>JAODJW010000019.1:9157330-9169400 GCA_026777045.1 Hyperopisus bebe
CTAAAGAGGCATCCAGCACAGGTTTCCCACCTCCACTGAATCCAGCACTGGCAATTTTGACTCCTGCAGCAGTATCTGCGGGTGACTGAGGTCTGGATTTGCACTGGGACGATCCACCTGACCCCAGAGAGCGTGTTTGCGACCTGCTTCCACTCAAGACACTGTTGGCTTTTGCTGGATCTCTTTCAGGCTTGGTTAAAAACGTCAGAGGTTTAAACACAGTGCTGCTATAAGGAACGTTGACATTCCTGCTTGCTAAAGCGTTTGGATGCGTTACCTTTGATGAAACTGTAACTTTATTAACACCACATTCTGACTTCTTCTTAAAGGAGAAAGTTCTGTGCCAAAACAAAAACAATATTTTCTCATTGATGTAGGAAACAACTCCACAAATGGAGATAAAACACATTTCACTCACTACTTCGTTTTAAGTGTTAACGGATTACAAACCATCACCATTCAAAGAGACACCAATGTCAAGAACCAAGTGAACTTTTAATACTAGTTGTGAAAAGGACACTAAAAACAGTACTTGCCTCAGTTGCTGATAAATAGTTATTGTGCTGTTCTAGTGGACGTTATTACAAACATGTCAAACAGCATGGAACAAGAAATTAATAAAAAAATATATACTGGAACTGGAAAAAAACATTTATTTTCTCAACAGATTTTTGTCATTATACTTTGAAATACCATCGTTACGTTTTTTTTTTTTTTTGCTCTTCTCAGGTTCACATGGACTACGGTCAATACTATAGGCTGACCTAAATTCCCGAGTGCGTCATTTCTGACAGCATACAAATTACAGCCCATCTGAAACAGAGGTCGGTTCATCTTACCCTGTTTTGGCTTTAGAAAGCGAAAGTTTGTTCTGGGCAGCATTGCTGTTGTGTCGTTCAAGTTGTTCCTTCAAATTATTTTGTGGGAGAGCCGGCATTGCGAAGATAAATCATCTAGCACATCAACGTCGACGTAAAAAACTGAACCTTGAAACAACGTAACATTGTTACAATTATGATGCTGACATTAATATGGTCAATTGATAAACAAATCGATACATTATAAATAAAGGAAATATTGCTAAAAAAATTCAGCCATAAAAATATGTCAGGTGTTTGCTCGTTGTCACCTAATGAAACTAGCCAACGCTGCATTTAATAACAAAACGGAGATGAAATGCGAAGTTACGGTAAAAGACCTTGGTAACCATACTATTTTGAATATCACAAAACGCCAAATACATTTATACTTCTTAATTCTAACTGGCTTACCAAGAACGTGTGTTAGAAAACCAAATGAGTTCCATAACAAGAAGTGCCTTCGCTCAATTTGTCCGCTTCTTTTTGGACGCCACCGATTGGTTGAAAGAAATGCTTCCGGGTCAGAGCTTCGACGCTTCGAGGTCACCTGACTAATCGGCCCTTGGTAACGAAGACTGTTGAGCATGTTTTGATATTTTAGGAAATACGGAAAAAGCACACATGCTAAATGAAATATGTAAATTATGTATTTATTAAGTAAACATCAGTTGGCAACATTAGTGCAACATGTAACTATTTTAACAAACAGGCTGTTAGAGAAAAAAAACAGTATCCCAAAACTCATTTCCATTATTAAAGATTTAACATCAGTATTTTCTTGTATTATCAACATCATTTTTATCATGTAATCACGTCGTGTATAAAAATAAACTGATTGGTTACTGTTCCCTTTTGTATCATAAATCTGGAAAGGCATCAGCAACGACGTAAAAAAATAGGTTTAAAGTCAACAGTGTTATAATGATGCAGACATGATTCATCCATTCATTACAATTCTATCTCCTTCATAACGATTTCACATTTTACACCAGAAGAAGGGGGTAAGACGAGCAAGCTGCCAGGCCGCACATGTTTTTCCCACGTTCGATGTAAAAATATCTGTGAACAAAAGGCATTGGTCAGATCAGTATACCTTTTAACGATCTCCTTTTTTGTTGCCTTTTTATTTCTACACACACGGGGTGTGTCTGTTATTAATAGAAAGTTATATCGAGGTACTACATTTTATATTTCGGAAATAAAATTATTTTATATAATGTACCCCTCTTGTCCCCAGTAAGTTCCCCATGAGTTCTTCACGATCCAGTAGGGGGTGCCATTGTCTTCACCGTAACCCACAGCGAGCACAGCATGGTTCACCATGTCGGTAGTATTATGACATTCGGTGCTACAGAGAATAAACATCGTTAGTGACTTATCCGTTTTTCAATTAATAACCAGGAAATGAGAAATAATCTCTCAGATCATGTTTATTGAAGAAGAAATTACACGATGAGCACCAGATTTATGAAATAGTTGGATGTCAATTCCTTGTTAACAGATGTTTGTCTTGTTCCCAGTCGCAACTGGCGCTTGGAAATGTCAAATAATCTGTCACAACATTGGCAGTGCGTGACCTGAACTTATAGCCCCCTCCTGGTTATTGATTCTCACCTGGTGTATATACCGTCCTTGTAGTGCATAAAATCAGAAGTCACCTCGTATGCAAAACTGACAGGGTTCAATCTCGCCACGGCGTCCACCATTTCCGTCTCAGCATACTGACACAAATGGAATAGAAAGTGTTAACATTTAATCCTAAACTGATTGACTGCTCTGTCAAACATGCAGAGGCACCTAGGGAATCTCCACCCACTCACTTTGGTTATGTTCACAACTTCCTTTACAAAAACAGCCGCCTTTCCAGGACTAAACTTGCAGGTGCCATCCTTCAAAGAGCACAGAACAAAAACACAAGGCTTTAACAATCACTGTCATCTTAAACGGCAACATTTTACAAGCGCTACTGAATCATATTCTGACATCAGTGACATCATAATCAGCCACATGGCTTATCAAACACAGCAGTGGTACTATCTCACTCTTCCTGTGTATGGGTAGTCATCCTCCGTCATGAGTCCTTTGTTATACTTGATGTATTCGAAGGCCTGACTCGGAAGTCCACTGTCGGGAAATGCTGTGAGTTAGACACATGCAAAGCCTTGAAGAGGGGACTGGTGTCCAAGGGGTATAAAAAAACACGGCTATCTTCTCCATGCATCACTCACCCATTGCAGCCGTGGTTATTGAACGCTTGTGCACAATCCACTAGCTGCTGCTCAGACTGTAAAAAAAGAGATGTACATGGGGTGAGAGGGGAGGAGCTGGGGGTTGAAGGCCTTGCTCAAGGGCCCAGACATGTGAATATTCTGCCAAAGTGCCTCCCTTTAAATTTATAGAGTGTCGCTTTAATGTTTGTGTCAAAAGCTTAGAGTACCTGCCCCTTAAAATGTCTCTGCACAGTACCGGTAATAGCAGAGTATTACCAGTATTATCGTGGTATTGTTAAAATGTGCTGAAAGTGTTCAAAAAGTACTGATACACAAACTGAAATCAGTTCACCAATTTTTATATTGAGTACCACAAATAAAATTAGCAGCACTACTGACTTTTTGTTTGCATAAACATAAAAATAAAAACATAACCTATACCTACGTAAACATATGAAAACTATATCAAATGCGTATTGACATTTAAAGATCTTTGGAGCACTGTCACTGCTTTCCGCCATGTTTCCATTGACAAAAAAATGTTGAACAAACCCACACTGCAAGCTACACCTGTGCACTGTGTGTGGGAGACTGTTGCTAACTTTAGTTAATGCTGGAAAGCATTTAACGTGAGTTTTTCAAAGCGTGGAAATCAACCATGGTTTTAATGATAATTCAAACTTGAAACAGTAATACTAACCATCAGGAATGTTACCGTGGTTTACCGTGAAACTAGTAACTGTTTCATCCCTAGTGCAGACTGAACACACACAAGAAGGAAGCAAGATCAAGCAACTTATTTGTGTTGAAATAAGCCGAAAGAGAGCAGCAAGCGCTTTCCAAGCACTCCAGCGTAACTGAACTGAAAATGAAAAACGAATCATCAGACTATTTCCCGATACAAACAGAAATGTGCAAATGGTGGAAAGGATCAAAGGTGAGGTACAGCTATAGGTCTCACCAAAAAGGGGAGCTTTCCTGTAGATATTGCAGTGACGGATTCAAGACATCCCGTGGTAGAGAAGGTCCAGCAACTACCACAGGGACCCTATATATGAACATTTGTTATTTTTTATTTGTCAGTGTTCAGTGTTAATGTAAAAACGCACAGCTTATTCTGCAGTTTAACTATGGATATGCTGCCTTAAGATAATAAAAACACCAGTAGGGTGAAATATACATATACTAATGCTAATATTAATTAGCATCATTAACACACGACAACCAATGTAAGAACTGTCTGCCTACCTGATTTTTTACAGGTGTCACATAGTTCCCTTTCTTTCTCCAGTCCACTGAATCTGGGTAAGGACCATCTCTGGTCATGTGACCACCCTTTGTGGCAGAGCAGTTCTGACAAAAAGAAACAGCCACCAACCAATGTGAGTGTCTGCATGTCGGTAAATGACAGCCACCGGCCAATGGAAGTATCTGCATGTCGGTAAACAACAGCCAGTGATCAATGGAAGTGTCTGCATGTCGGTAAATGACAGCCAATGACCAATGGGAGTGTCTGCATGTTGGTAAATGACAGCCAATGACCAATGGGAGTGTCTGCATGTTGGTAAATGACAGCCAATGACCAATGGGAGTGTCTGCATGTTGGTAAATGACAGCCACCGACCAGTGGGAGTGTCTGCATGTTGGTAAGCGACAGCCATCAAACATAGAGAATGTCTGTGTGTTTGTAAATGACAGCCACCAGCCATTGTGAGTGTCTGCAAGTCTGTAAATGACAGCCACCTCCAATAACAGGGGCATCATACCTGTGGCTCAGTTAGAAGGAAGGATTTCTTGAATTCAGCAAATGTCATATCAGAAAACTGATTCAATCCCACTGTGGAGCAATACATTGCAGAAAATAAGATAAAGTAAAACCAAGTTGAATCAAACGGAATCAAACAAAGTCACATAAACTGTACTTGTGAATTTGTGGTTTCCTGCATTGTGACGGTCAATTTTTTTCTTGTTCTCTGTGAATATCTGTAGTCGGTAGTAATATTCCTCCAGGTCATAAGCTCTGTTGTACTGCACAAGAAAAGAAACAGATCAATCACACTGCCTGAGATGGACACGTAATATAGTGAAGTCCAAGGTTTAAAGGAAAACTTTTTATCATAGATTGTGTCACATGCTGCCTATAAAACAACTGCATAAGTGAACAGGTGATCTAAAGGTGTTTTTTGCAGAAGTTTATTTTTATGTAAATCTACAGAAAGTGAAACTAATACGAACAAATAATAGTTCTACACGGTCCCTTATACTATTCGATTATTATGTTCTTTAATCTTATTCTTTAATTGTTTGTTTATCCTACTGTATCACAAACCAGTACTGTTCGTTGGATTCTCTGTTGTTTGAGTTGACTAAAAAATAGCTAAAGAAAAACCCAGTGGTTCACACGACTTCTTTATATTCGATTCTACTTGGTGAGAATCTGACAGCAACCTCCTAACTTTTTACCTGTGATATCCATGACTTGAAATGATACTCATCTGAAAAAGAACAAAGACAAAAAACGCTATCTTTTAGTATTTTTGTTTGTATGTACTCAGTATGAAAAAGTATGATCTGGTGAACACAGATCAGCCGCAGCCTTCCCCTAATACGTAGGAAAGTACCGCAAATAACAGCGGTGGGGAAGTCACATTGGCAAGGCGACAAATCCGAATTAATGTCAGTACTGAAAGATGTATATGCAAAACATTATTTAAATAATTATTGCTATTCATTTTATAGTTTAACAAGTTAAACTTAGTTTCTGAGTCGTTTCCTCGAAAAGTCGTTGCGTTCCCTAGCAAAACTTAAATATTTACAAGCGAAGGCAAAACCGATTCAAAGGGAACACAAACACAATTGCGAAGAACGCAAAACTGTTATGAAAGTAATATTTTCCAACCCGGTCTACTTAGGGGATCCGTAAGTGTCAATTGTATCACAAACTGATAATTTCTGATACGTGCATGTATTTGTAATAACAGGCGGTCGCGGACATGAACACAGTTTTGCAACAGGCAAAACGTCTTTAACAGTTAATAACTCACCTCTCTCCGAAAACAACGGAGAAAAATCCGCATAGTGCAGAAAAGAGACGAGAAAAAGTACAGCAGCTTTCATCGTTGCCCTCCGCTCGAAGCACAAGGAAGTGAACCTGAGTCTTTTTCGTTCAGGTCACATGACTCTGTTATTTTTGGACCCTGTCACCCGCGTGTCGGTTCTCATTCTCTTCACTTTTTCTGAATCAGGAACCCCAAAAGAGTATGAACCTCCCTATTACGCATGCGTGGATCGTACGCTCTTCATTAATCTTACGATAATGCGGGCATTTATACAATGTCTCTGCCCAATCCCGGCAACTACTGTACTAGACGTTAGATAGAAATCTGCCATACTTATTTATTTAGGTAATGAATTATAATGTCTGTCACTGAGACATAGCGGCAGCGGTAAAATACGAGAAAACTGAAAAAACACACTTTTATTAAACCCACTAAACGACCAAACACAAACTTCCAACACCAACTCACTCACCACTCTGCCCACTGCGTGGCATCCCGATCACCTCAACAACACACAGTGGGCGCACGCGAAAAATGTATACAACGTAACATTTATCTCTATACCAGACATAACACAACACACGCTAATTACATACAACTATTTAGAATAACACAAAGATACAGGCGCCATTTACAAGGCTAGCGAGCAAGCCGGGAAATGCAAACAGACACCGCTATGCAGAACCATGTCAGCGGCGTCACAGTTTCGGGAGGCCGCCAACCTGCATCGGACAGGCGGGTTCAAGAAACGGTTCGATGGATGGATGATAGGCCTACTAACACGTGCTTTGATTATCTCGGTAAGTCTTGTTATATATAGCTTTGTGGAAAATGCACATACCATGTATTTTCGTGCACACAATCTGCAACTCATTTCCCCCTGTAGTCTGTGGTTGGCAGTATGTAAGAACCGCTAAATAACTTCCACTTTTCAGAGGTACCCGCTTTGTCGGATTCATCACAAGCAGCACTTCCCTCTAGCGGTTTGGACAAAAACGCTGGCGCTGTTCTTGGCTTTAGTTACCTGATATATTGAATATAGGCTTTTATTTGAAAGCAGTCTGCGAAAGTGAACAGATACTAATGTAAAAAATGCATAACGACAGCGTTCCCCCTGAGATAGAATAGATTTATTAGCAAGAGGTAATCAGGAAACATACATTTTAATACAAAACTGAAAATATTTCTCGAGCTGTGGAAATAAACTTGAAGAATTGAAAGATAATTCTCATACCAGTGGGTATTGCTCACAGCAAAACGTTAGTTTATATGTGAATATAGAAGTAGATGTGCATGTATACGTGTGTTTAGTATGTATATCTATATATAGTTTTATTTTAAAGACTGTTACAGTAGAGCATGCCTTGCACGTGAGCGTCGAGTGTCTTCCTATACTGTACATTGTAAAAATCCTACAAATATTAACAGAAGAAGCACTACGTTACTATATTCCTGCTAAGAGGGTACTTATAGACAGGATTACAGTATATGCAAAACACTTGAAAGTCATCGTCTACTTCTAAATCATAGTTCTAAATATCACAAACTGCTTAGCATTTTGGGTTTTAAGCTTGTCAGGATACACTACTGTAAAGAGATGTGCTTCACACTGTTACACATTAAGAAATATATAAGGCTGCATGTACAAAATATACAGCATGACATTTCTATCAGGTGGATCGCAAAGTGTGTACAAAATATTCGCCCAAAGACGTAGAATCTGTTCTATTATCCAGACTTCAGCCTCGTTATAAATGACATTTCAAATGCTGCTTAAGAAGGACTCATTAATTGATCAATAGTGTTCTCTGATAACCCAATTTGGCGACGTGAGTCATTATTTGTGTTACTGGAAGAACAATTACAAACAGCAGATTGTCTTACAGATTTTGTCTTTCATACATAGATATTTATACATACACATGTATGTATACTCGGTACTCCATAGTCATGTTATTATAAATGTGTTAATGATTTAATTTTTCTATACTTTTACATATACTTCTCCCCCCCCATACAAATAAGAAAATGAGTTTTGACAATGTTAGAAAAACTACAGGATTAAATATATTTATGTATTCTGCTTCACAAACAAACATTTCCTGAAAATAATTATGGAAAAAACACATTATTGCCAAAAAAGAAATACTTCATCATCACTTATTTACCTATTTTTCTAAATGGCATTTTTTAAAATGATTTTGACTTTGGCTGTTTCAATGTCCCAAATGAAGACAACATAAGGACATTGTGATGATCAACTGTGTCTTAAATAACCAAACTGTTTTACAGCTCATTAACAAATTTAACTGGGTTCATTTGGGACAAAAGAATCACTTGTCAACACATCAGACATGCAAAACCCTTGAAACACTTCGTCACAAGAAACAGGCATTTTTAGTCCAGCTAGTTACAATGTATATTAAAATTGTCAGCGTGCCCAGTGAAACCAAGGACTTTGATCTGCTGGTTAATGCAGTCCTTGTTTCGCAATACATTTACAGTTCTCATCAGTTCAATGAGATGATTTTCACATATGCATACAGCTGAATGTTTTACTGAAGCAATTCAGACTCAGGACCTTGCTTAAGGGTACTATAGCAGGGCATCTTCTGGGAATAGGCAGCCATTCATGCCCCTAACCTCGAAACCCCCTGTTGCCCCACAGCAAACTGCAAGTAGGTTAAATACCTCCCTAGGAAGGTGTATTATAAGAATAATAATAAAAAAAAAAACGTGAGTAGCAACAATTTATGATGTGGATCCAGAAAAAAACATAATAGGCATGTATCTGAAAATTATATGATTTAATATCCCAACCAGCTGGGACTGACACAAAAAATATAAATAGTGGGATTTTTACAGATTACATATCACAGCTGACTCAGTGATAAGCAGTAAATCACAAGAACAGCAAATTAGTTGGTGGAGATTTTACCAGCTGCTTCTGACTGTTTATTCTGGGCATGTACATGTTTTGGTATCACTCGGTTTATTTATTGGTATAAATATATCTTCATAGTTTATCTTGGTTTTAAACTTTTTTTCTTTTCTAAATTGCTACATTGGCTGCAGTAACTTGATTAAACACTTAAATAAAAATAAGGAAACCAATTAACATGCAAGGTTGTGTCCTACATAAAAGAATGTGGTGTGAAAATAATTTTTAAAGTGGTCGAATATTAAAATACACATTTTGCAAACTAAATTTAAAGATACACTGCTGAGACCCATTAATAACTGCCATGATTGGTAACATTTATGTTTCCCTTTGGAATTTTAACTGTGGTGAAAACAAGAAAAAGAAAAGAATACGGCAGACTATATGATAAAAAGCAGGCAAACCATATACAGGAAATAAGCTTCAAAATGGTTTTCTCAGCTCCCCTGCCTCCATGTGTACAAAAGCAATGTTCTTCTACACAAGTTTTATTAAGAAGGATACAGGGGTCCTTTCAGACACACAGTAAAAGGATGTCTAAGATGATCTAACACAAAGAAACAGTTTATGTACATATGATATAGTGTCTGTACAGTGAACAGGCTTCAGAGAAAGCATCACCCTTCCTAGGCTGGCATTTTGGGCTCAATCCTCAGCGATTCTTCATACAAGCTTTCTTCATCCAGCACTGAGCTCTGGTCCAGCAGATACTGAGCAGTCTGCAACGCAATACGGTTTGATCTCAATGCCAGCATTGTCTCCGTATGCACACATGCACCCTGTCTTTCTGTACTTTGTAAATTGTATTTGGCTCGAAATCTCTTGAACGATTAGAAAACGCATCCCGGTATCTTAAAGAAATAATTCTGTGATGAGCCGGTTTTCCTGCACATGAGAATTTCTGCAGAAAGCCCTCAAGTCATTGTTTTGTTACTGAATCCTGCCTGTTAACTGTCTGGTAGGCAGGTTTATACTGGTGGCATATTGCTCTTAACTTTAATATAATGCAGTGTATTTAGGCCTAATGTCCACAACAGTGCTGCCTGACACGTCTGTGTATTCACCATTTCTCTGCACAGAACAATCGTTACAGCACAAAAGACTTTTCATTTAAATGAGAGGATAAAAGGCATTACCTTTGGCTGGTAATCAATCTTATAAGCCGTCTGCTGAAACTGTCTGATTTCTCTTATAATGTGGGAAATCTGGACAGGAGAAACCAAAAAACGAGTGTTTAACAGCATGTAAAATAGCTGCTGATAATATGCCTTCATACTGCCACAGCCAATTTTGTACAGACACCATGTTTATTGGGCTCAGTAAGCTCTGGTCTGACTGACCATCCTCATCTTGGAGAAGTTGACCAAGTTGTCCTCTATGTAGTTTGGTGTCCCCTCTTCAATGAAGGCCAGGTCTGTGAGGTACATCCCCAGATAGGGGACGCAGGGAGGGTCACAGCTGACAGACAGGACATACAGAGGCAGTTAGGATACACCTGTGCTTTTCAAGATAACCTTAGTTAGCCCTGACATCACTGAAATCGCCTCATGAGACCTACCTTGTTTTGATACAGGAGTGTTACACTGAACCTTGCATCTAGAGTTATGAAGACAACAAGAACGACCATTGATATATTCAATACATCAAACAGATCAAGGCACCTTGACACTTACTTCTTCAAAGCCTCTCTCAGGTTCTTGAACCTTCCCTCAGACGATACCAGCCTCTGTAGCTTGTCGATCACTGTCTTTGTCTAATGGAAATAATATAAGCCTTGAGTTTCAGCCATTAAAAATCTCAGCAGCTGTAATATCTGGTAAAACTTTACTTAAGGCCATGTTTTTAGTAATTTATAAACACATTCATAATGCATTATAATACATTAATGAATCATTATAAACATGGCTATAAATATTTATAAATATATATATATATGTGTGTATATGTGTATGTATATATATAATAGCTATGTTTATAATGCATTATGACTGCCTTATGAAGCTCTCATCTATAATGCACTATAAGTACTTTTACAATGCGGTATAGAGCGTCCTAAATGCTTATACCCACCATTATAATACATTATAAAAGGTATCTATAGTGCATCATGAATGCTTTATGATGCTCTCATCAATAATGCACTATAGATACCTTCATAATGCAGTACAAACCATCCTTAATGTTTATACCGACCATTATAATGCATTATATAAGGTATCTACTGTATAGTGCGTTATAGATGAGAGCCTCATAAAGCATTCATAATGCATAATACACATGGTTATAATGTATTATGCATTTTGATACAGATTTATAGTCATGTCTATAATGCTTTATGAATGCATTATTATTTGTTATGAATGCGTTTGTAAATTACTAAAAACATGGCCTTAAGTAAAGTATTACCCAATATCCATTAACAATTCACCTTCATTAAATGAAGTAAAGGCCTGCTGTTTGCACCTTCTAGCCATTAGCTAGAATAGCCTAATGTATGCAGTGAGGAACAATCTGTCATTGTCATTATGCCGAGAAGTACACAGGCATTGACAGAAACAGTTCTGTAGGGAGGAACTTCATATTTTTGGTCTACAGCCAAAGTATGACGACCCACCTGCTTGGACACCTTCAGCCAGGTCTTCTTCAAGCGGAAGATGGGGCTGCGGTTGAGGGACGAGGTGATCTCCAGCACGGCGTTGTAGTTGTGCAGGCAGCGGCAGATGTCGGCCACCGCCACCCACTTCTCCATTACCGCCACCCGCGTGTTCACCTCGTCACAGCGCAGGATCTCCGTGGCAATCAGATTGCTTATCTTCCAGGACAGCAGCGCAGAGAGAGGAACATGAGCGATGATGCCTCACGTGGCATGACATACGCACTTCACTCAACTGGCAACAGGTGATTACAATTGGGAAGTAACACAAGGTAACGAGGGGGGCGTGGCACACACGAGGATCGGACGAGCCGGGCGTGACACATGTATACAAGGTTTCCGTTAAG
>JAODJW010000019.1:9176124-9195555 GCA_026777045.1 Hyperopisus bebe
AATCGGGGGGGGGGGGGGGGCGGAAACAGTCGGCTACTATGGCACGCACCTGGCGGGGATGGCGCTGATGGGCTTCTTGTAGATGGCGATGAGCTTGTCCAGCACCACGTCTGCAGTGGTGAAGACGCGGTAGGAATGCAGGAAGGTGTTGAGAAAGTCGATGGAGAGGAAGCGCAGGTCCGTCAGCCGCTCCAGCAGCCGCTCCACGCTGGCGTAGCGGATTTGCAGCACCTTGCAGGAGTTCATCATCTTGCTGAAGCGGATGTCCACGTCGTCGCAGTACAGGCTGGCATCAGACCTGCTTGGAAGACAGGAGAGGGTGTCACGAATGCACATGGTCTTAGGCAAATGTGCAAATATGTGCAGTGAAGGACTGTAACCTAAAGACACAAAAGAACGCACATATAGAAACAGATGCTCAGAGTCACACACACACACACATACACACACAGAGGTTTGTAATAATGAGTGACTAAAAATGCCAAAAGTCTGCTCGGGCTGGGTAAGGGTTAAGGTTGGCATCCATCTGTCCCTCCATTTCTATGGGCATAACCCTCATCCCAGTGACAACCTTAACCCAACCTGAACCTTATCCATAAGTAACCAAAAAAAACTTTTGGCATTTTTAGTTTCTGGACTGTAGTTACAGATTTTTTTATAAAATTGATGTGTACCTCGTGTGGACCAAAAAAATCTCACCAGGTAAAAAAGTTTGGATCCCCACAATGTAATAATTTTATAATTACAAACACACATACATACACACACAATTATTCTCCTCCACTGCACACACACCCTCACACAAACAAGCACCTGTGAGCTATACTAGCATTTGAAAACACAGAAAATTAGATAAAGATTTAGGCCCACACACACACACACAGGCACATGAGGTCTCTATCTCTCTTTCTCACACACACACAAATGCACACACACCCCAGAACAACCACTGGCACAATCGCAACAAGGACTCACTTGATCATCTGTGGAACGGTGACTTTAGAGTTTTCCTCGAAGGCGTTCATCATAAGCCCATTGCAGCGGATGTTGTCGATGCACTGCGTTTTGGACAGAGAGGCAAGACATCAGCAAAGGACAGGATGTGCCAGCCATTATGGGCCTAACTGGGCCCAGCCAGTAGGCATGAATAAAGCTAAAATTATAATATTCCAGAGGCCTACATATGAAGAAAGTGGATGCAAGGTTATTCTAGGAAACAGAAGACAACCATACATATCTCTCTGAATAAAATTTTGGTCAGCAGGGAAATGGCATTAGATTAAATGAAATGAGAACAGAAATCGCAAACTCAATAAAAAGCTAAATTGAACTACCCATAATGCAAAGGTATGAAAATCTTCGAATCCATTAAACATCCCCTTTGCCCTGTACGACAGTGTGGGGGCCAGTTGATACACAGAGACTTTATAAAACTGGAGAAGTACAATAGAAACCATGCATTAGGATATGTTACTGGAATTTACGAAGGACTGGCTGATAAGCTAATCTAGGGCACACAGGTGACGACAGTCCCTGGAGCCATGAAGTGACAGAGAGATGACCCTGTGACAGTGGGTTACTGCGCTGCGCACACATGCCTGGCTAATGTCACTAGTCCAGGCTGACTTCTCCTGACGCGAGGAAGCCACCAGGATGACCGTGAACGACTGGCCGTCTTTGGGCTCCACGATGACCTTGAAGTCGAGGTGCTCCATGTCTTGCCCGCTCTTGTCCGGTTTTGCTAAAGGGGCGGAGCCACGAGACAATCACGTCACACTCCCCTGCCGTGCCAATGCCAGCTTCTGTGGCACAAGGCGGAGCTTTGACCGCCGGGACGGTATCAGACAGGGCTTACACTCATCGTCGGTGCCCTCTGGCTCCTCCATCAGGGTGCAGTCGATGAGAGACACCACGCCATTCTAGGACAGACAAGTGTGGGGAAAGTGATTGCTGGTATTCAGGGTACGTTAGCTGTAATAAGAGCATCACACTGCTGCTACCTGCATCCCTCTTCAGGCATCTGCTGGTGCCTCAACACTGGACTACCCACATCTACACTAGCCACATCTACAGCATCCTACCCACATCTATAGCATCCTACCCACATCTATAGCATCCTACCCACATCTACAGCATCCTCCATGAAGATGCTACTCGTTTACAGAATATGGGGCTGGATCCCAAATAGAAGACAAGAGTGATACTTCCAAGAGTGATCCTCTTTATCACTTTTCCCGCCATTTTACACTCCGTGAAGCTTGGGTGGGGTGGGGGGAGTCACAGCAAAGGGGCAACATCCAAGGAGATGGGGGTTAAGGGCCTTGCTGAAGGAACTCATGGATGTGTGACTACTCTGCTGAGGTGGGACTCAAACCAGCGACCTGCCGATCATGACCACAAAGGCTCAGCCCACTAAATGATGTGCTATTCCCATGCCTAACTATTACTATAAAATACAGCAGCTGGAACATTTTTTATGAATATCAAACAGAATATAAAGAGTAACTATGTCTGTCTACCCCAAACTGCACACACCAATCGTATCACTCCACAGAAGATACGACCACGAGCACCGCAGTGCACGATTGGTGTGTGGAGTTTGGTAGAGCAGAATATTAAACTGCTCACTACAAAGTCAAAGTAACCGAATCATGATTTCTGGTAAGAGACATTGCTGTTGAATTTTTCAAATGTATTTTTCTGGAGCTTTAATCACCACAGAAAGAATGTCATTCACTCCCATTTATATTTGAGAGAAGCCCAACATTTTTATGGGAGATTTTTATATCTCCAAAACAAGGTAACTCCCTGCAGAACCCAAATGGATGGATACACTAACCCCCCCTATCGTCTAAAACATCTTTTTCAGTTTTGGAATGAAATGCCCCTTAGCACTAGGCCTGCCCCGATGCTTACACACACACACACACTCGTGCGCACACATCTCTGGTAAACGTATCTTTATGGGGACCGCTCATTCATTTCTATGGGAAAAATACTAACGGTAACCATGACAACCTTAACCCTACCCTGCCCTAACCATAACCATAAGTAACCAAGCAAAATACAGGAGTTTTTGCACGCACACGCACACACACACACACACACACACAGGTTTGTCCATGTATGGTGGCTCCCTAGGTCATGGCCCACCTTAGTGAGGTGTAGCTTGCCCCCAGAGCCTCTGGTGCAGATGATCAGGTGTTTGGAGAAGAGGAAGCACTGCCTTTCGCCCTCCTTCCTCAGCGACAGCGAGCCCAGACGCCCCCGAGGAATCTTGCCTTTCTCAGTCATAGGCACCTGGATCAGCGAGCCTGTTGTGCGACGGGGGAAAGAAACCTCATAGAGAATAGAAAGTCACAAGGCAGGTGTGTGTGTGTGTGTGTATATCTGGTTCCCACAAGGGGAAATTCAGTTCTATAAAGATCTGTGACTCCAGTAAATAAACTACAAATGAAAAATGTTGTGTTTTGTTTAGTTACTTACTGTATGGTTAAGGTTAGGGCTGAGTAGGGGTTAAGGTTGTCATTGTTATGCCCATAGAAATGAATGGAGAGTCCTCACTAAGGTATAGATGCCTAAACACACTCTCTCTCTCTCTCTCTCTCTCTCTGTATGTGTGTGTGTGGATTAGGTTTATATTACATTATGTGGGACCAAATGTCCCATTTTTCCGGTCCCCAAAAAGATCTGAGAATGTAATCAAAAAACTAAAAATGCCAAAGCCCTCATATTTTGTTAGGTTACTTGTGGTTAAGGTTGGAGCTGGGTTGGGGTTAGGGTTGTCATGTTCGGATTATAGTTTTCCCCATAGAAACGAATGATTCCCCAGAAAGATAAAATTACAATCCTGTGTGTGAGTGTGCATGTGTGTGTATGTGTGTGTATGTGTGTGTGTGTGTGTGTGTGTGTGTGTGTGTGTGTGGGGGGGGGGGGGGGGGGGGGCATATACAAATTCCTGGCAGGGCGTCTATGGAGTTAAATGACTCCTGTATTTTTTTGCCTCTCTCATTAGAAGTCTCCAGAAGCCTATTGAAGAGCTATGACATTAGCTGTCCTTGACTCACAACTGATTTGACTTGCAACTGTCTAATTATGTTTGGAGATGAGAGAATTAGTCCACCAAAACACTTTCGGAACGCACTGTTCCACGGACCCTTACAATATTGTTCAGTATGACTTTAAGTGTTGTGCCTCTCCAGGTAACAGCTCAGGAGTATGAATGGAGTATGGATGGAGTATGGATTGCTACAGGTCGGTGTACCTTTATTATTACTACTGGGTCTTTGCAAGGAGGAGTATAGGAAAGCTTTTACCTTGTCTGACAAACGTCTGGCTGGTGTCCAGGAGGACCTCACAGCCTTCAATGATCATGCGCTCGATGGCCAGGTTCTTCCTGATATTCTCTGTCTCGCTGACCTCGTCATGCATAATCCTGTGGTGAAACATTTCACATTGAGACTATTCTCTGACCCTATGAGTCCAAAGCACAAACACCGATGGAAACTGTAAGGAAACGAGCCCTTGGTTCGATATAATGAAACATTACGGGTCATATGACCGATGGCCTGTTTGTGAGGTGAGGACGACGAGAGCGTGTATGGGCCACCTACCTGGATAGCTCTTCCAGTTTTGATTTGGCATATTCCAGGCTGTTCCTCTCCACGTGCTCATGTGGGGTATGCGCCAGCAGCTCGTGGAGAGTTAGGATGTAGCGAGGGATCTGCAAAGTGTGGGGGACGTGAGTGGTGGATGAAGGAAGCTGCTGAGATAGAGAGCTCATCTCTATGACTGTATCTGTGGGAATGTGTAAAATGACATGTGAAGCATCTAAATCGTGACACCCAGTGTCTGCACCTCAGACTGGAAAAATAGTTTATCACTACAGCAAACAAATTCAGAACAGGGCCCAGAAATACCCTGATTAGGACCCAGAAATACCCTGATTAGGACCCAGAAATGCCCGGATTAGACCCCAGAAATGCTCAGAGCCTAGGTCCCATAGGAATGCAAAGCAAATGAGGGCCTTGGCAGGAAAAACAGATCATTATACAACAGCGGGCCCCTGAACAGCTGCTAGACAGCTTATGAAAGAGACAGCTGGGTAGATGCAACTGGCCAGTTACATGCACAGGTCCTAGAAGAGAAGTAAGTGAGAGATCTGCTGGGAAGTGGGCGGCTTCATCTGGGACGACTTGCTGAATGCACATGGCCACAGAAGCGATGGAGCATTTAGGAACAGCGAAGTTCACTGATTGCATTGAGGTATGAAACTGACTTACAAGCCTTAACTGAAGCATGGGATGGATAAGGAGGGGGTGCTCACCTGGAACATGGGGTAGGTGAGGAACGTCTCCAGCGTGCGCTCCTCGCAGTCCGGCTTGGCCTCGTACTGCTTCAGAAGCTTGTCAAAGTCCCGGTTCTGCTTGCAATGAGCCAGGATCTGCAGGCTATACTGGTGGTTCCTCACAAACTCCTGATAGATGTTCAGCATGGGCAGCAGGATGTCAAAGAGGTCAGCTAGACAGAAAGACACGGCGATCCAAAACGTTACATGGTATCTCGCGATTCTTTAGTGTAGATTTATTCATATACATTCATCTAATCATCTACTGGAGAAATACATCATGCTCTTCTATTTCGTAAACAAAGAGTAAATAAAATCCGGAGAGCCCAGACACTGGGGTATTATTCTTGTTTCATAGGTTCATAGAAATTCCAGAATTTCCACCTGGGATCAATAAAGTCAATCTTAGATTTGAAAATTCAAGGTTTATAAGTAAGTGGTCAGTCCGCTTCAGGGACTCCTGACAGATGTGTCCCCAGGTGGAGCAGGAAAATGCCAGGCAGATATGGTGGCACAGAAGAAGAACAGGTTCCTCTCACCCAGCACAAGGGTAGGCCAGCTGGCAATCCTTGCTTTCAGACCCTGGTAGAAGATCTGGTGCAGAAACATGATGGTTTCACTGAAATAAACAAAGAAAAGAAGCACTGGCTTCAAGTCCATCTCCAAGAACGAATGACAGCCATCTAAACAGCAACTCAGCATCTGAGATGAATGTGAAGACGACTGTGCAACCTGTACCTGTTCAGGAAGATGCTGCTGACGTCATCGTGGGTGATGGGCGGCTTCTTGGAGCTGGCGGCCATGCGCAGGGGCCTCAGGAAGTTGTTGACGAGGATGTGCAGCTGCTGCACATACTCAGCCTCGGCCTCCAGCATGCTGAACACCACTTGGTTGCGCTTGCGCATGCTCTCCGCATGCGGTGAGCGGATATAGTCCTGGATGATGGTCTTCCACTTCCTCCTGCACATCCAACCACGCAGGAAGCTCTGCACCTGGGGGCAGGAATAGGACTGTGTCACGCACCTGCACCAAATCCTGGTACCTTTTGTTCTTGGCAAATAAAAGGATTCTGATTCTTGATCAAATAAAGTTTGATGTTGTGTGGATGTGTGTGCGTGTTCACAGCTATGCAGTGAGCGTGCCAGACCAGATCCAGCTCAGTGAGGTTCCCAAGCCAGACTCTGCAACTCAACCACAAGACCATCTGTGGCCTGGTTAGCATCCGCCATCACTCACTTTTTTGATTTTCTTGATTTCTGAGTCGTCTTCGCTGGGAGCCGTTGCTGGGTTGGCCTGGATCTTCTCATTGTCTTTCAGCAGCCCAGCAATCTGTCGAGAGACGAGCGGAACATTGGCAAAGTTAACATTTTGCAAGTTCTCCCTCCCCTTCCATCACCCCCCCCCCCCAATAGTTTCACTGCGATTTAGTCCTTTTTAGCTGCATCAGCACCCCCTTACCTCAGCACAGCTACCCAGAAAGCACTATGCCATCGATGCATTCCTGCAAGCTACTTGATTACTATACACCCAAGATGCCATGCGGAGAACTACACTACCCATTAGTACTGGCAACCCAGAAACCTGCAACTAACTGGTTAACCAGCAGAAGTGCCCAGAAACCCATGCCCCGCCCCACCGCACCCCATGCACCCACACCAAGGCTTCATATTTAGCTTCCATTACCCCAAGCTAAGCGACCACAGGCCTGGTCATATTAGCAGGGTGCTGTAGTATTAGCACAAATATATATGCATTTCCTTGACATATTTACCACAGATCTGCTTTGAAAGAGAAACAAATGCAGCGCCTCATTCGATTTACATAGTACACGGTGCAGTGTGCGCAGGATACACTCATCTCCATTGAGAAGGTGCATCGCTAATGCTATAAAGGAGGCGAGAGCGGCCGAGTGCCCCATTTATTTTGTATTGGCTGAGAGAGTTTATTATGTTTCACAGAGGGCTGCGACAGGTACAATGGGGCCGGCCTCATGCATATTCAGTCCAGGGTCGTACTGGCCGCTACACATTTGCACATTAAAGCAGAATCACTATTTGATCTGCCCAGTAAAGGACACAGCCAGGAAAATAAAATGACTGGAGTGATTTTATATTAGCGGAGATATAAAGTTGGGTCTATCTATTCCCTGTCCAGCAAAACAGGACTCTGTGAAACCAAACCAGAACTGAAGGCCTTCCTGGTCCTGCTGATCCATGAACTTCATTTCCACTTAAATGGTTGTTCTGGTACATGTTCACTTTTATCTAATTAATGGATGGTGACACTCTGAGATCAGCTTTATCTATGTTCTCTTTCTGCCTGGTTGGCTAATGTAGCTTTTAGCATCTGACTAACCTGGAGTTTGCTGGGCTAAGCAAAAATGGCAAGTGAGTTACCTCCGATTTTAGGCGCTCGATTTCGATTTCCCCGTCCTCTATTTGTTGTCGAAGTTGCTTGGCAACTGTTTTCTCCGTGTCCACAATCTGGAGTAGATGGAGGTATTTCTGCATGAGAGCCTCATGTTCCGTGGCCAGGTTCCTGTAGCTGAAAACACACCCGTCCGATGCATCATGGGCAAGCAACTCCAAAATCTTGCCTGTCAGGATGTGACCAGAACCATGAATTCACTGACAAGACAGACCCTGAATGTACAAATATAAGGATTCTCGCTAAATTTAGTTTACAATAAGGAGATGACATTAAATATTATGAAACTCTGTGTATCTTGAATCCATTGGTTGTATCAGACCTTAAAACTTGACAAACTGCAACACCGTAACATGGAAAGGAACCTCTCTGTGCTTGAATGTAGCAGATCCAATGTGCTTGAAGCACTTGGTTGAAAAACAAGTAATTTGTAGACCCAGACAGGTCCGATAGACTGCTTGAACAGATGTGTGTGCTTGCTGGAATATGTAAGCCACTGCACCTACAGTACGTACCCTTCCTATTTCATTTGATTCTAAATGTGTCCTGGCTTTTTTATTTGCTTGGTGGACTCGGTTCCATATCCAGGCCCTCAGCTGTGGATGTGAGGGCCCAGTTCACTCTGCTTTATTTTGCTTACATTTTTGAATGCTGACATGCAGGCCTTGACTGTCTCTATATCGGTCTCATATCTGTGTGTGTGTGTGTCTGCGTTTCTGCTGGTATGTGGGGTCTTTGGTGCCTTTGCATGTATTTTAGGTACAGTCATGTGTGTAGGCTGAATGTGCGTACTTGACCATACTTGTGTTCTCATGTACTCGTTTTACGTCATCTTCCATTGCCAAAGACCAGTACCAATACTTAGATCACAAGATCACGGTAAAAATCCCCGGATGTTGGTCTTGCTCCATCCCAAATATCAAGGATGCATTGGGTGCATCCTTGCCAAACAAAAACAATCCCATGATTCATTGCAAGCTGTAGTGATGGCGGAGGAAGAAGGCTCAAACCATAACGAACATTTCAAGTTAAGAACGGCCATTCGGAACGTATCTCATTCGTAAGTAGAGGAGCGTCTGTATTTCTAACTGCAACTAAGCATTGCATTGTACAGACTATAGAGGGTGCCAACAATCATCGAATTTCCTCAGTCAGTTTTAGTGATTACTGCAGCTCAAATTACTGTATAAAGGCATTCCAGTTTTTTAAGGTCCTTTGGAAAGTATTACAATGGGGGAGTACAGTTTGAAATATATTACTTTAAAATTGCATTTGAAGCTGTAGACCTACATTTTTAGTGATAAGAAGCTGTGTAATTTATGTAAAATACACCTTGCTGTGCAAGAGGAGGGAACCAATTAAAATCTCTTGACTGTAGGACATGCCCCTGTTGGCCAAACTGGTATAACATGCTCGGTGATTATCACATAACAACATGGCCCATTGCTAGGTAACAACCCCAAGTGTCACAGAGTGTCACAGGGACCTATGGAATAGGAGCATCCTCAAAAACCGCACCTACTTTGTAACCACAAGGGATAAAATTTGCTTGTGACTCCCAGGAAATAAACGAACCAAACAAGCTCCAAAGAGTGACATCATAGCCAACTGTGGATGCACACAATGAGCCCAACAAACTCCGAAGGGTGACATAATCATAGACAGGGGATCTACACAATGAGGCAAACAAAATTTGAAGGGTAACATCATAGCCAACAGTGGATGTACACAATGAGGCAAACAAACTCTGAATAGTGACATCATCGCAGACAGTGAATGTACACAATGAGCCAAACAAACTCAGAAGGGTGACATCATCACCAACAGTTGATGTACTCCATGAGCCAAACAAACTCCGAAGGGTGACATCATCGCCGAAAGTGAACGTACACAATGAGCCAAACAAGCTCTGAAGGGCGATATCATCACAGACAGTGGATGTACACAATAAGCCAAACAAACTACGAAGGGTGACATCATTACTGACAGTGGATGTACACAATGAGCCAAACAAACTCCGCAGGGTGACATCATTGCTGACAGTGGATGTACCCAATGAGTCAAACAAACTCTGACAGGTGACATCATCGCCGACAGTGGATGCACACAATGAGCCAAACAAACTCCGAAGGTTGACATCATCGGCAACAGTGGATGTACTCAGTGAGCTAAACAAACTCCGAGAGGTGACATCATCGGCAACAGTGGATATACTCAATGAGCCAAACAAACTCCGAAGGGTGACATCATTGGGGACAGTGGATGTACTCAACGAGCCAAACTTGGCAAATGAGCCCAAACAGAAGGGGGAAAACCACTAGGAGGGACACGGCTTATTGTGTTTATTTCTTTATTTTTTAGTCAAAGCATTTCATATATCTATTTAAGCACTAAAGGACAGTTGCTGTCTTTTCCTGGTCGGCAAAACTTTCAGCTTCCATAGATTCTTAGACATTGTGTGTTTATTGCTAATTGGAAGCAGGAAAAAGAAAGAATGATGCTGTGATTCTCTAAGGACTAGTCAGAGAGAACTCTGCCAATGAGAGGCACCCCATCAGTTCCCATCAACGGCCAAATCAGAATTATCTGACATGAGGCACCACCTACAGGAGAGTGCGTGTATTTGTGGGCCCCAACCTCCTCGGTTCCGGACAAGCTGCCCTACCTGGCGTGCGTGATGGCGGCCACCCATTCGTCGCAGTCCTTGGCATCCTCCGTGCGCAATTCCAGGGGCTTCTGGCTCTCGTGGTTGAAGCCGATCGTAAAGTAGTACTGAACCAGTGAAAGGAAAGAGGGAAACGGAGGGGAAGAGGATGAGACTGCGGCAGCAGGGAGACGCAGAAGCAGCCACCCAGACCTTCATTTGCACAGGACGCAGACAGAAAGACATCGATTTGTACAAACACATCTGACAGTGAGTGGCGACTTATTTTCTCAAAAAACTTGCAACCTGATCCTTTGATTCGTTATCATCTGTCGACCCAAAGAACTGGAAGTGTTTCAAAATATTACTACAGGTCTAATTCATCAGAACTGCGGGAAAACGCATAATGAGACAATAACCCTGAAAGTACCGCAGGTGACATGTCTTGATGAACCGTGTGCAGTGATGCTGCCCCCCCCTCCACCCCCCCTTACCCATAGTGGAATAGGTTGTCTGCATTATGCATGAGAGCCTGTAGGAATAGTTGTCATTTACCAGAAGCTGTTGGTTCTTACACTGCTTTAGACGGTAAAGAAGGATTAAATAAATAGTCGTATCTTTCCCTGTCGTCCAGCCCTATTATAAAGCTTCTGTTAACCCACAGCGCACTCAGCTCCCACGAGTAACCCTATAGGGTACATAAGCTGCAAGCTCAGTTCTGGGATGCACTACCTGTTACCTAGCAACTCCTCTCTGCCAATGGCTGTGCTTCCTCCATTTTACACAGGCCCTCCTCTCCATCCCCTGCTCGGAGCTTCCCGCCGACTCGTGGGCAGGTCTCCACGGACAGACCGTACCTTCTCCCAGAGCGGGACATTCTGTGCACCAGCACGCAGATGGCAGAAAAAGGGCAGAGTTCGTGGTATTTTCATACCTGAGATAGGCCCTGCTTTTTAACATCACAGCAACTTCTTGCCTTGATACAGTTCCAAAACAAACTAAGAAAACACTGTTTTTAGATAAAAGTCATAGCAGGAAGCTCGGATTGGGCATAAAAAAGACGGTGAAAAGGTTACGACCTGAGTTAAGTCTTCCTCTCCAACTCTCTCTCTCACACACACACACACACACACATACACTCACTCTCACTTCTTTTCTCAATCTCTCTCCCTCTCTTTTGCTCACTCTCCCCCTCCCTCTCCATCTCTCAGTCTCTCCCCCCTCTCTTACTCACCCTCTCCTTCTCTCTCCCCCTGTCTCACTGCTCCCCCCCCAACCCCCGGGCTCAGTGAAACTCCTCATGGCTCTGTTTGGCTGGATCCCTCTGAAGGAGCCTTGCCTTGGACAGCAAGGGACGTCTGTAACGTGGGGGGGGGGGGGGGGGGGGGGGCAGCGTTCCCTGGTAGTGTCCTGGAGAGCCAGCAAGGTGATAGACATCTGAAATTGTCACAGCCCACAGGCATTTCCCCATCCTCTGTGACGGCATGGCTAGCCCGCCCAATGGGTATAGGACTCGGGTGCCATCTTTATTTAGTTTATTTTTGTTAAGCACTACTTTAGCTGCCCAGTTCACTCAGCGCCTCCCCCAACAAGCTATCTAACCCAGCCTCCTGGAAAAGAAATTGAGTCAGTTAATATATTCTAACCCACCCCCCCACCTCCCATACGGTGAATCCCAGTTCAACCAGCTAAATGAACACTGCTCCTCAGCTGAAACATTTCAATAAACGATCGCTTGACAATTTACTTGAGTCGCGTTTGCTTCTTTCATAATACCACTTCCACAATCCTTCCATTCTACAAGCAAAACAACCACCAAACTGTTTCTCCATTATCTGTTGTTTAGGAATTCTGTTTTCCCAAACAAAATGGTGGCTGATCCTTCCAGGTACGCATTCTTCCAGGAACATTCATCTGTTAAAATGCCAGTAAATGTGACAGACTCCCGGCACACATTCTGTTCTTGCTCTTTTGAGCCAAGGCAGACTAATATAAGAGAGAAAGTGTGAATGTGAGGTTTCCCTTCCAGTGTCCCCAGCGTCATCCATCCTCATTCACTGCTAGCAGGTTTTTTTTTTTCCAGCCGCCTGCCTGCCTCTGTGTGTCCCCTCATCACAGCAGTATATTCCTTTCAAAGTGCTGACGGCGTCAGAAAGGAAACTCTCAGCGGTACGATTTCCTCCTGTCCTGCCTGACCACATGTGTTACTGCCCCAGCGTATGTGCAGATGTTAGCTTTAACCTGACAGGGCAGCACCGCCCGGCCCAAACCCGGATGGCTTGCTCCGATACTGTCCAAAGCTGTGGGATCCCTCCTTAGGAATCGCATGCCCCTCCCCCCCGTTAGAAAGCTGGTAGCAAGTTATCAGGCTGCGTCTGGCGCTGTTGTCAAACTGCAAGGTCACGCTGTGCTGGCAGATACTTACACATTTCTATTTTATCATTCATTATGGTTTTATTTAAGATTTTCGAAATTCTAATTTTCTTATTAAGGTTTGATTGGATATGCTGCACATTGTCGTGTAAAAATCGTGATAAACTGGTGATAATTGCACCAATAATGTGGGTGGGGTTCCTGTGTGATGGGCTGTGGGAATGATCCGGACTGGTCCTTGAAGCTGGACCACGATGCAGGATGTCAAAGATTTCCTCAGAAAGTAAAAAGATGTGGTTTCATGGAGGTTCCAGGCCACGTGGTGATAAACGCTGGCGCTCGGTGAAAACGCCCTAATCTTCATCATCCAGATGGCCCTGGTGCCAACACGCACGTCCATCATCCCCATCCAGATCTCAGCACAGTATTACAGATTCATCCACCCGTCATGAGAGATGGACAGGTGCCGCTGCAGTCCGCTCCTGTTGTTGTCTTCCCATTTGGGAAGGGAAACGGTAAACAGTGTCTTTGTTGGGTTTCTCGGTAACATTTTATTTAAATCTGTCATCTATAATGCATTTTAAATGCCTTCATAATGCCTTACAATGGGCGGTATAAGAATTAATATAGCCCTACAGCATCTTCTTTTGTCATAAGGCATTGTAGTGTTGATTGTAATACTTCCTAAGCTCCGATGCAGGTCTCATCTATAATGCACTATAGATACCGTCATAATGGATTAAAATTGTTGCCGTAAGAATTAAGGATGCTTTATACTGCCTTATGAAGATATCTATAGTGCAAGATTATGGATGAGAGCTTCATAAAGTATACAATGCATAATACTCATGGCTTTAATGTGTTGTGCCTTTTTATAAATATTTATAGGCATGTTTATAATGCTTTATGAATGTGTTATAATATGTTATGAATGTGTTCATGGATTCGTACAGCATGGCATTCATAGAAAACCATTTTTTACTTGAAAATACTGGGCCATCACGTCTCACTCAGCCTCAACACAGGAGGATTTTGGATTATTATTGTTTTTCAACCAAATATCACGATATTCATATATGATGTGTTAAATAATATCACTATTTCGTTAAGCAAGGTGAGCACTACACAAAAGACTACAATGATTCATCAGAGAATTGTAATTAGACTTATTGATATATGCATACATTTGCATATGATTTCAACAATACATACCATTGTTGGTGTCTTTTCCACGTTTATTATTAATTAGAATGAAACTATTTGAGAAAGAAAAAAGCTTTCACCCTTTGACTGGCTGTCACAGAGCACTCAAATCAAACAATAAATTAGTGAATAATTAAAAACTGACTTTGCCCAATGGTAGAGTTATTACAATGGCAGCGCAAAGAAAGGAATATTCAACGTTGTTACTTATTCATGATGAAAGTACAGTTCTGTGGTGTTTTTGCTGCTTTGCTGGCCTGTTCTGCCAGAGGTCTTCTTCCTCGCAGACCAGCTCTGTGACAAAGGATAATCCGGGCGGAGATGCCAAAAGAGCCGCGATTTCTCGTTTTCTTCCCAACGGCACGTCATGGGAAACAGCATTAACATTATTTATAAGCTGTCATTATGTCAAGAGCATGTTCTTCTGAAAAAATGTCAGTTTGAGTGAGGATTTGTGTAAATGCTTCCATCCACCTCTGTTTCAGCCGGATTCCAAGGCCTCAGTCCACAGGTACAGACACATGGGCGAGTATTACTGCCTCATCCACTGCCACAAGTGTGATGTAATGTAAATAAATGACCCAGATGGTTGTTCTCCTTGCTGGACTGAGTCTGCCTCATTACCTACTGGGTCCACAACCTAAAGCTGTGCCCAGAACCGACCTGATACGCAGCCATGTTCAAATAAGCCACTCAATCAGACCCAGTTCAGAACCAGACCATATATTTCTGAGCCCTTCTTCACGTAAGTTTCCCTTATGCAAATAGAGGTTGCCATGGTAACTGTATGCTCAACCATAGTTATTTTTAAATAAGGAATAAGCATGTTTGAAAAGTAGAACACTCTGTCCAAGAATATAATTTAAAAAATGGGAGAAACAAGAAATCATATATGATGAAGAAAAATGATCGAAGGCCTTCTAGCGTCGGGCTTCGAGGTGCCATCTGAGTCTCCGCCACCCAGTTAGAAGACAATCTGGCCACAGTGGTTTTCCAAACATGCAGACTCACACACCTGGGCCATTTCAGGGGGTGCAGGAGCAACGCGACATGGACGCCAGCAGAAAGCTTTCCTGCATTTTGTTCCATCCCGAGTCCCCCTCAGTGATTCCTTTCGGCTGAGGTCATGCTGACCATCTCTGATCCGAGGGCTCCGCTCTCTGCTGATCAGCGCTCCACAAGCGCCACTCTCTGATCCCTGCCATGATAATTAATCCACAGCGTGGCCACAAAGTCCCATTGCTCTTTAATACTCAATACTTACACTCAGAGAAAAAGAAGAAACAGTTCTCAGGGATAGTAAAGTGAAAATGCCGGTGTTTCAGAGGGGGGTGTCAGATAGGCCGTATGTCATGAAACTCTGCTTCAAACGAACGGCTTTCTCTGCGTGCAAGTGCGCAAAACTGAACTGACATGGCAAACTCAGCACTACTTACACAGGCAGTGCTCAGAGCTACCAAACTCAGAAACAGACCTTTCAGACATGGGCATTACATTAGCTTTAAAAAAGGGGCCTGGACTCCATGTTTCGGTCTTATTTCGAAGCTTGTAAATGTTGTCAGCAACCCCTGCTATGTAGAGGGACGTGGTTTATATTATTTAAATACATACCTGTAACTACATCACTGGCTTTCTGCTGAAGTCCCCTATTTTCTCTTTTTTATATATAACAGGTAGCAAGGAGATAACTTTGGGATGAACATCGGGATGGTTGAGGTTTCCACCCATTTATGGGGGTCCAGAGGATTGTATTGGCTGGTTTTGATTATTGGGGGAGGGGCTTACAACCCTCCCATAATTTATGCCCATGGCGGGTAGCATAGTCAATATCCAATTAGCATAGGCTACACCACGAATGTGTTCCAACTATTGAGTCGAGCACTAATGTAGTCATTTTACCGAAGTAAAAGAAAAAAAAACATGCCTTTGATATTGATAAGACCTTTCCATGAGCAATGAAATCCACTGGCAAACTTAACAGCACCGGTCAAGGCGAGCTGATGACAGGTGCTTTGGGAGTTCTGTACGGTACTGGACGGTACAACGGGTGAGCGTCCTGCGCAGACCGGCCCCGGTGGGGAGCGCGGGGGGAGCGGCGCCGCGGCCAGGAGGCGCAGCATGGGGAGCGCCGGCTCCTCCTGGCAGGAGCACAGTCAAAACAAACAGGGAGCAGTGTCTGAGCGGCTGGCCCGCACCGATCCGACTGTTAAACCCTCTGCTGCCGTGACATGACCAGGCACAGGATCGGCGGAAACAATGCGGATTGCCATCAGAGACAGACAGGGTGCCATTTCGCCCAGAAAAAAAATACGTACTTATACTTAAGTATTGGCTAAGGAGGAAAATGTGTGCATATTATTGCAATATCCCATGTATGCTGTTCAATTTCCGTTGTAGATTTTTTCAACTATACGTTTTTGGTACACGATCTTTAAGTTCCCCAAAAGTATACCTTTCTTCTAAGTATAACTAAACAATTGTCGCATACTCAGTGTTTCATATGTGTAATAACAAAATTGTAACAAAATTATGTGAAAACATCTGATTTATGTTGTCTGTTTCTTTTCTGTAACAATTACTGCAATAGATCATTTCCCGCAGCTGATACCTGATCGATGTATTACACTTTTTGTACAGTCTGCGTTTACACTTTCTTTACGGAAAGCGAGGCGGCTTTTGCCGTCTCATTTACTGGTGATGAAAAAAACATCTATTTTAAAGCGCGTTTATTTCAAAGCTTTCAAAGGGGCCTGCACTTACTGCATTGCTATTTTTAAAGTAAAATACCAATGTCGGCTTAAAATGTATCGACACTCCCAAATAAAAAAAAAAATAACTGCGACTATACGCAGTTGCCAAGGTAGGATGCTATTAATATCAACATGCTGAATTAAATCAATACGTCAAGCTGACAGTGACATTGCGCCCGTTATCCGCAAGATGGCGACGTCGCGGCTGCGCTCTCTTTAGCTTAATTTGTTCCTTGAAGAAAATAAGAAAAACAAATCTCCTTGCACGTCAACATCGGCCGAACGAAATCGAGCATCATATATTTGGGTTATTTTTGAATAACTTTTAAATTATACTATAATCATAAAGGCTTCAAATATTTATATATCCGTATAATATTTAAATGTAGCATTTTCTATTAAATTTAAAGTTGGTACGTTTATGTTGTATTTATATTGCAGATTTTCTGACTGCAATGAAAAAACTGATCTGATAATTCACTAACGGCTAGTCTGATGCCGCTATTACATAACACCCAACACAGTGTTAAAGGCTGAGCACCTCTTACTGGCTGCGATTCCAGCTACTGGTGCAAGAATCGCAGGAAAAACACAACGGTGTATTTTAAACATCTTGTTAATAAAGGATAGGTAGAAATTGACTTCAGAGTACTTGATCACACATGCAGAGCTGGTGTACATGATACGAAGCTGATATCTCCCGCGGTTCTGCTCTGTTCTGCGTCTCGTCCGCATATGATGTACGGATGGATGCATGACCGGACACACTGTGCACATCCACTGGCACTCTTGTTATTGCATTATCACCGGTCTGTCGTGAACATTTCTTCCTTCCCATTTGCCTTTGGTGCTTTTAAAATAAACCCACTTAGCTGACATAAAACGGACAGGTTGCCCCTACCTGTTTTTCTAAGCATTCCTTAGCTGTCAGCGAGGGTTTGGGTGACGGTGCCCGGTCACACACACATCCTTCCAACAGGTATAATCCCGAGGGTCGAGAGCTGGACTCGTTCTCGAAATAAAACAACATGTTCTGCAGCAATGCGAACCACTTGGTGTGCCATTTTGTGTTATCCGAGCTCTTTTTGCTCAAACATCCCCGTCTCGTTCCATCCTTTTTTGCCAAAAGACCCAAGTAGGTGACATGGCCATCATTGAGTCGCACTCCTTTCTGCATTTTTTTTATTCTGGAGCCACTGGGGAAATGAATCTTACATCTTCTTACATCTTACATCTTCTCAGTGCTGAACCCCCAAGCAGGCGTGCACTTTCTCGTTCAGCCACGAACTAAAGTACGCTCTGCCCATACGCTGCAATTACGCTTTTGTCTCACGGTAAAAAAGGGTGAAAAAGAACAGGAAGACTCCAGCATCCTAAATTTTACCGTTAAAACTTATTTTCTGTTTTAGACGCTGTATTTGCATACGAGCGTGCTGTCGCATGCAAGTGCAGGCGCTGGATAGAGGCGAATGCTGCACTCCGCCTCACGTGCAAAGCGAACAGCGTCCAAAGCGCGCCGCGCGGTCACGTGACGCGCCCCGGGAAAGAGGCTTATTTCAGCACCGCGGACAGAAGCTGGACCGGCACCCGTCGTACTACAGTACAGCGCGCCTACAGTTAAAGCATTAACCCCCTGTCTGTCTATGCATTTCAATTGCTTTTCCCCGCTTTAATCCGGGGGGCATCAGAAGCGGAAAACAATTTAATTTTTTCCTAAGCCTCTGGCGCGCGGGAGGTTTCCACATTCAGGTAGTGAACATGCTATTAATAGTTATTAATACTAAAAAACAATCCCAGTTCACTAGATAGCTGTATTTACCACAGATGGGTGCAAAATATGTGCGTGCATGCAGAAGTATATGCATTTATGTATTGTCTGGTTCTAACGTATATGCACGTATACGTATATGCCTGTGTCTAATTAGAGTACAGTAGGAATGTCAACTAACTGAGAATATTAAAAACCCATAATTATATGGAATGAAAAGAATTTGGTGCAAGATGCAATGACAATATAACAGTGTTCTTCTGCAGTTTAGCATAGAATATCCTGCAAATGATTCGCAAAAAGAAAACCCATCAACCGTTAATCGGTTCATCTCAGTTAACTGCATGCATAGGCATCTATGAAACGGCTAATTGGAAGCATTTACATACATAAATGATCAATGCGGCTGAATTATGTGTTGTTGCGTGGTATTGCTAGCATTGTAGGCAATAATCTGTCATTTCACTTGCTGCGGATCAAAGTGCTTATTCTGGCAGAATAAAAAGAAATCCATTTTCTCTACTTCACACACAGGACAAGGAGCTTGGAGCTTTGGCTGCAAACAGCGTCTCTCTGCCTGAGTTTGGCCTCCCGTGCAGTCGGCACTTAAGATTATGCTAATGAGAGGTCGCTGTCGGCTCTCCGGTGAACTCTCCTTGTTCGCTCAGCAGGTGTGTGCGCACCTAGAGGAGGGGAAACTCATGTCACACAGGTGGGTTAGGGCTGGAGGGGGCATTTGTTTTTGTGCCCCCTTTGATCTGAATGGTGATGACACTGACCGTTCTCTCAGCCTGTGACTCCATGACTGCATTCCGCAGACAAACCCCGGACAAACTGTCTGCGCTCTAGAAACACTGCTTCTGTTTATCTTCAAGGGCGTCTCCTTGTTTTTATGACCTTTGCCCCCTCCCCCCCCCCC
>JAODJW010000019.1:9198340-9211821 GCA_026777045.1 Hyperopisus bebe
CTGTCCGAGCTCTTATTCGGGCCCGCTGTGTCTGCTGCCGCCTTCGCAGACTCTCCAGGCCTACTGTCCGAGCTCTTATTCGGGCCCGCTGTGTCTGCTGCCGCCTTCGCAGACTCTCCAGGCCTACTGTCCGAGCTCTTCTTTGGGCCTGCTGTGTCTGCTGTCATCTCCCTACTTTCAGTGGTCTTTGTGACTCACTCTGAGCTTTCATTCCTGTGGACTCTTCCTCTAAATGTTCCCTCGCTATGGAAACGGCTCTCTAAGTTCAGCCTTATTTTAACTAGCAGTGGAAACTCAGCCTGCGACCCCTGTACCCTGCAGGTGGGCCCCACGAAGGCCCCTTCCTATTGTCTCCATCTCATCTCCATCTGAATCAGCGTTGCCATCGCCACCCACCACAGAATGTGCTTTGGTCCAAGGGGTGTGGCCTCCATGAGTGACAGCAGCACTTAACCAATGGGAGTGAGGCATGATGTACATGGAATGCTGACTTTTCTGACCTTTACATCCCACATAGACAGTAAATAGTCCATTGCGTTCAACCAAAGGTGACGGTGATGCTCACCGACGATAACGATTCACCACATTGTGGGGACCAAATGTCGCCACTATGGGGTAAAACCTGTTACTTTTAATCTTGCTGAGACATTTTTCAGGACCCCACAATATAAACCTAAATAAATAAATTTCTGGTTATGGTTAAGGTTAGTGCTGGTAGGGTCAGCCTTGCCTGTGTCAGTCTGGTTCCTTTGTGCATACGTACCTTTAATATGGCCACATGTTTTTAGGTTTTTAACAGAAATGCAAATTCAAAATTTTAAGATGGATAAAGCAGTGATGATTTTCAGAGCATTTTGTGATGGTTTCCTTGCGGATTAGTTCCCTGGCACCTGCGTCGGCCCTGGGTACCCACCCCCCTCCTCCATCTGTTCCCCCACGCTCCTTCCTGGGGTGACCCTGCCCCTGAGCCCCCACCTGAAGGAGACCCTTCCTCCGCAAACAGGCGCTGCGCTTCACTGACCCGTCATTCATGGTGGTCTGCACCACCTGTGCCTTCACTCTGGGGGGTTCCTGTCTGCTGCAGTAGCAGTGTGCTTCTGACCCACCCCCCCCTCCAAAGCAGATGTCACATCAGCATACAGCTCCTGTGTCCCACCCCCCACGGTTCCGGTTGGCAGCCAATAGAAGCAAGTGGGCCGGTGTGGGGGTGAGTGTGCCGCGACTTGGCGGGACATGACAGCTGGTCTGACCTGTGTCTGCGCCAGCCAATGTGCCCCCCGCCAGCCGAGGCACTGACCTCCACCCCCACCCCGCTGAGAAGCGTCACACATCCCCGCACAGGTGTGCCACCGCACACCCAACTACCACGTCCTGGTCATAGTCGTCCCCTCAGCGTGTCAGCGGCGAGTCCCCAGTGACGTCCTATTTAGGTTTAATTTAATCCAAATGATGCATCTAGCATAGAATTATAGAGAAGGTTCTGGGTGATCTCATCTCCCACATCGTCCTTCCTAATGCTCTGGAGCCTCTGCCCCCTCCCTGAGAGAGTGACCTCCCCCAACTCCCCCACACACAACTGCCCCACTCAGATCTGCCTCCCTGCACCCCTCCCCCTCTGCTCATCACGCTGCACCTTCACCCCCGCACGGCTGCCTGCCCACCCCCCCTCCTGTGTATCAACTGACAGCGGGGGGTGACAGTGTCGGTGAGGAGGATGGTATGGGGGATGGGGATGGGACTGCAGGAGCGGGGCCTGACGAGAGAACCACCCAACTTCCGATTGTTAAAAATCATAATATAAAATGAAGATGCCGCTCTTTGCCTTTTAGCGAAGGGCTTCTTTAAGTGGAGCGACCTTAATAATGTAACAAGCACAAGGTGAAGCTGAGGAAGAGGATGGAAATGAAGCAAAAACTGTCAGAAAGTGTAAACAAACAGGAGTACGGCAGCCAGTAAGAGAACCGGAAAATGAGAACACACGGCATTGTTATTAAATAAAAAAAAAAACAATGGCAGCTAAGCGGGTAGAGACACAGTTACTGCACCATCAGGAAGGTTTGTGTGTGTAATTGTTCCACTGCAGGGGGCGTTTTGTGGCAGGTGAGGAGTATCCAGTCACCCTTCCTCAATCACATTAATGCAATCTGACCAAACAAACAATCTGGCTCTGAAACAGGAGGGAAAACATCACCTACACCCTCGAACAGCCTACATTTTTTCAGAAGGTTATGTTTACCATGTCCAAAGCTTTTAACATCATGTATGGAGGCCTCCTGGGAGACAAAATACAACAAAAATCAAAGAGTTTGGTTGCTACAAAGCTAGTAGATGTACGTTTGCCAGTGTGGCGAGGTTCAGTGATGGTGTTCTTTTCTCAGTCTGCTCCCATTTGCTGTTTGGTCAATCAGAGTGAAGGTAGGAGGTCTTGAATTTCGGGGGGGGGGGGGGGGCTGCTTACTAAAGAGGCATTGCAGAAGTGTAGCTTCACTGGATGGCCTTCCTCTTTCACCAAAACCAAGGATACAAAACGATTGGCTCAATCTGTCCTTTACAACCTTAACAGCATCCCTGATGTGTGTCTCACCTGAAATACTTCTGGCCGATCTTCACAGGCCACATGAAGAATGATGGCAGTTTTGTGGTTCAGCTACACTTTTTGATTGATAGCTACTTGGTCAACAGCAGCATGTGGACAAGGCCTGTCCTGTGTATGGTTATGAAAACAGACAATTTTTCCAATCAGGTGGCTTTATAGAGACAGACTAAGATAAGCCACGGTAAGCTAAACTAACATAAGGTACAGCAGCAAGATACATATAGGCCATAGATACAAACATATAGTGCAAAACAAAGTGCAAAGACAGTGTATATAGTGTAGACAAGTATATAAACAGAATACGGTGTAAGAAATAATGGTGTGTGTGGAATCAAAGTCTGATGGTATTTGTTTTAAAGATAAAATGCGTATTTGTAATTGAGGGTTATATTGCTGACAGATGCATGCACTTCCTGGCCATCCTGTTATTTTACTTCCTATGTATTTGCACTTGCCATTCATAATAGGCACAGTCAACCTGATGATTTTGTTCAATGAGTCTGACTTTTCTTTCTATTTTTCCATCCATCCATCCATCCATCCATCCATCCATCCATCCATCCATCCATCCATCCATCCATCGCAGGAAGCAATGTGCTTGGGGTAGCAGTGGATTCGGGGTAGCAGGGGTTGCACTAACAGGCACACATGCAATCTGCAGGGACTTTTTCCCCTGGAATGCATCTGTTTGGATTGTGGGAAAAAACCTGGAGAAGCCTTACAAATGGACGTCCCAATCCGTACCCTGAAAGGATACATACAAAACGTTACTTTCCCAATAGTCTTTAACTCACCAGAAAAAAGCAAAAATCTCTCACAAACACAAAGAATTTCTTTCTTGCCTAGTCTTTCCTTAAAGCTGATTTCTAAACTTGATTTCTTTTCACTTCCACCAAGTGGCAATGCAGTCCAAAGTGTGATGCCCTTCTATTGATACCCACATAGATTAATTCACCAAACGAGTCTATTATGAGTTTTAAGATTAGCTCTGAACTCTTGCCTAGAAGCTGCCTTTCAGCAGGGCCCACTTTAATGAAAAAGAAGAGGTCCAATTTCTCAGAAAGCTTTCCGTTCTCCTTGTGTCCTGGCTACTAATGATGGAGATAACCAGCCAAGCACCTCAGACCAGGCCTCACAGTGGGGAGAACTGGCTGGCAGCGCTGTGGAACATCGCTGGCGTCGCCTCCATCATGTGGGACACCCAGTGGAAGTTACCAAGCATATTTAATTAAGCCATTTGGCTGGACATTTTGAGGTCATAACTCTGTTCTTGCTATAACTCGACCGAAACACAGCATAGAGCAGACTAGGGGAAAATCAAAGGAATCCAATGATATTCAGAAAAATAAAACTCAAACAACAAGGTAAGATTTCCAATGCTTTTTTTTTTCCTCTCGCAATGGCAGAAAAGAATTTGCAGTTTACTATCTGACAGGATGAGTTATGTTTTGTTATGTGATCTAACTCCTAAATTAATTTTGCATGGGACTTGAAATTGGGAAATATTATGTTGCACCCATTTTAAAAGGTACATATTTCTTGTTATGATGTGTAAAACTGATCATGAGTTACACAGCAAACTGAAACACCTCCAAAGGCCATTAAGCAAAAGCACACTATGGGAAATTATAGAGAACAGTGGAAATATCAGTTACATTAATGACAAAAGCACGTAAGTAAGGATTCCAAAAAGCATCGTAAAACAAACATGTACAAATCCAAACTTCCCATCAAAGAACAATCACTTTTCTGGTTTTCCGTAACTATTGAACTCTTTACTTCTCCTATGATTTAAGGCCTCAGTGATGTGTTTTCAATCAATAGTGCCAGATTATCATATCTTCGTTTATGCCTTTTTGTGACAAACACACTTCCACGATCCTTTATGTGGTGTTTTAATATTTTGTCATTGGCTTTTCTTCTAATAATAATGATAATAATAACAGTAATAATAATGATATATTTTATTTATATAGTGTTTTTCATGTTCTCAAAGTCGCTTATGTAGAATAAAGTATACAGATAAGGAAACAACAAAACTCATTATTTTACGGTTAATGACTCTAGCCATTCTCCTCTGACCTCCTTCATTCTCCTCTGACCTCCTTCATTCTCCCCTGACCTCCTTCATTCTCCCCTGACCTCCATCATTAACGAGGAGTTTTCTGCCACAAATATGCCATCGACTGTCATGGTCTTTTGTTCACCACATCACTCTCTGTAAGCCCCGGACACTGTGGTATATGAGAATCCCAGGAGGGTAGCTGTTTCCATAACCACCAATCACACCAGCTCTCAAAATTGCTTCTTAACCGTTTTAATGCTTAGTCAAACAGTAAGTATGTATTTAGTTGCAGACACATGATTCTCTGTTCTGAGAGGCAGGCTGTTTGCATTGGCCAGTCGGTACCTGATTAAATGGCCACTCAGTACATACACATATAAATGCACAGATATATGTCCATATATATTTCATAGCACAGGCAGCATGGATGAAGAGATTTGTGTTGCTGATAAGATCCTGATGTGCTTCACCAAGGGGTCAGTCAAAGGTTAGAATCCCCCACTGCTTTCTCTGTTTGGGTTTCAGAATGCTTCTTGAGTATCCGGGTACTCTGTTTTGTGTCTGTGGGGTTTGACATGCTGCATGAGTATCCTGGTACTCTGCTTTGTGTGTATAGGGTTCGGCATGCTGCGGGAGTACCCGGGTATCTGCTTTGTGTGTATAGGGTTCAGCATGCTGCGGGAGTACCCGGGTACTCTGCTTTGTGTGCAAGGAGTTTAACATACTGCATCAGTACCCAGGGACTCTGCTTTGTGCGTGTGGGGTTCAGCATGCTTCATAAGTACCCAGGTACTCTGCTTTGTATGTATAGGGTTCGGCATGCTGCGGGAGTACCTGTGTACTCTGCTTTGTGTGTATAGGGCTCGGCATGCTGCGTTAGTACTCAGGTACTCTGCTTTGTGTGTAAGGAGTTCAACATGCTGTGAGAGTACCCGGGTACTCTGCTTTGTGTGTATAGGGTTCGGTATGCTGCGTTAGTACTCAGATACTCTGCTTTGTGCGTTAAGAGTTCAACATGCTGTGAGAGTACCCAGATACTCTGCTTTGTGCGTAAGGAGTTCAACATGCTGTGAGAGTACCCGGGTACTCGACTTTGTATGTACAGTATAGGGTTCAGCATGCTGCGTTAGTACCCAGCTACTCTGCTTTCAACCATCTGCCCAAAGATGTGCAGTTAGTTTACCTGGTGTCTGTAAATGCCCCTTAGTGTGGGACGGTATGTGCAGGTACGTGTCCTGTGATGAACTGGCATCTGATGTGGACCCCTGCCTTGTGCACTGTGTTGCCTGGGATAGGCTCCAGGCCCCCAGATGACCCTGTCCAGGATAAGCATTTGGTGGGTGGATGGATCTTTGTTTAATCCTCTGTTACTATTTTCAAGGCCAGTAAAGTATAATGGCTTTGAAATATGCTGTGTCACTGGCCCACATATTAGTTTGTGGGGGTTTGTCTCCCCACCACTGCCTTTAAAAATTTGCACATCCATCTGGTCACAGTTTAATTGAACAAAGTTTTCTATTTTCTGTTGTGTACATTGATCTGAAATTCTATTATAATCAAGAATCCCAAAATTGTTATTATGACTAATACTAATGGTTGCTATTGTAAGACATCTGTATTCGAATTTGTTGTCAACATCTATGCATAACAGATTAGTTACTGTGTGCACAATAATGTACCACTGGAATGCTGTAATGCAATACTGTACCACTGGAATGCAGTAATGCAATACTGTACCACTAGAATGCAGTTATGCAGAAGTAGCCTGACTTCAGTTTCTTAAGCAAATCTCTATGGCACACTTTCTAGTAATAATGTGGTATTTCCATTTATCCTAAGAAACAAAAGCACTTCTCCTTAAATAAACCAGTCCACTCTTAACTCCTTAATGTTGCTCTGCATTGCAGATGGTGACATTGTTTTATTATCTGGTTCTTAAGTACAGCTTTTCAAACCACAGTTTGAACAGATGCAGTCGCCATTTGGACAAAACACACATAAAGACACATCGGTCCTTGATATTTCCAGGGTTTCCATCCGTCTTCCATAACTGCTGAGTCAGAGCAAGGTTGTTGCAAACTTGGAGCTTATCCCAGAAAGCAAAGAGCGTCAGGGAGAGGACACAGCCAATGGTAAGCTGATTTTTTACTGTTTGATCTAAACCACTGTTTCCCAATCTGATCCTTGGGGACCCACACACAGTTCACGTTTTTGCTCCCACCCAGCTCCCTACTTTTGGGAGGGTGCAAAAACGTGGACTGTCTGGCAGGGAGCTCAGAGGGAGCAAAAACATGGAGTGTCTGGCAGGGAGCTCAGAGGGAGCAAAATTGTGGACCGGATTGAGAAACACTGATCTAGATTAAATTTCTGTCCTAAGGAACATTTCAATATGTTTTATAATAGATATAGTGCACAGCCCCAGAAAAGGCTCCGGATGACAGGGATGGGGCATGTATTAGATAATTATTTGTGTTCCTTTTCACGCTCTAATCACTCTGGGAGGTGGTGTTTTGCAGAAATAACAGCCCCAGGGTTCATCTTCAGCTCCTGTCGTGAACCGCAGAGATCTCGTCTGGCCTCACCTCCCATCTGGGCATGACACCTGTGGAGCGTGACGCCTTGAGCTCCATCAGGTGAGAGTGCCCCCCGGTGGACCAGTTTGGGTGCTGCATTCTCATCGCTGTGCCTTTTGAGCCCACAGCACGGAGTTAACTGAAAAGGCACTACAATTCTGTGTATGGAAAAAATAAGTTTCATTGTGAATGTTCCTTTCTAAGCTGTGATGCAGTAACGTGAAAATTTATCACTGTTTACAGTCACGGGCATTCTGGCGTTCATGCCTCCTTATGGAATAAACGAACTGCACGTGCCCCCCCCCCCGGGCAATGCAGTGGGTGTGAGGTGTCCACTGCCTGAGCAGATCTTTCTCCACACCCATGAGGCTTGAACCCACACCTCAGCGGCGCGTCTGTAATTGAATTTCGCACATGTTCCGCAAAGCCACTCCCGCTCGGGGCTGGAGAGAGTGAGGGATACAGTCCAACAGATCATCTTATCTGGGCTCTGTAGTCAGGACCGAGTCGAAATGATGCTCATCGCCTCAGAGGTGCCAAGCAAATTCAGCCTGGAGAAGGACCATAGGATAAATTTAGTCATTTAATCATGATTATGCCGCATGGATAATGGACCGGTAACAACTTAGTTAAAATCCAGTTCTGTGGCCAAATGCAATTTGAACCTGCTGAGTGGAGAAATTACCTATAAGGCTACCACCTTTAAACAGAAAGTAATTAAAATATATGAGATATATAATAATATATGGATATGAAGAATAATATACAGATAATCATGCCTGTATTATTACTAGAATTTTTGTAATTATATATCCAGTAATATATCTAAAATACATAAAATATAGAATTTAAAAATGCTCCTTAAAAAAAAGAGAATAAGAAGTCTCAAGAATGAATCAGTTAAATAAATTTGGTTTAATTGTCTTTTTCATTTAATCTTTATTTTATTTAATCTTATGGTTAGCAGTGCAGTAATTAAGATTATTATGCTATGAACACGGCAAGTTTACATAAACTGCAGCTGACCGTATCTGGCGAAAGTGGTTTAGGAGTTTAATAAATTCGGTTATTATGTGGCACGCTTGAAGCAGTGTGTGTGTGTGTGTGTGTGTGCTCTATAGATTCAATAGTGTCATACAGTCCTTCTCTATAGTTCTGTCAAATTGCATTTTCTATTTAAAATCCACTGCATTTGTGCTGTATTTGTGAATCCTTAGTGAACTTTGTTTACATGCCCGTGTTTTTTTACCCAGAATTCCAGTTTTCCTGCACTCTCCAGTCGTTTTGTGGCTCTCAGGCCTGACTGTGCATGACGTGCACAATGCAGCAGCCAATGACCAGAGTGCTGTCACAAGCATATAGCAACACACTGAAAACAGCGCTGTCCCCCTGAAGGACTGCCACAGCGTCTCGCCTCATGCCATTTCTTCCCAAATGCTTCCTCTTCAAACTCTGAAAAGAAATCGCTTCCCCCAAACAGCCGGCAGCTGCAAGCACTCTGTCAGCCTGTATCCCAGATCTGCTGAAACTCTATGTTTGAATGCAAAGTGGTGGACCGAACTTTGTACAAAATGTGAAGCACTTTCACGCGGCCGTTGCTTAATTTGGAAAGATGGATGCACTGTCTGAAAAAACACAGTGTAAAAAGCAAAAGCTAAGGTCTAATCTTCAAAATATATGGCAGGATTTAAATAGATATGACACTGATACAATATAAGAAAACGTTGAAGTGTGACATTAGTGATGGATGTGAAAAAAGTAGAAATTAAGTGTGTGTGTCTGTTTTGGGGGGCGGGGTGCAGTGTTCAGGTGACATACAGGCAACAAGACGAGGAATTCAATGGACGGGGTTCATTGGGAGCCCTGGCTTTCCACACCATCCCACAGAGGTCCTCCATCTTCATTCAGTCAAGAATTTCCTAGAAATGTGCAGTAGCTCCCAATCTGTCAATCAGAATGTTGTGAGTGAGCTGATCGTACTTAATAAAGACTCAGTGGTGGCGAAATCAAATGAGAGGAGTTTAAAAAACTGCTTGAATACAGACATAGGAAGGAATAGAGATAAAACATTTGTTTAGTTAGACTGACCAATGAAAAATGAGCTTTCAGCCATGGAAACAGCAGGCATGGAGTAATGCCGTAAGCTAGAACATCTACCTGAGCTTCTAAGTGCAGAAGATCCCTGAATTGACTTCATATACAATATATTCTGTGTTACACTGGACTGATTATGCCTCTACTAGTGTATGACTAATGTGTGAATTCTTCCTGTGGGAAGAACTGAAGAAATATAAGGGCTATTGCTGCATGCTATTTGATTCCTATATGAATGCAGTAAGAATTGTGTCTGCATCCTTGGCAGTGGCACAAGTAATTTATAGTGAGTGTTGACCTCTGGAAAGAGTGTATTTTGTCTCCAATCTTGTTCTTCATGGATAGGATAACAGGGCACAGCTGGGGCTGGAAGTAGTGATGTAGTCAAGACCACCTAAACTGAGGCCAAGTCATTACCAAGACCAAAATGTATTGAGACTGAGACAAGACTAAGACCGAGGCAAGGCAAGACCGAGACAAGGCCAAGACCAAGGCAGGGCTAGACCTACATAACACGACATTCTATAAAATGTGGCACATAGGCACCACCTTGGGGCTAGGCAGTATTGTGCTTCTGTACAAATTTAACATCTTTTCAACTAAGATGCACCTTATCGGTTGAATTTGAACTTCGAAGCATGAGGTTTTACACCCAATCAAAGAACTGTGTTAATAAACAAATGAATATTAAGCCATTATGATAAATATAGAGGTGTTTTGATGAGTGGTTTTGACTGGTCTACAAATAAAACCTTGAGATCTCTATGTCCGAGACAGATACAAGACCAAGTCAAAATAAAGTGGATTCTGAGACGAGCCCAAGACCGCAAAATAGTGGTCTCGAGACCAATCTGAAGACCAAGAAGGGACTGGGGGGGCTGGGACAGTACAGTAGGTCACTGCTAGTCATAGCTGATGTTGTGTTTCTGGTTTCATCCAACCAGGACCTCCAGCCAACTTGAGCTGTTTGACGCCAAGTGTGAAGTAGGGGAGGGGCGCTGGGGAGGGGACTGTATGTCTCTGCTAGTCATAGCTGATGTTGTGTTTCTGGTTTCATCCAACCAGGACCTACAGCCAACTTGAGCTGTTTGATGCCAAATGTGAAGTGGCAGGGTTGAGAATCAGCTGCTTCAAATCAGAGGCCATGGTGCTCTCTTGGAAAAAAGTTGGTCCCTTCGGGTGAGGGGGACAATTTGCCCTTAGTGAAGGAATTGCCTAATTACCTTCACTAATTACTTAGCGAAGTGCCTCATGATCTTAACAAGTGATGGCAAGAGGGAACGTGACATTGGTGGGCGACCCAGTTATGAGGCACTGCAGTGGTGAGCCCTTTGCACAAGGTCTTCAGATGGTCTATGACCTTGTTCTTACAGATGGGCATAAATTGTGGGTAATGACTGAAAGATGAAGGTTGTACAGGTGGCTGAAATGACTCCTTGGAACAGGGTGAGGAGTTTGGAAATCTGGGGGGACACCAGAATAGAGCCATGGCTCCATCAGATGTAGAGGAGCCAGTTGAGATGGTATCTTATTAGGATGCCAACTGGTCAGAGGCCGAGGGGCAGACTAAGGACATTCAGCTGGCTCAAGAAGGTCTAGGGATCTCCCAAAAGGGTTTAGAGTCTTTAGTCTTGGGAAAGTAGGTCTGGTCTGACCTGCTTAGCATCTGGTATCTCGATGCTCACCAGGAAAATCATTGTGATCAAGATGAACATGTTTCTGATTAGCCTGTTTATCATTTATTTGATTGACTGGAATTTTGTATTTGAAGGAGAAGCAGAAGTCCTGTACAGTTTAAGAAAAATATGCGAGAAAACAAGTTAAACAACAAACTACTATTGTGGAAGGTAACAAGAGACTTTTTACTTGAGAAATAATCTTGTCACGGTTTGTCTCTGTCACTCCTGCCATGATTTGTTTTGGCCAGCAGGGGTCTCAGCTGGTCATCCTGTTTCCTCCCCTTTGGCTCCTAATCACTGGCACTTGTCCCTCATCTGGTCCTTGTCACCCCTGTATATAGTATCTATCTCTGCGGTGTTCCTTAGCTAAGTCATTGTAAATGTTGGTCATTATCAAGGTTAGTGTTGATGCTGCTGGTCTGATTCCTTTCATGATTAATGTTCCTTCTCCCCTGTTGGCCTGAACCTTATCCCCATGTCAGGTTAGCCCTGGAGTCTCCTGATTGTCCCTCTTGTCTTTTGTTTTGATCCCTCGAGGTCCTATTGTTTCGGTTTGTGTGTATATTTTTCTTCCACTCTGACTCCCTCAAAGCCTGCATGTGGATTGTTCCTCCTTCCCACCAAGACAAATCTTAAAGTTGGATCAAAGAAACTGATCTCTTCCAGATCGTGAGGAGATCTCTTTATATTGCTATTCCAAGGATCTCATTTTGAATTTAGATTTTTCCAAGATTACTACTGACTAGACTCATGATTCAAAAGAAGACAAGATCCACATTCAAAACAAGAAATAGAACAATGAAGTTTTAAATGTAAATGACTGCCAGTAATGTCCCAGAGAAAAGGGTGTGATGATGGAGATGATTAGTATAAGGGGGCAGCAGGACAAGGTACAGGCAGCACTGTCCTGAAGAATCCTGGAGCTTGTGTGCTTCTGATAGGCATTGCCCTGCTACCTTCATTAAGTATGAGGAGAAACGAAAAAGTTATATCAGTACTCCCTTGGTAGGAAGGTGGATCTCCTCCTTTATGCATTTAATAACATGTTTTAATGCTTGTAATACTTTTGGTAACATGTTTTACTGTTATTTTTAGAAGCATTTCTGTTCCAGTACACAGTCAGGCTTTAATAATCCAGTTATAGTAGATCGCAGTTAATTATGTGTGATTCTAAGAAGTGCTTCCAGAGTGCATGACATTAGTTTGTAGAAGGTGTGCAAAATGAGACATAGCAGTAACCCTCACAGCATGCTGATTGCCACAGTGCTGTCGCATTCAAAGCACGCTGATGTTACGTCCTCACTGTCACAGGATACAGTCACCGGGCACACACACATGCAAGAGAATTAAATATGACTTTCATGGAGGATTCACATTGCAGGATGGAGTATTCACATCGCAGGATGGAGTATTCACATCGCAGGATGGAGTATTCAAATCGCAGAATGGAGTATTCACATCGCAGGATGGAGTATTCACATCACTAAATGCCCAAGGTCACTGGCTGTTCAGAATCACAGGACTCTAACACTGACAGGATGCTTCCCAATTGAAGATGCATCTCATGACAGGAAACAATGGCCGAGCATATAGGACTGTTGCTTTATGTTGACTCCTTGATTTGTGAGGGAGCTTTTTGCCGATCCATTAATTAATAAGCAAAACATTAAAAAGTGATTTATTTTTGGTGCAGGAACACAAAGAGTGCCAAATCAGGAGTTTCACAGCTGTATTCACACATTTGAACAGGTGGGAATTTAGTCTAAATATTAGCAACCCCATGAAAAGTATATAGTTCAGCACCTTAGCACACAATTAAACTGAAAGCAATGCATAAGCAATGCAATACAACCATATGAAATGAGACTACATTCATTTTATTACACAATATCACAGATATCATCAAACCAAAGTCCTGTAATGAGTAATCCCTCGAATCTTCAGACACAGGCAGTTTCTTTAAGAGAAAGAAGAAAAGAAAAAACACTGTAACATTCATATGGTATTAAATATAATTTTAATGCCAGTGAACATTTCTATGTGAAACCAAAACAGTGAAGCTGTTCAAAAAATGTCTAACAAAGTACTGTGCCAAACAACATCACCCTAACAAAGTACTATGCCAAACACCACCACCCTAACAAAGCACTGTGCCAAACAACACCACCCTAACAAAGTACTTTGCCAAACAACACCACCCTAACAAAGTACTTTGCCAAACAACACCACCCTAACAAAGCACTGTGTCAAACAACACCACCCTAACAAAGTACTTTGCCAAACAACATCACCCTAACAAAGCACTGTGTCAAACAACACCACCCTAACAAAGCGCTGTGCCAAACAACACCACCCTAACAAAGCACTGTGCCAAACAACACCACCCTAACAAAGTATTTTGCCAAACAACACCACCCTAACAAAGTACTTTGCCAAACAACACCACCCTAACAAAGCACTGTGTCAAACAACAC
>JAODJW010000019.1:9229030-9239174 GCA_026777045.1 Hyperopisus bebe
CTGGAGAGCTACTATCCAGTAGGTTTTCTATCCTACCTGGCTTCTGATGAACCACACCAGTTCTCAGGTAAATACCAAGAACAGGTGTAGCTCATCAGAAGCCAGGTAGAATAGAAAACCTACTGGATAGTAGCTCTCCAGGACTCGAGTTGGAGACCCATGGACTAGATGAAGACCAAACAAGCAAGCAAGCAAGCAAACAGGAGTCAACACAGAGAGTCGCTCAGGAACCAAACTCTCATGCTTAACACTTTACAAGGAGTGGATAGAAAACAGGGGCATTTAACCTGTGCTAATTGATTAATTTGCTACATTATAGGTGTGTCTAGCATTCAGGAGAGGTTGGATGTGGCTGGCTGGGTGTTTGGTTTGGTGCAGGTTTGACAGCACTCAGAATACATGAGAGCATATCTGTCTTCCTTCTATTCTGAATCCACTGGCATGTAAAAACTGGTGTTCATGGGATTTCTAGAAATATAATGTCTCACTGGTCCCCAAGACTCCCTCTTCCAGTCATAATCCTCTGTAAGCAATAAACAGTCAAAGCACAGAGAACACTCTTCTAATCTCCTGGGTTTTTAATGGAGAAGAAAAGTGAGTTAATGTTTTACAGATATCACATTTTTTGTCTTTCTATACACATTTTCAGTTTTTCTACCCTTTTCAAGTCACAAAAAGTTCTAGAACTAGATATGCTGGAAACAGAATTAAAATATTAAAAGTAGCAAAAACAGTATAAACTCTGAACTGTTATTACTAGTTGAAGGAAAATAACAAACAAGGACAATTTTTTGAGCAAAGGAACAATACTAACCATATTAGCTTCAGGTCACCAAGATCACAGTTAATCACAGTTAATCAACATAAAACATTGACACAGTTATGAGCTGTGCATCTTACTCTTTCACATGATAATGAATCGTTTCAATATTCATTGTAGAACTGAATGATTGGTCTTGGTGTTTGGAATAAATAAGAATAAAGCATTAGAAAAAATCATCAGTATAAAAAAGAAAAAGAACTGTAATTGCCTTCAGACCTGGGCTCTGTCCATTCTCTACAGGGGATGTCAAAAATGTTTTTCTCTAGCATTGGGACTGGGAAAATTGTAATTTAACATTAGATTACTTTTCCAGTATACAGAGAAGGCCTCTTATGAATGCTGCACATCAAGGAAGTTCTGATGTCATAAAAGATGGTTTGTGCCAAGATATTCAACCCTAAATTTTAGATTTGTTGATGCTGATTGTCTAGTTGCCTAGTGATGTTCTGTTCTGTCCAAGAAATTTCTGTGTGAGGGGTCCCTCTATAGGAGAAGAAGAGGTAAGGCAAGACATGGCAAGTTTTTATACCACTTCTTCAGACACATGAGTTATTCAAAGTGCTTTGCATAGAATAACACCAAATAAAAGAAACAGCAGTCAGTGAGGTAGAGTCCATGCACTATAAGTACGTCACTGGGGTCACAGCCTTGGGGCAGCTGGGTGTCAGGTGCATCCCACGAATGAGCTGGGGAAAGCGGAGGCCAGAAATAGGAGGGAACCAGTGCAGACTGACCTCCAACACGAAAGAAGGAAGGCTGGCAAAAGCAGTTGGGATGAGACAACAGGGGGAATGGACGCAGTGGGAAGGAGATAAGGGAAGGATGGTCATATGAGCGACACATGGTCTCTGGAAGGCCACAGAATAGGGTTCCTCCTCTGCTCTGCAGTGTCTACGGTGTCCATCCAAGCCCCACAAATTTGTTCATCAGGGGGCCAAGAGAAGATCCAGGCTGCAGGCAGTGTGGATAGCCAGCGGATCTTGCACATATGTTGTCCTCTTGCAGTACAGCACTAAAGAAAGGGAGGTACTGCTGGAGGCAATGGGAAGAGAGCATGGAGGAGGCCTACGAGAGGAAGGTGCACGAAGCCCAGTCACTGGTGAGTGACTGCACTGAGAAGGGGTGGAAGTGCCTGCCTGTGGAGGTCAGAGCAAGAGGTTTCCAAGGACAGTACCTCCTGAGAGCATTGAAGATGCTGGAAATCAGGGGGCAACAGCAGAGGAAGATCTGCAATGTAGCAGGGCCAAGAAGCGGAGAAAGCATGACAATGGCTGCATGTATGCCCAGCCTGATTAATCCAGCCGGCGCAGAGGATGCTGTAACAAGCACTGAAACCCGCAATGATGAAGGAAGTCCCCTGACGATCAACCAGCAGGACCATCTAGCGGTATGTATGTAAATTATTCGTATCTTATTTTATGGTGGAACATAGGCCTGGACAGATCACTGGCATCTGCTCACCAATTTTTCAGTTAAGAGATCCACCCATCTATCCATCCATCCATCCATCCACATACCTTCTTGTCCTATTCTAAGTCACGGGGGGCGGGGGTTGGGGGTGGAGTCTACCCCAGATAATACAAGCACAAGGCACAGAACAACCTAGGACAGGGCGCCAACCCATCACAGCAGTAAAAAGATGACAGGCCATTTGTATTCTGCATTAATTTAATCACACTCACTGTGTGTTCTGATACTCTGTGACATCACAGTCCCTGGGATTAAGTGGTTATGGGAATGGATACAATGTAGACATACACCAGATATTGAAAGATAACTGAAATATAAAGTTAGGACAAGTCTTTTCCTTTCTTTATACCGTGCAAGACCTCAGCAAGATATTGTGAGTGAATCTACATATTAAGCAAGATATCAGGAGCAGAAACAGACAGATGAATGTATGGGTCATTTCTGTTAGAAAACTGTCAGTAAGGGCTGTGCTGAGTTGTAATGTTGTAAAATTATCTTGAGCAATCAAGAAATTAACTTGTGTGCATCATATAGTTATCTTGCACACACAAAATAATTATGTAATGCAAACAATATATTATCCCGAGATATTATACTGTATAGCATGCGTATTGAGCACACTTCTGTGAACTTGGAGCAGAGAACACAACTCGTAAAGTTTTACTTCAATCTTAGAATGTCTTACTAAGACATTCTTGTCAGACCACGATAAAGTTAAAACACATGCGTCAAAGACCAGTTATTTTCTAAGCCCAGCTCTGGCTGATATTTTTTATTTTTTCATTCTTTTACTTAAAATTTAGAAATCACACGTTTAGGCAACAATTTCTGTCCACAGTTGGGACAGAAACAATAGACAAATTACAGTGGAACATATTATTATTTCTACTCTTCTTAATCATATGTATAATAAAAAACACATCATAGACAGATGTAAAAGCCTCGTATAGCATATTGAAAATGCAGTTCAGTTCCTCTTATTCTATGTTTACTTCACCGGCTATAATATCTTTTAATGAAAGAAAGGCATATGGTTTTTATTCACATATTCTTGATGTCCGGTATACAAATACCAATTCACACAGACTATTTTTGCGATTTGACCCCTTTTCACTATTATGTGTTCAATTTCCTGATTATCTAGTACACACAGTATAATTTCTTGTGTGCCCATGATAGGCCAAATATATATTTCGTGCAGAAGAGAATAATGTTGTGCGCCAAGATAAATGTATTGTGTGCAGAAGCTAATTTATTGTTTGTTCAAGAAAATACCTTTTGTGAACAATGCAATTTTTTTGTGCACACAAGATAAAATATATTTATAGTTTTTGGGACTTTGTGGGGTTCAAACTCATCAACAATTTTCTCTTTGTTTTATTTTTTTATAGGAAAACCAAAATGCTTAAAATATAATGGGACATCCTCAGTTTTGACTTTGACTACATTTTTAGTTACTGCATGCTAAGCTGTACAAACACAATCTTATTTTAGCTGCTTTGTTAACATATGTACTTAATGGTGCCCCTTATATTAATAAAGAACATTTAAGAAGAAGAGAGAACAAGTGACACATTATTGCAACCCATATTTATATATCCATGATAAATATCATCACATTTTTGAATTCTGAAATTTAATGACAAAATATTGTTACATTTTAAGGACCACACTGTCCAGCTTCATAATTATTTCCCTGTTTTATGTTTTGCATTTGTCAGCTTTCCTGTCAAGTCTGCAATCATGTCCTATGTTGCATCATTTTTGTTGATGATAAATGATATTAAAAGGGGAAACATGTCAGCATGAGTAAGCTCATTTTGTTGAGCATGAACAGATGTTGCTAGTGATCAGCACCTTGTTTGATATGATCAGTACACTTTCACTGTATTATTTATGGTAATCTACGTTCATCATATCAGTCAGCACTCTGTATTTATGTCAAATACTATATATCTATGTCTGAAAAAAAATCACATTAGTAGTATTTATAATACTTGAAAATAGTATGTTCTGTGCAACATCATATCTTTTACATTTTGAACAGTTACGGTACATTGACTGCGCTTCCTGCAAATTCTATTTTTTAAGCAAAACCAGAAAGTTCTTTCTTCTTAAAATAAAGTCCTTCCAGTATACTACATTTATGTTTAATTAATAGGTACTGTTGTACTTACTGACAGGCTGTTGAAATGCATGGACCCAAAATTAAAGTTTGTGGATGTAACCTGCATTATGTGGTTCAAAGTTGCGACCTCAGGCATGGGAGGCGGGCAAGGAAGATAAAACCCATGGGTGCTGGCGTCGGTAGGTATCATGTCTCTTAATGTGTCAAGGAATGAGGTTTACTCACTGCACACCACTGTACCCACTGGCTACCATTACTTTGAATACAACCTATTTGGTGGCATATCAATTAATGAATGAAGTGAATTACCACTTCTTAACTGATGTTCTAGTCACAATGGAGTCATTGTGACTCCAAGATTAGTTAATGGCGAGCAACAGGAAATCATGAAACATCTTGTATTAATTCATTCAGTAAATCATCATGAGTCATGAATTAGTTAAGCATTACTTAAGTATACGTACTGTATATATTGTTTCCAGTTTTGGAGAGCATCAGATTCCATGTCATGGTAGCCTCAGATAACTTGACATCTACTCTGATGCTGATATGTGTGTGGTTCTGGATGCAACTTGGAAATCCTTGAACTAAAATAGCTTTGCTTTCTTCTGTGATGGTGTAGTGGGATCCTTATTAATTAATATTTCTGAGGACAGAGAGGAGATCTTGTTTATCATTATCTCCTTAACATTGTCTCTTTCTCTATCCATGTACATTTTACCTCCAAATCTTCCAACCTACCCAGCTTTTTTTTTCAAATGAAAACTTTATTTGTGTGACAATTTTGCTTAGTCACACGGTTGTCACAGCATATCCAAGATCTCAAACACATAACATAACTCACAACCACAACTTTGTCATACTACATCGATCTGTTCCTTCCTCCAAATGCTCCAGTGTCTCACTGCGTTCTTTGACTAGCTTGATGTCATTTGCTGTGAGTTAAATGGGGACTTGAAATCCTGCAGAACATGTGAGGGTATCCACAGACACACATTTTCACAGTGAAATTATCTGTTTTACAAATAACTTAATATTACATGTATAATATTTAGCAAATCAAGGCAACCTCTTTTTTTGGAATTTAGTGGAATTCAGTTATGTGTACTGTATTTCCAATGCACTTCCAATTCTGCTTCCCAAGGGTAGTGAGCATTACCAATTTTAATTCCAATTCCAGGAAGTTAATTGAAAAGCATTCACAACATGCAATACAAGGCTTTTTCTTGGGGAACATCTGTCTATGATATGTTTTTATTATACTTGTGATTAATAAGAGTAGTAATAATAATATGTTCCACTTCATTGTTTCCCAACTGTGATTGTTGCTTAAATGTGTGATTTTTACATTTTAAGTAAAAAGAAAGAAAAAAAACATTGGCAGAACTGGGCTTAGAAAATAACTGGTCTTTGACACATGTTTTCTAAGAGAAGCTGCCCAGTAAAAGCTGGTAAAACATAACCTGATTATAGTGATACTATACAACAAACCAGTAGGTTATCTTCAAGGATGCCTTTCAAAAAATGGCAATAAACACATTTTTGCATTTGCCTAATAACATCAAAGCAAGATACTCAGGTATTGTCACTGTCACCTGAACAATCAAAACATATGTGGGTAGCAGCCTGCCTGGTCCTAGTCGCAGCCCTTCCCAAGTGCTGATGAACGTTTTGTTTCACTGTGTATGTTTTCCTTGAACCTGAGCTAAAGCAGCTGTTTTTTCCTTTGTTCCACTCAAGGAATGATGAAGGAGCTATGATGATGGAGGAGTTATGTTAAGAAAAAATATATCCCCTTTCATTCCCATCACCACCTCAAATGGTTCTGTTCACCATCTCAACCAGAGAACGTCTTACCAACGCTCTTGTTTAAAGGTATAGTTTCAGCACTCGGGGACTTGTGACGTCTGTTTTCACTGCAGAAATGTTGGGGGAAAGCAGAGGAAAGGCAGACAAACGTGGGGAGAACCTGCACGGAGCACAGTTCTCTCAGGGGAGAACCTGAGTCAGAACTGGGGGAGAGTGAGGCCCCGACCCTGGAGGCGTGCTGCCCACTGTTCCTCTGTCTATTCAGGAAGAACCCCCCCGAGATCAATAAACTTCCAATAAATGTTCTCTTATCTTTTACCATAATTAGACTTTCAAAATAATCAATGATCCTGCAACCCTGACAAGGACATAAAAGAAAATGGATGAAAGATGGATGGAAATAATAAATGAATGCAAGTGGCATTCTGTTTCTGCTAGCAGGAACCTGGTTATTGTGTTGAGGATATAGCCAGTTAGAAAATACAGCCATAACATTAAGACCTCAGGGTTGGCAACTTTGGTCAGCTGGCTGGAGTGAGATTTTCAATTCGAGATGAGTCTGCATGTGCATTTACATGTGTGTAACAGTTTTATTACCCTGTAAATAGTCTGCAGGGTTTGCAAAGTAACCCAGTGCTTTTGATGTAGCTAAATCTAGGTTTAAAATGGAATAACACAGATTTCCCGATGGATTTCTTGCGTGAGCGTGAGAGTCTGAATGCATGACTGTCATGACAGATGCCTGAGAGTTGGCAACCCTGCTGACGGGTAAAGTGAATAACATTGATTGTCTTGTTACAATGGCACCTTTCAACATTGATGCAGACCAGTGACACTCCTTCATGGCAATGGTCGTCTCTGATGGCAGTGGCCTCTTTCAGTAGGATAATGCCCCTGCCACATTGTACAAATTGTCCATAAATGGTTTGAGAGACATGAAAAAGAGTTCAAAGTGTTGACTAGGTCTGCAAATTACCCAGAGCTCAATTCAATTGAGCACCTGTGGGATGCACTGGACAAGCAAAACATGCAGGCCCCACCTCACAATTTACTGGAGTTTAAGGATCTAGATCTGTGCAGACCAGGCCTCAATAAGTCACAGCTGTTTTGGCAGCACGAAGGGGAGCTGCACAATATCTGGAAGGTGGTTTTAGTATTATGGTTGATCGTTTGCTTTAGCATTGTGTCTCTGCTAATTTGGAGGATCACCACCAGATGGCAGTGCTGTTTAAAATTTGTATTGGCTGACATTACCTGAAGTGGTTACGATAAAGTTAAAATCATTGAGTAAAGGTTTTATTCCCCCAATAACTTTAACTGCAGCTTTGCAATTAAATTTCATTCTGTTCTGCTGGAAAAATCTCCACTCAGGTGAGGTTGCTTTGCATGTATGTTTCTTTGAACAAAAGCATCTGCAAAACAAATAGATGTAAATGTCAAATATCTCACTAGAGTCATAGCTTTGGTTTAAAATGTTATTCTGTTGCAGAGGCTGCCCTGTGTCAACAAATACATGAATCGGAATGTTACAGCACTGTGTGTGTGTGTGTGTGTGTGTGTACATATACAGACACTGACCTCACACTGTCACTTTATAAGAACAGACAGCAAATATTGGGGCATCTAATTGTTGCTGAGTCTCGCCTTACTCCATGTCTATGGACAAATCTCCCAGCTTTCCCATCACAGATGAAAGTATTTTCTGGCCTTTGAATTCACAAGCCAGTGTATATTCTGTTCTGAAAAGATTCTTATTTTCCAGAAGATGTTTTGCAGGTGCTGCTTGTGTTTTTGTTTTCCTTTTGCCTTGCGATCACATCAGCGAGGCCTCACGCCATTCAGATTGAATATCGTGCGTAAAACTCGAAAACCAAGGCACGCAGGCTTTGGGACGTACCCAGCAGAACCCCGAACAGGCCGCGAATTTATGGAGCGAAAAAAGAAAAACAGAATAGCTGCAGTTGCAGGAGCCAGTGGCTGGAGCTCTCTCTCGATGGGAGACCTCTGTCTCTCAAGTGGGTTTAAGGCAACAGCCCCTGCTCTGATCCAGAGCCAGACCCCACAGCCTTGGCGCCTTGCCAGCCCCCAGTCCCCACTGAGAGCCACATCCCCCACTGCTAGACAAGTGCTTCCCCAGCCCCAATCAATGGAAACCCCTCCCCCTCTTCATTTCAGTGAAGCGGCATTTCACCTTTCTGATTAAGCCCCTGTCACCTTCACTGCCACACTGCTCTTTAGTTAGTACTTTCCTTTGTTGGATTTTACCATTTACTTTTTTTTTATAGCCGTTGAACAAAAGCTTTTATTGACTCCTGGGCCGAGTGAAATCATTCAGCAGGTTGTTTCTTCTCTGGCCAAATGGGGGCCACCTCTCTCAATCAGCGAAAGAGTCGTAACAAGCCCAGCTGTCCTGAGGCTGATAACTTCTTTGCAGTAATATAAACAGCAAATAAGCGGTTAAAGCTTTCGAAAGCGGCATCTGCGTGGGAAACGTTAGCATTTGCATACAGTGAGTTTCCTCACATTTAGCCATTTTAACGTTTGAGATTGAAAGGTTTTAAAAAAGCAAACGTCACCTCTCAGATGCAAGACTTGGCATTATACTTGCTGAATTTCAAAGGCTGCATTGGCAATAGTTTTTAACCACAATGATTATAAAAAAATATATGAGTATAAAAAGTAAAAATCGTTATGTTCTTAAATCAAATGCAGGATAACAGTGCATCAGCAATTCATTTGCTTTTCAATATTCAAATGATGAACATTTAAAATTTATTTCAAAATATTCTGCAGTATCAAATGACTTTTTAAGATGTCGATCATTATACTCAATTGTTCACTGTACTAAGAATCCAGAAACCAGCTATCTTTCTATCATATGACTGCAAGAATAATGCCTTATTTTATAGGTTATTTGATTGTTAGTTTCTCTGTGGGCCTTTTGATTTTGATTTATCTGGTTTTGATCCTGGTGATGTTAACTAAAATGGTGGAATCCGGACTTGTAAAAATTCAGAGGCTGATTGCAGATTTAGTTAAATTAAATATTTTGTTTATTGGTTGGTACCTTGTTGTACATTTGCTAGACTAAATCCAGTTTTACTTTGCACCCAAAGGAACACCTCAACGGCTCTGTTTTCTCCTCCAAACTTCTGCATCCATAACACTAAATAAATACAGGCTCTGTCTGTACTGTTTGTGCAGCCTAAAGAAAAGGAATTTGTGTGTCTAGAATGTACTATGGCTTTAAGAAGCACACATTTGCACAACTGGCAGCTGGCCACTGAAACAACCTTAATCCTTTTTCCAAGGGTCTTTCAGCACTCATCTTCTTGGCACATTTGCTGGTGAGTCACACACAATGCTGCTGCCAATCTCCCAAGGCTATGCAGAATGACCACCAGGAGGCAGAATGCCCCATAGAACTTTCTCCAGTGTCCAGCAGGAGATTCTCTTCTATTGTTTACATATATTTAGCGAATCATGCTTTTTTTTACAGCTGGTAATGCACACCCCAGGTGAAGTGCAACTGGATCCTCCATAGGGTGTATTTATGTATCCTATCGCAAAAACAAAAAACAGTGTATGCAAATACCTGTGTTAGTTCTTTGCATGCTTTGCTAATTAGCTGAACACAAACAGCTCCCGACTCCAGTAAAGGTCAAGTCCCAATCTCAGCATTGTTTTTATTTCTCTCCTTACACACCACACACTTCACAATTCGCTGTATTAAAAAGAGACAATAAGCTAAGACACAACGAATTAAGTGCAGCAGTCTCCGCAGACTCAAAGTGAAAGAATGAGACTGAGGTCTAACACAACTTGGGGGGAGGGGTAGGGGTCATGTTTCTGTAGCTCTTTGATGGGGGTGGAGGTCAGATGGGATAATGGGGGGGGGGGGGGGGGGGGGGAAG
>JAODJW010000019.1:9264598-9277910 GCA_026777045.1 Hyperopisus bebe
ATCACCAGCTTCAGCTGTCTGGGAATAGGTCAGATGGCGCAGAATCACCAGCTTCAGCTGTCTGGGAATAGGTCAGACGGCACAGAATCACCAGCTTCAGCTGTCTGGGAATAGGTCAGATGGCGCAGAATCACCAGCTTCAGCTGTCTGGGAATAGGTCAGATGGCGCAGAATCACCATCTTTCCGGGAATATATCAGACAGAGCAGAATTAAATCGTAAATTACAGACAGCAAACATCCCCCTTGAGCTTTTATGTTAATTAAATGATAGAATTAAACAAAAGAGAAACTTCAAGATATAGAAAGGCCACCTATTCCTTTCATAGTATGGAGACCTGAAATATAAAAGGCATGTAGGACAGGGCACACATGCGCGTGCACGCACACACACAGACACACACGTTACACACATGCCATGCACAGAGACACACATCATGTGTCAATGTAGAAATCCACTTCAGTTCCCTGCCACTCATCCATTGCTACACTGTTTTGATCACTTGTTTCATTCCTAGATTTAATGTAGGTTGATTTAAATGGTCTAGATCGAGTCCCCCTTTGAAAAATTCCCATTTTATGCAGAAAAACATCTTAGTTTTGAGCTGCTCTTCTGTTCAAGCATCTGGCAGAGTGAAATGCAAGTGCGGGTAGTTACATCATGGTGATCAATGTGATTTACAGCATTGCCTTTTTATCTCTTGGCACGCAACTTGTGTTCCCCATGAAATGGGGAGCTGTGCCAGGTTCAGGCACCATAAACCCTTTGCGTATTGAGTGCCTCCTAATGCAGAAACACCCAAGCAGCATTCATACCTCCATGACTTACATGTTGCACTTTCTCTAAATAAGTGTCTTTAACAAGGCCAGAGCAACATGCAAGTTGCAAAACATAGTGTAAAGCTTGATTTGAAGACAGCAGGAAATTACTCCATTGGTTCAGGAGACCCGTATCCATGGCAACTGGCTTTCGCACAACAGAGGGAACCTAAATGAGAAGATTTCTCCATCATAACTGCAACGGCTCTTACCGCAGTTTGCAGTGACCCGTCTCATCATCTGCACCACAAGATTAAGGATTAATTGATTTTATCAGATAGCCAGGAGTTATCTGACACTCAAAATACCATGTACCATACTTGTAGCCCTGACCATTTTGAGTATTGGGTGTGATTTGAGGTTTTTCCTCTGAATTCATCCACATTCTAATTACCACTAAAGTTTATTACAAATATGACTTAAACACAAAAAGCCACCCATTAAAACGGAATTTCTGCACGTCTCCTCCAATTTGAACTGTGATTTTAAGTGTAGCTGCAATAAGAAGGAATTAATTTTGCTTCCGTTCAGGAGACGATTAAAAGCCTAAAAGGGTTTGTTGCCATGACACCGGTCCCCATGGACACCAAAGGAGACTGTGCGCATTGAACTGAGCTGAGGACTGACTTGCCTTTAGCACTGATACAACTTTATACCTGACAGTGTGCAGCAGGTAAATGACGGTATCACAGTCCACTCCAGCGAGGCAGAGTGTATTAAAATGGCGTCGTGGGGGAAACGGAACAGGCGTCAGTTTCAGTGACAGAATGCCATAGCTGACAGTATATTTTGAGTATTACCCGCTTTTGTGTTGTACACACAATTCCACTTCCCATGACTGTTATAGTGGAAGCGTCAATAGTTCAGCAGCGGCTGGGTGGTTAGCAGCGTGGCTTGGGCTGTGGGTTTGAGCCCTGCCCCCCCCCCCACTCGGTGTGTTTGCAGTTTGCATGTTCTCCCCATGATTCTGTGGGTTCCCCCTCCCCCCCCCCAGAGTCCCGGAAATGCTGCCAGCGTCGTGATGGACTGGTATCCCTGCCCTGTGCTTCGCGGGATTGGCTCTGAGCTCACCACCTTCCCCACGAGGACGTATGGTTATGCAGAATGGATAGATGGATGGTAAAAATGCATATTACTTAAAGGTCACATGACAGCTACGTTTGAGTCGTATTAAAACACGGAAGTGTCTTTCGTTCCCGTGGCCACATTAGACAGAGAAGCACGCTTCCTGGCCTTTGCTGTCGATTCGCCCTGATGCAAGCCGCTGGCTCGCTCGCCGTAAATTGCGATGAACTGAGATCAAAGGAGGGGGAGGCTGTGAGCAGAACGTCCTTCGCCACCCGTGTCGGAGTTCAGGTCGCCCCAAAACCGCATCCCACAGCTCTGGTGCGGCAGCGGTTGGCTGAGGGCCCCTCCAACATGTGTGTTGCATTTAGGACTCCGCTCAGACTAGACGGTGTCTCCTGATTTCCACAGTATGATTTAGGGACTGTGACAGCGGGTTTTTAAGTTTGTCCAACACTCTTTCTAGTTGTTTCCCTAGTTACTCGGCCCTCCTAGTTAAGCTTTGTATGCCAAATGTCCTATCACCCTTCGGCTGTCTAATTGTTCTCCAGCTCAAAATAATGCCCTTTCAGAAATTGAGGGAGTCACCATCAGTGAGAAGCTGTTGCATTTTATTGATGGTTTTATGTTCCAACTTTAATTTACTCCATGGTATTGATAAATTCTTTTTTGAAGTGTTGCTGGTATTTACAGCCTGGGCCATCAGTATGGAATAATCATTTTCTCATAAAGCATAAATGCTCAAAATCGTAATAAGCAGTTTTTTTTTTGCCTTTTGGCTTCTACTATTTGAAAATAGATGTCAGCATCTTTCCAAACCCCCGAGTGAGGGACCATGGAAACATGCTTAAATTCGCTTTGCCCTTCTCACCTGAACAGGCCGCCTCTCAGCCTGGAAGGAGCCTGTCTTGGTGACAGAGACGTGGCACATCAGAGGATTCAGGTCACTCAGGCCTCTGTCGACACAAGTGCTGAACTTGCTGGAAGTGAGACATTGCAGTTGAAGATGCAATTAAAAAAAATTGTATATTTACAACTGGAGTGGGGAAACTAAATGGAATATATCTCAAGCTGTCACCATTATTCGACACTCACCGTCATATTATTTGTCCAGAAGAATTTCTACTGATGGTCCAGCAGGACCACATGTGTAGCTGTGACCAGCTGTATGGTGCCGCCAGAATTTGTACTCCACAGTACAGACTCTTGGCCCAGGCTGAAGAGACTGCAGAGTCCCCCTAGAGTCGAGGTTTCTGTAGGACTCAACTGCTGGAGCACAATTTATAAACACACCATCACAGAAGCCCTTGGGAGGTCATGTATCTGTACAATCTTACATGCAGCTCCTCACATCAGACCTTAAGGTACAGCGCGCTCATGCAATGTGTACACAAGCCTGGCAGGAAAACACTGGTGATAAATTGGAGGGCCTCTGTGTCATTTTGAATGTTTTATGTATACACAGATTGTTTGAATAGGGCATGTGTAATGTTCCATTATATAACGTGTTTTTATTACCTTTCATTATGTCCTCTTTCTAAAGACTTTGTGTGCCGTTTGAGTTTTATTGTTTTGATTGCAGATTGCATTGGCCATGAAATTGCAAATTGTACTCTGGTCGGTGTTGAATTCTGCCGCTCAACCTCTATTCATCCTTGGCTTTCAGGAGGGTAACTGATAAAACTATCTTGATGTCCCCTGGGGCCACAGTGATGCATATCTCCCACTCCCTCCTAATGTATCACAAACATTCATGCAACACTGTCGTTTTTCAAAGCGACAGTCTAAGGCCTCGGTCACTGCCAACAACTCAAACCATTTATTTTTGGTTATAGTCCCAGACTTGCTAGAAGAAATCGGGCACAGGAATGAAATTGCAAAATAATGTGTGTGTCAGTGTGAAGGTGCCTTTTTCTTCCCAGATTAATATGGTTCTGCTTTTTCTCGGCACCGTGCCCTTTGGTTTTCTTCAAAGTCACCTGCAATAGCGATTCCATTGAGTAGGCGCGACAGGCCTTTCGCTGGGCCCAGAAGACATGGGTGTCACTAAGCAGCCAGGGAACAGGAAGAAACCATCTGAACTTCCAGTATAGGGGTATATACCATTAAGTTTGTTTGAAAACTGCAAGGAGTTGTAGATTATATAAGACACAGTTTTAAAACTGATTGTTTTTGTGTCTTTTTGCTTCATATTCCAGTATAATGACTCGTATACATTGTCCTGAAGAAACTTGTATATTTCATGACTTCAAAGCGAACTGTTTTTTAAATGCGACTAAATGAGTTGGCATTTGTAGATGAGACGAGTGATTATTGTTCTGATTGTAATTAACACTGAGAATACTTAAGAATCCATTAATCTTCCTGGAAAAGAATGGGGGGGGGGGTGGATGCCAAGCAGCATAGGGAACAGAGCAGGGATTGTCCTCGAGGAGATGCTTGCCCCTCAAAGGGCACACGTGCAGAAATTCACACATTGTGGGTCATTTACAGAAACCAGCTCACCTAACTGCATGTCCTTTGTCTGTGGGAGGAAGTCAACACAACACAAGGCGAGCAGAAGGGGGATTCAGATCCCTCCTAACCCCAGGGAAGGAGTGACGATGCACAGAGTGGCTTTCAGGAACCAGGGAGTCTTTCTTATAAACTGAACAGAAATGACACTTAGAAACAAAGGATGATCAAAACAAAGATGGGAACTCTAAATGAGAAATAGCAATAATTAACCTAAACACAGGGAAGTGCTGAAGGAGACACAAGCAAGAACCACCTACACATTAAAATAACACGTGAGAGACTAGCAGACAATGGCTGACAGTAACAGGCCACAGACCAGCACATATATACATAGGTAATGAAGACTAAACGAGTGACAGGTGTGGACTATGAACAATTAAAAGGCACAAAATATACAAACACGATGAGACACGGAACAGGACGTAACTACGAAACTAGACATGGGCAAGGATAACTAAGAACAAAGATGCAAAACTAGAATCAATACAGAAATACAAACACACAATAGATTTGATAAACATAGAAACAAATGATAAAGTGTTGGGGCACAACATCTCAAAATATCTACTACAATGGTACAAACTTCATTACAGGGATGCACGCTGAGCCCATTCAAGCATGTGGTAGCCTGGTGAGCTGGGGAAAATACTACAAAGAGTGAAGGTGCTAAACACAGAGGAACGAACGGAATGGCCAGCGACACCTGCTGGCCGTATGGGGAAATGAACAGGATGGGATGAGGCAGGGAGCGATCCTGACAATAACAGTGCTACTGACTAAAACAACATGCTGCCCTACTGAAGAAGCCACTCCATGTACAAAAGATCTTCTACAGTATATGCAACAGAACAAGGAGAAAGTCAACAAATTTTATAAAAAAAGTTCAAGTCTAGCTCAAGTCTAGCAACACGCAAAAAGAGAAGTAATATGACCCCTTTTCCAAAGTAGGTCAAATTACATCTTTTAAAAGATAAATAATGTGTAGTTCTTTATGTATAATTATGTGTACTAGGTTTGTCAGCGTGGATCAAACCTACACCTGTCCTTCTTAAAGAACTTCTGCGTCTTTTAAATTCAAAACCCGGATGAATATCAATTTAATAATGCATACTGCCAGCAGGCAGGGCAGAAGCTGAGAAGTACAATGAAGTGGTAGGGTTTTATTTTTGGTCATGACCTGACCTTACCCAGCCTGAGGCGCTGAGAAGCTTCCTTCTCCAAAGAGGCTCGCCATCTGTGTTCAGTGTGCACTCATGCAGTTGCGGCAGTTGTTTTCGTGCTAAACCCCCTTCCCTGTCGCCTCACCCCCACCACCCACCCCACCCCTCCTCTCTGTCCCTTAAAAGGGGAACAGCAAAAACACGGCTCTGTTCCTCTGAGAATTCCCTGTGTAACGTCGGTCTGTTCCCAGACCAAAAGAGGCTTTTCTCACAAACTTGTACGTAATATTTTTTAGTAATAACTGGCATAATAATCTCAGAATAGAAATAATAACCAAAGTAAGAAATGTACTTGCTTTTACCAATTACTTCCAGCGGACTGTAAATCACGGCATTATAAAACAGATAGCTGTATCAAAATAATGTGATTGTCGTATACAGACTTGTGTTTTTCATATTTTGTTAACATGTTAGAAGGCTTCATTTTAAAAAGGGGGAGGGGGGTTAGAATGGTGACTCTACAACCTGTGAAAAGATGAAATTATGGTTACCTGCCTATACAATGACGATGCTCATTAAATATCTACAGTTTTTAAAAATAATTTTCTTTTCCTAAGCAATGGCTAGCATTTCCCTGTTTATATCCATTGTTGTTTTATTAGTGCCCATATATGGGCTCGTCCCTGATACATGAGCGCTCCGAGTGCAAGGCACCTGCTCAAGGTAATAAGAATCTTTGAGAAAATGTCTGAGCGCTAACATGAGAAGAAAGCATACATACATGTTCTTGATTGTTCGTCTATTGTCATGTTCGCTTTTGTGTTTCTGGTACTTTTCACTTTAAGTACCTGCAAGGAAACTAGTTAGTGCAACAGCAAATAAAGCCCCAGGTGACACAGTGGCTGTGGCTGGGCCTTTGTGTGCCCTGATTCATGCGCTCCCTCACCTGTTAGCGGCCTCACTAATTGCTCAATCAGTAAGATAATTGCCATTGCCATACTGAGCCGGTTCACGCCTAATGTACAGGCAGCGGGCCAAAGAAATGGTTTCAGAGATACCATTCAGAGATTTTTGGTAGCTGTTTTACCATAAAAAGCTTTATGACTGGAAAAGCTCTTATGCAGCGAAGCGCAATCAACGTGAAAACATAACATGAAGTAACTTGATGTAACGTAAATAATTCACCTGGCCCAGAGATGCCATGATGGACATAGCTCTCTCTCTCTCTCTCCCTCTCTCTCTCTCTCTCTCTCTCTCTTTCTCTCTCTCTGTCTCCCTCTCTCTACCGCTGACATTGTTTTAATGGAGAGTTAGGGTCACCTGAGTATGAAGTTTTTATAGCAAAATAGTTAAGCACAGTTTAGCTATGTCCTAGTGAATCATATCACATTGCAGTCAAGCATCCATCCATTTTCTGAAACCACTTTATATACACCACTTTATATTTATATATATATATCCATCCATCCATCCATTTTCTAACCCGCTTATCCTACTGGGTCGCGGGGGGTCCGGAGCCTAACCCGGAAGCAACGGGCACGAGGCAGGGAACAACCCTGGACAGGGGGCCAGCCCATCGCAGTATATATATATATGACATGAATCTGCATAATGTTAATGTGGAGTGTTTAGATTTTAGTTAAGTCTCTTTAAATGGCACTTTCAGTCCAGTGGAATGCATGTGATTAGGGTGAAATGTGCCTGGTTTGGTGTGACACACATTTGGCCGTGAGTGAATGGCTGGAAATGGCAGGATTCTGGGCCCAAACACACTTCAGTCACTCATAAGCTGGCGTTTGCCCTCCTGCCTGTCGCCTGCGGCAAACCCCCCCTGGGGGAGTGCCTGTGATCCCTGATTAATCACCGGCTCAGAGGAGGCCAGCCAGCCGCTCTGCTCCGCAGCCCCAGGCCTGTTTTTCCTCCCTTGATCGACTGGCTGTACCATATCATTACCTATAATTACACTGACTTGTTTTGCATTTACATTATAAATACACACATCCCAGTTTTAAGGTCATTGCTTGCTATGTATTACATGACAGGCAAGACAGATAAATAGATAGACAGATGGACAGATGCATTCGCTTTATGTTTATGTTCCATTACATCACATAGCTGGCCGAACGGCCATATTTGCTCATAAACTCTATTCAGGCATGTGTGATAATTTAAAAGATATGACACGCCAAGTCCCTCCAAATCAAACTAAGAAAGGACTAAGATGTTTCTTTTATATTTTAAGCTTTTATCTAGATTGATATTCTTTTATGTTTTCTCTTTAAAATTTTTCCATATTCTTAGCTCCATTCTTTAGGCTCTTTAGCCAACTTTCATCGCCCCCAACCTCCTATCCTGCAAGGCACAGGCGGGTAATGCAGAGCAATATCTCTGAGAACTGTACTGTTCTATCCATACTATACTGTCAGTGGGTATTCTCCCAGGGTTTGTTGGTGTCATACTTCAGGATCTCACTACATCTCCAAGTGTCTCAGATCTTATTGAATGCTGTGCGCCTGTGGGTCAGACTATTCCCAGCCATCGGAGCCTCTTCACTGACTCTCTGACTCTGAACACTGCAGTGGCAATCTGATGAAATTAAAGAACGAAAAATAAAAGAATCTATTAAATGTTTCACAGATCGAAGATCTTGGACAAGGCTGTCTCCTCACTCGCCGGTCTGTAGAAATCAATATCTTCTTCGAGATAAGAGGTCTCCATGCAGGAGGTTTTCAGGTCTTCTGCCAGTCAGTGAGGTGCCTCACAGGAATGCACACAGAAAACAGCCCTGTTGCTGTCACACACTGTATTGTAGTGCTTCATCCACCAGAGCATCTAGGTGGTAAGGTGTTTAAATGCATTGCCATGGTTCTTTCAGGTTCTGCGTTGCTCTCATTGATTATCTGCTGCGCTTAGCTTAAGAAATCATCACTTCTTGTGAAGTGCTGGTGAAAGAAGCCATTCACGCATTAAAAAGCCAAACTCACATGCTTCTGCTAGAGTGCTTTTCTTCCATTTGTAAAATGAAACTTAGACATGGAACAGTATGTACAACAGTCAAAGGTTATTATGGGATGCAGGTCAGCACTGACTGTTCTTTGCTCATAAAATGTAACGTTGCCCCTTCTGACGGAAATGAAGAGAGGGAAGGAAGCTGTGCCTTGGCAGAAAATCAATATCACCACATGGATTGTTGTCAAGATTAAGACATCTTTCAAATGTATTAAATAGATATCTAATAAATATTTTAAGCCTATCTCTTTCAGAGGGGGTTTGCAGACTCTGAAGTTCAGGATCGTGGGTGTATCTGCATGTGTGTGTGTGTGTGTGTGTGTGTGTGTGTGTGTGTGTGTCTTTCTGTCTGTGAGCATGTGTGTGTGTGTGTGTGTGTGTGTGTGTGTGTGGATTAGGGTTATGTTACATTGTGGGGACCAAATGTCCACCACAATTAAATGAAAACCTGTTTTTGACATTGTGGGAACCATTTTTTGGTCCCCACAAATATCTGTGAATGCAATCAAAAAAGTACAAATGCCAACAGTCTTGTATTTTGTTTGGATACTTATGGTTAAGGTCAGGGCTGGGTAGGGGTTAAGGTTGTCATTGTTGTTATTGGAGTTTTCCCCATTGAAATGAATGGAGAGTCTCCACAAAGATATAATTACAAACCTGTGTGTGTGTATGTAGTCCAGGTACACATTACATTTACATTGTGGGGACATTACCAACATTTAACACATGTTTACCATTACCAACAATTACCATTACTAACTTTTACCATTACCAACAATTACCTTTACCAAGAATTAGCATTACTAACATTTACCATTACCAACCTTTATAACTACCAGCGTTTACCATTACCAACAATTACCATCACCAGTGCCATATGCAGTCTGACTACAATACATACAGTTACATTCTCTTTTGGTAAATTATGGAACATATATACATACATTATTGTGCTTGGTGCAACACCGAGAGGTTATTGAGGGATTTATTGTTTGGTTAATTACAATAATGATACAAAACAGCAATACCATTTGATACTATTTGTATAGAAATCATAAAGGAAACTGGGCATTCAGGCTGATTTCTGTTGTTCAAGTCTTTTATTATGCAAAGGTGAAGGGGAAAGTAGACGACTGAAGGAGTGTGAATCAGTTTAACCCAGAGGATAATCCATGTGGTTTAGCTCCTCTTATGTGCTGCACCCTCTATATATAAATGTGACCTTATACTAAACCCTATGATCTGTACGCATGCATAAGCCAGCCTGTGTCGTCCTGCATGACTCTCCTTGGGACAGGCTGACAGAGGACAGTAACGAATGTGTTCCCAGAGTCTCCTTGGCACGTCACAGTAATCACTCCCATCTCTGAGAATACTCAGGGAAAATTTCTTGACAGGATTAGACTTACCTCCAAATAGCTGTCAACAAAACAATTAAACAGGAATTTCTTATTGCCGTACTGAAGCATACTGCATTCATTTCCCTTACCGTCATTTGGGACGTGAGACTGTAAGGAGACAGTTAACAGTCATTTAAGGTTGAGGCAGAGTCGTTTTTACAAAGTTAAAAATGTGTCTTTTGTGTGAATCTTATCGAAAGGAGGACTTGCATGCTGCTGAGATCTGAGAGTGGGCATGTAGCCATTAGCCTCTATCAAATCCGGCAATTCCAGCCTCACAACAAAAGACAGCTTTTACAGAAGGGGATGCGGATGCTGTGTTGCTGCACGTCAGTGACACACAAGGCCACACTCGGGATTATTCTAGTCTGGGCTGTCCAAATCCAGGGAAGCCTGGCAATCTGGATATAACTGTCCTTTTCCTGCTGGCGACGCCCCCGGTGCTGGTGCAGACCATATGACCACTAGCGCCTCGCGTCACCCGCTAGCCGACTAGCATGTGCGCAAATGGTCACGCGGGATTCCTCAGTGCAAGGGGAGAAGCAACCTGGGACCAGCCCTCCAGCAGCACCTGAGGATCTGCTCTCTGGAGCACCAACCAGCTCCATCTACAGCCAGTTCTGTATACCCCCTCCCCCCTCTGTCAACTATGTACACTATGCACTGGAGGGCTGATTTAGATGCATACAGTATATACTCCACCCCCCCCCCCCCCCCCCGCTCCATGGAGAATGATGTCCAGGGTGCACAGCTGTGCTACCATCAGCAACGTGGAGCTGAGGTCACACATGGCTGTAAGACTGCCCCCCATCCAGTCTCTCCAACAATCACAACAAAACTGCTTTCGCCTGAAAATGTTGCCCAAATTTCTTAGGGCAGACGGGAAGGATGCAGAATCTGACACCCATTAGTTTAATCTTGTAATAACTATTTATTGTGCAGGCCTCTAAGATCATGTTTCCCCATAAATTGGCCTCTTGGAGATTATTCGACCCTGATACAAATAGAAAGCATTTACTGTCAGTCTCTGTTATGTGCTGTGCAAAAGTGAAATACAATTAACTCTTCTCTGTTTTCATTCTTGTTCTGCTGGGGGGCGGGGAGGGACATGGGAGAGGCATTGAGTAAGCAAGAGCATGGATATTTTTCCTTTTTTAAAATCTAACCATGATTTGGCCAGATTGTAATCTATACCCAGTAACACCTCCACCGACTTCCTGGCTGGATTGTTAGCTGCAGATGCATTTTGGGTAAAATCTACTGTTGTGCACTTATCCAGTTAGTCATCTTTTCAGATTACGTTTAAATGTAATTATGTATTTTCAATTTACATTTAAGAAACATAGACAGCCAGGCTAGCGATGCGTATTATATATTAGTGTTTGTGATGTCATGCTATAAAAAAACCAGACTCAATTAAAATTTTTATCTGCAAAGAAACATGAAGATACCATACACCTACCACACATTTTTGATGTTAGACTGTTTTTTTTGTCCCCTTTTCCTTTGATTTTTACAACAACAGATGAGCTTTATTAGGCTTTGACATCATTTATTCCTTTCTGTACCACAGTTTTCAAGTTCCATCACTAATTAATCACGGAGTGAAAAAATGTGTGTTGGTGAGGAAGATCGACACGAAGGACATGCAAACAAGCAGCCTTCTTTCAATTGAAGGAGAGGTCTAAGATTCACAAGGACAGTTTGAATTACACATGGGTTTGGGGGCAATTCAATAGGAAGTGGAACAATCTGAGCATTAATTGTTGCACCACATCCTGAGCAGACACCTGATCCAGCCACAGGGACACTGCTGTAATGGAGCAGAAACACGCATGACGTAAGACGCTTAACCCTTCCGGGGTCAGTTCACACCTGCTGCTGCTGCACAGCCACAATTAGGGAGTGTGTTTGTGTGGGGGGGGCAATACAAATTCAGTTTTACCTCTATGACATGTAAGATATACAATTACTGTTCTGCGTGCCAACAGACCAACCCCTTTCAATCAGTTAAACTATGGTCACAATTCACCAGGAAACATTTTCACTAAAGCCGTGATGTTCTCGTTATTGATTGTCTCCCCAGCATTCATGGATTCAGAAGCCTTACTGCCATTTGTACAAGTACAATGAAATACTTGCCTGTGTATCTTCCTCCACAGCATCAAGTTAGTCTTTGGGTCATTCACGCTGTTAGATGTTCGTATTGCATGCACACAAAACTGCTGTCTTTACCAATTAATTCGTGTTCAGTTTAATCTTTTTTTCTTTTTATAAGTACTACTCTGGCTTAAAATGACCTGCCTTAAATAAAATAGCTTAATCACGTTCTGAAGTCGCGTCTTTGAAGGCTAGAGCTTTACAGTGAAACACCACCCTGATCTTCAGATTGTTTCTGACCAGCTCTGTTCATACTATTAGTAACCGATGCTTCACCTGCACCGCCCCTCCCCCCCCCATCTCACAGCACAATTTAAGACAAAACCAGATGATAGCAGAAGCGAGTGGCACAGGGTCCCCGGGGAACCTTCCCAAGTGACCGTGTCCCATTCGCCCATTGTTCAGCCTTGTTTCCAGTCGTCCTGTTTACAGGGAGGGGCTGGACTTTGACACCTTCCACACAAAGACGGACCGCTACACGCGTTCTGCGCTTTTCACGCTCGGCATTCTGGATGAAGGTGCGACAGACACAGTCAACAATGCTTCTCTGCCAACCGTAAATAGCAAATATCTCTCTACTAATCTGATTAACACTGTGGTCATCAATCAATGTCAGAAATAACAGCCCCCCATTAAATACCATTATTATGCAGGCCATTCAGTCAAATGTTTCTAATAATAATCTTTGTAATATACTGAAGTATAATTTCAACAGCAATTTATCTTATTATGTGATCCATCACTGGTTGAGTTAACTAGTTTAACTTAACTGCAGACGGCAGCATATACAGATTAGACCCTGTATGCTTTTCTTATCGATGCTGGTTTCCCGGTACTGATTTCACTGTTATCTGGACTAACACTTTCATAGCACCAAGAGTTCATGGGAAAGCAACAGTTTTATGTGGGGATACATGTGAAAGGTGTTGGAATAGCCTGCAAATTTTCCATGAAATTTAAGCATGGGAAACAAATGGAACATTGTTATTATTTAAACAGAAATGTGTGTGTATGGGGGGGGGGGGCACAGCCAGTGGAATGTAGAGCCAATTGACTGCCTTTGTCAGTAATCATTTGGTCCCCTGTAACCCGTCCCAAAACTTGTAAACATGTTCACAGACCTGTTTGTATATATATTGGTTTATTTCCACAATCCAAGACCTGACTGTCATTTCTTTCTGCAC
>JAODJW010000019.1:9287566-9304864 GCA_026777045.1 Hyperopisus bebe
TTTGCATGTATGTGTGTGTGCATGCGAACAGAGAATTTACAGCTGACCACTGTGTGCAGTGAATTTGCAGTGTGGGAGGGAGACAGCAGTGTGGGGGAAGGAGGATGTGGCCTCCCAAAAGCCTCATTCCAGGGCTTCTCCAGTTTGTTCTGCTTTCACAGTGATGGAAAGCATGACATTCTCTCCAGATAGTGTCACAAATGCTCTGTGGAGTTCAGTGATTGGCCTTGCTGTGAGATACGGGCCATTTCACAGTTACGCTCCTCCAACCCCCTGCTGACATGGTGTCAGCATTGCTTCTTGCTGTTTCTGTTCCTCCAGATGCTCAGTTGTGAACGCATCTCGTAGCTTTTCCACCAGCGTCTATCTACGCCATGTTACCGTCCTGATGGGGTCCCATTCTGATGTCTGACCTGAAAATTTCAGCTGAAAAATGAACTCGGCCATAAAGATCTAACAAAGCCATCACCAGCCATTGGGCCTAATTCTACTCATTTCTGAGGTGGTGTCACTTTGAATTAGCTAATGAAACAAACGCAGGGGAAAAGTTTGGATATATATACACATATTTTGGATATATGTGATTTGTCATATTTGACATTATTTCTTCATTTTCTTTTAAAGTGCACTAAATCTATGGACATCAGAAAACTTTCTGAAGAATAACTACCATCAAAAGACCAAAACGTTCATGCTGCCATCAACACTAATGCACACGAACACATCCAGTTGATGGCAAGAACATGGAGTCCATGAGAGAGTGTTAACCCTGTGAAATGAAGAGATCAGATGGCGTTATAGCAAATCTGTAAAAACAAGGCTTCTGTGTAGAATGATAAGCCCTACTGACGCATGTACAATGTCTGTTTCTCCATTGTTAATTTTGTCTGCACCATGTTAACTAGCTTCTTGAGAGTCACAGCCAATGTCCGTGTTAAAATAACTATTTGTCAGTCCTTTTAGACACATCAGACTTGGCATGTAATCTAGCAAGTTTGAAATAGGGATCATACTCTACCAGCTCTGCAGGCTAAACGCCTCTAGGATGTAACTGAACAACTAGATTGATGGATGGATGGATGGATGGGTGGATGGATGGATGGATGGATGGAGTGAATCTTTGCTGAAGCAACCAAGATGCGACCATGCAAATTAGGTGCTGAGCTTGTTCATTCTTTCGAAATAACCAGTTACCCAAATGGGATTGGCTTGTTCCAGGGCCTGTGTTGGAAATCTTTCTCAATTTCTTAATGCATAATGCATAGTAACAACGATCTGTTACATTTGTTAGTATAGTCAGCATTTCAAAACCTATGTAATGTGATACATTGACAGAAACAAGAAAAGACCTATTTATAAGACATCTACTTAGTCGAGCTATTTCGAATTGTGTCACTACTCTATCATCTACAAAATGTGACAATAACGCTTTCATGCAAGGTGATTAAAAGGAAACAAAAATATATAGCAAAATATAAATACTTCAATGCATGTGTTTCTATTTAAGAATGCCAAGATACCTACACAAGCGGGCAATGAATACAGATTTTGAGAATAAGGCAATAATTACTTACTAATAATTGCATCTAATTTTTTTAATGTTGTATTATTACTAAGGGATGACAGTGCCATTTGCTTGAGGTTTCCAGGTATCGTCTACAGCAGGGCTATTCAAATCACGGTCCTCAAGGGCCGAGCCCTGCTGATTTTCCAGCCTTCCTTTACCTGGGAACCAGGTGTGAAGCCTCTGGCCAATCAGAATCAATAATTATTAACCTAATTGTCTGGGAGAACTGAAAACAAGGCCTGGATTTGGAATTGAGGGCCAGATTTGAATAGGGGAGGTCTACAGAAACATAGACATGTAACACCCTGCACGGCGCCACCTTTAGGCTGAGAACGGTAATGTAGGCCTTATTTATGTTGACAAATCTAATCCTTGATAAGTGAGCACTGCCAAAAATGCGATATAGCCAAGCAAGTGTTCTGACTTGTTTAAATGTTACCTTATAGCGTGTGATGGTTTGAGCTTGATTAATACTGAGCCTGATACGTATCTGCTCCCACTGCTTGTACTCATTTTTCATTTGGTTGTTGTTGTTGTGCACAGACTGAATGAATGAAATCACATTGAGCCCGATGCATTTCCACTCATGTCCAATGGGATTATTTTACGTGCAATGAGAAAAACAATAGTCCTCCCTAAAAGGAATGAATGACTGAAATTGCAAAGAATAAATGATTAGAATGTTGATTTAAAAATCATGAAAAAGTTAAAGGCACGTTTGCTAATAAAATAGTTATTGTCTTGAATATCTATGAATGAAATACAAAGGCAGAAGCAGCATTCAGCTACAGTTTAGATCAGTCATGTTGTCAAAGCAGTGTCTTTATCTGTAAAAGAATAATTTGCATAGAAGGCAGAAATGCAAATGGAAATGAGATGTAGTTCTAAACAACTAGACAGAGCAAGTTGGTGTTTATGTGCAGAATGGATGTGCACTGATGCCAGTTAGTGTGTGAAACAGGCAGCCCACCAAGACCTCACAAACACGGATGTATACTGATGCCAGTTAGTGTGTGAAACAGGCCACCCACCAAGACCTCACAAACATGGATGTATACTGATGCCAGTTAGTGTGTGAAACAGGCAGCCCACCAAGACCTTACAAACATGGATGTGAAGCTAACCTCGCATCCAATAATCTCAGTCATTCCATCAAAACCGGTCGAAAAATCACAGCTGCAGCTGCTCAGAAGCTTTAGACTGAGCACAAGACACAGTACAGAAGCATTGCAAATGTTTTCTTAAATTAACACAAAAAAATAATGTTATGAATACAATCAGACAGCGTGCTTGTCATTTGTAAGGTTACAAGCCTGACTGACAACTGTCTTTTAAAATCTAATTTAAATGCTTGAATAAAGTCAATAAAATTGGTATCTGATATCACAGGTCTGACCTGGGATACCAGATACCAATCTTGTAGCCTCAAAACAAGCTCAAATTTGCCTCAAAACGCAATGATGTTACATTAAATGCCTTAATTCCAAGGTCTAGACACACTGCCAAATTGAGATGTGACTCCAATAATGAGTGTGATTAGACTTGTATTATGGAAAGATAAAAGTTTTGAAGATAGATATAAAATATATAGGATGATTATTAAAATCCCCAGTAATTTAATCTTCTGTAATTATATGAATGATAGAGAGGAAATCCAAAAGCTCATCACTTGCTGAACGTTAACCTATACCCTGTGGACTGGGTTGGTGTTATCAGCAACTGGATGTTCTAAGGGGCAGGACAATATTGTAACTTATTATTTTGATATAAAGGCGCATAAACATTTCATGTGGTTTTATTATTACTCTGCAACTGCAACTTTAACATGATGTGCTAATCACAATAAATCCACTGACAAGCACTGGTTAACGTCTACAGAGGCTAAAAATTTGAATTACACTTTCTATGATTGCCATGTCTTAAGTATTTATGAATACATTCATAACACATTATAATGCATTCATAAAGCATTATAAACATGGCTATAAATATTTAAAGGCATAACATATTATAGTCATTTTATTATGCCTTATGAATGCTTTATGAAAGTATCTATAATGCATTATAGATGATAGCTTTATTGGAGCTTATGAAATATTATAATCAACATTTTAATGCCGTATGCCTTTTTCATATTTTTTCATTTTTTAGGGGGGCCTGGCCAGTACCTGGATGGGAGACCAACTAGGAAAGCTGGGCTGCAGCTGGAAGAGGTGTTGGTGTGGTGAGCAGATTAGCCCATCCTGTGGTCTTTGTGGATTTCAATGCCTCAGTGCAGTGAAGGGGACACTTTGCTTTAAAAACGGTGCCACCCTTCGGATGAGACGTAAAACCAAGGTCCTGTCTCTCTGAGGTCATAAAAGGTCCCTGGGCATCCTTCGAAAAAGTAGGTGTGGTAGCCCGATGCCCTGGCTAAAATTGCCCGCTGTGGCCCTTTCAAATCTGGCCTCCTAATCATCCCCTATATCTAACTGGTGAATCCTCTCCTGCCCCTTCACCATCTTAACTACAGCGTGGTGAGCATACTGGTGCAGAATGGCTGCTGTCACATTATCAAGGGTGGTGCTACACAGTGCTGGTGGTCCTTACTGGTTCTGTAAAGCGGTTTTTGTGTCTTGAAATGTAAATGTAACATTCATTCAATAGAAGATGCTGTAATGCTTTATAAAATTTTACACTGACCATTATTATGCATTATGAAGGTATCTATACTACATTATAGATGAGAGCTTTAAGTAAAGTGTTACCAAAATCTCTTCAAGCAATGTGACGTTTAAAGAGAGCTGAAGATGTTTTGCCCTGTTTTCAAATAAGCGGGCTGCAGAAGGTTAGTCCACTCAGTGGGACACACAACAACATTTCAGAGCATCGTGCTAATTTAGTGCATTTAGTAATTTAGTTCCATGTGACAGAAATGGCGACTTTATGTCCCTCACACACAATTTCACAAAAAAAAAGTAAAGGATTATGGGATGTGCATGTGTACAGCCACCGCGGCCAAACTAAAACGCTAGCATTCCGTGCATTTCCACGCCGCCTTTCCTCAGAAGGGCATGTGTGGAACCAGCTGCTTTGCCCAACCAGAAGACCCTGGATTTACATTTTCATTCAGTCCAATTTCAGAGGATGAAATTGGATTTTCTCGTCTTCCGACAGCTGTCAGTGGTAAGCAAATATCCATGGACTTGCTCCGAGTAGCAATCTACAGAGGAGCCCTTTTTAATTTTAGAAGCAGCCTTGTTTTATTGCTGGAGCGGCCTCCACATGAAGTGCGATGCGAGAGCCGCCTGCCGATGGGTAGGGCCTGTTTCCCATGACAACGGCCAACACACAGCTGACTCCGGCATGTTTACGAAAAACAATCACGAAAATGGGAGACTGGGCGAATGTCTGCTAGTCCGAAAGGCCCACGGCCTGGGGGGCCAATTTGTCACTGCTGGCCCCTCCCCCGGAAAGACAGACGCTGGGAAATGTTACCAGGGCCGTTCTGCTCCCTGGATAAACGGCTCATTGCTTAATAGGCCCCCTGTAATTCATTCGAGCATCATTTACCCTCCCCCTGTGGGTACTACCACCTCTGATGAATACAAATTGCCAAATTAAAAGCAGAACTACCCAAACAACAGCAGGAATTATTGAGGACATGAAAAATGCTCCCATTTCACTCGATTTATCTCTAACTGCAGTGGAAAGGAGCCCTATTTTAACTGAAACCTCCAGGCTTGCAACAGCCGGTGAGAAATGCATCTGTTTCTATTGTAGCTGATGGTGTTAAAACGTGTCAAAAGCTTATGAAGCCGCGTCACTCGTGTCAGAAGAGCTGCAGCTTGAAGATGAGATTCAGCATCATGCCTTTCTTGGTACCTGATGATTGGTCATTTAACTAATTTGATTATGTAATCATCTGAACAAAGAGGCAGTCTGTTATTTTACAGAACACCGCATTGGTATTATGATTCAATTAAAAAGTCATTCAAAAAAATAAACTCTGGGATTTTGTTTGATTTAAATAAATGGATGCATCACATTTATTCAAATTTCACCAAATAAGTACCCACAGAAAAGTATCAAAAATTAATTACTGAGTTTAATTACATTATGAATCAATTATAGAGTATAGCAGAATCCCATATATGCCAATATAATTCTGTCCTGAAATATATTGAATATACCATAGCATCTATGAGTTTAGCTCAAATGAAATATTTGTGTTTCTGCATGTCATTGTGAAATGTGATACTTACCCAAAACAATTAACAGCAATAATGATGCTGTTTTGCATATTCAAATGTAGGTCCAGGACGTGATACCAGCTAGCACCCAGCAGTTTAATGTATTGTTATATTCTGATTTGGTCATAAAATATCGATAATGACTATTTTTAAAATAGCTAATTATTATAAGTATTTGAAAAATTATGTAATTGTTATGCACTTTCTAATATATTTTGTGCCTTAGAAAATAATAGCTTGATTTACTCATGCAAAATGCAGATTTTAATGAGGGAAAATCCTTTATTTTATTTTTTTTTTTAGTAGATCTTACAGAAAACCGCCTTGAATTTTACGCTGTCAGTTTAAAAAATAACTCAATGTCTTGAGTATAAAAATGAATATGAACCAGAAGGATGTTGCCCTTGTGTATTGTGCAGCGTCCAGGTACATTTCACGTCACATTTACATCGAGATAAAGAGTCTGATTAAAATATGTATTGTAAAGGCACGCCTGGGATTTGGCTCAAATTGAGCACAACCCATCTGTCTATTTTATTTTTATTATTAAGTAGCGTCCTTCAACATTGCATTCCCTTTTTTTCTTTTCAATAAGAGATTAAGATTCATAGTCACATCTAATCTCAGGGTCATATCTAATTTAATCTTTTTTAAAAAATGTAAGTCTGGCCGTACATGAATTTTTTCTTTGGTCACGCACAGATAAAAAACAACTATAAAAACCGTCCTGTCTGTAATGGTGAACATTCTCCTTTTGAATAGTGAATAGAGAAAATGGAGCACATAATGGAGATTAACAAATGACAAAATCAGCATAAAGTGTCTGCACAACCCAAAAAGCTGGGGGGGGGGTGACCTGGTCCACAGATGTTCTGACCCTGTTCTAGAGGTTCTCTGACAGAATTGTCCCCCAGTCAATAACAGCTTGGCCCAGGAACCTGAATATGCAGAGTTTTCTTAGGGCTGCAGCCCCTGAACCTGAATGGCGATGACAGTTAGCAGCAGTGCTGAGAATGTAAAGATATTTCAAGGAGGGGGGTGGGGATCAAATCATTCGCTGAGGCGCGGGGGGGTCCCGGATGTAAAAATTTGCCGAGCAGAATGCTGACAATAAAATGTTGTCGGGGTGGGTGGGAGGAGGCTGCTTTGCGCAGTCTGGATTAAATTTAGTTTCGGACCACCAGTTGTGTCAATCTGTGCCGGTAGATTTATCTTTATGTGAGTGAGATTACTCAGAACAATTTAGGGGGGTGGGGAGAGGGAGTGGTATATTTTCAAAGGAGATGGTTTTTGTCATTTTTTCCCACGGCATCAACATGCATCCCATTACAGTTGGAGCCCTGGTTAGCGGTTCTCTTTGTCCGCGAGCACTCGCGGCGTGCATGCATGAGAGTGCTCCAGATGTCTGCCTGGAGAGACATGAAGAATCTGCAGAATCCGGCACTTGGAATACAGAGCTGCCCGCAGCGGGGGAGCCGTCACACATGCCCACTGCCCGCCGCCTGCACGCTGTGCATCGCCAGTGCCCCGCGCAGCCTCTGCTTTAAAGCTCATGCACGGTGCTTGTTGCATTTCCCTCAGATTCCCATGTAACACTGCAAAATTGCACTTCTAGTTTTGGAGGAACAATCTGCAGAGAACTGACTGCTACAGTCATGTGACCCCATTAATAGGCCTTCGTTGGAAGCGGCACTCCAGTCACCCTTGTGAAACGGACATGTTTGGAAGGCGGCCAATCGGTCCTCCTGATACAAGGCCACTCACTTCTTAATGTAAATGTCTGAGCACCAATACAAGGAGGCTGATTAAATTGCCCCCGGTTGACGACGGGGTTAATTTCACTGTGGAAATGGAACACGGCTTTGTTTCACATCATTAAACTCATCTCCCTATCAGTACACTACGCTGAGCTTTAATTTACATTCATAAGCTTCTCATGAAGAGCGGAGCCAGAATCGCAAGGCTTTTAAGAGGCTTAGCGTTTAATAAGCAAAACCATCCTCTGCCAAAAATTTTTTGCCAAAAAAGTTTTGTTTCTGGAAACTTTGTGACCACATTTTACCCCCCCAGTGTTGGTCTGAGGGCGTAAATGTCACCCGAACGTAGGCTTTCCCAATGACCCCATGACCGCAGACTGGCATCCATTGTTCCAAAATGACCACTGACTGGTAAAATTTGCCAGCAGGGGGGCGATCGATCAGCAGACTAGATTTAATAAGTGTAGCCATTTTTTTGAGATGCAGTCACAATACGAGTCAGGGGCTAATGAAAATGGTTGACTTGAAAATGAACAGATTATTTTAGGAACTTGACCCTCCCCACACCTCAGCGTTCCGCGCCCCTGGAGTACACTGCCTTGCCCTAGAGCCACAAGTTTTCATGTGGGTCTCAAAAGTTGACGCCCAGTCATGGTACAATGACTCGGTGACAGTGTTAGCGTGTTCGCTCCCTAGCGGGAGTTGGAGGTGCCCTGCTCCACAATCTGATTAAAAAAAAACCTATATGCTATTTCTGTGTGTGGCCCTGTGGCTTAAAAGGTTGTTGGTTCAAATCCCATGGCTCTCAAGATCTAAAAGTAAGTGAAGTTATGTAATGATTTTCTTTTTTTTTTTTTTTAGAAAGATAAGTTATCGCAAGAATTTTTAATATGACATGCTTTTCACTGGGTTCACTTTTACAGAAAGACCTGTTTAGGCTTAAATATAACAGAGCACTGCATTTAAATTGTATTACAGACTATGTTTGTGCTGTTTGCTGTGTACTCACTGTATACAGTCTACATAATTCACAAGAACACTAAGTTTAAGTAATTCATAATTCATTATATCTGTTTTACATTTGATATCTCATCATCTCCGTAACATACTCTGCAAGCAATTATGTTGGTAACTGCAGGCAATTGATTGTAATCACTGTGCTCAGCAATTAAATGAGATTTTAACTAGCCATAATGTCTAATGTTTGTGTGTAATGTTTGATAATAGTGCCTGATCTCTACATTTAATCATAAACTGTGTGATGAAATTGAGTCAGTTTCACATCTGAAGTGATTGCCGAACCTACTGGCTATTCTTAAATTACCAGGTATGTTTTGTATATGTGGTACTTTGTAGAAAATCAAAACGCTTCGGTCCACAGCTAAATGAAAACCTTGGCTGTGGTCAAACTGCTGAATTCAGTAGCTGTATTTCATCCTTTGTTAAGCTGATAAAATGAGAGGAAACAGCACCAGAAATCTGCACCCACACACTGTCTCTTGAGCAAAAAGACCACTTGCTTGATGAGCAGTAACCAGCATTTGGCCTGTCCTGAAAGAAAATCATGTCAATTTCAATTTCTGTAGAAACAAAATTTCATCATAGCAAAAACGCTCCCGTTAATCTCCCGAGCAGCCTGTCGCACCCAGCTGACCAGCTGTTTAGCATCGATAAGTCTGCACTGGTAAACTGGACAAACTGGCCCTGCTGTGGCTCCACCCATTTTCAGAGGATTCTGGGTGAAGTCTTCACTGAGCAATGGATCCCCTTACCTCAGCCAATTTACACCACTGTATAATCTAACCATAATTTAGCTGGATGTTTTTGCTCATTATTACTACCCTCAAGGAAAATAAAAACTCAAGTGCCCCATTTTAATATTACCCCGAAGTCCCTTTTGTTAGCCGCTACCCAGCCTGCTCTCAGCCGGGTCCCTAAATCATATTAACCACTGATATAATTGCCAGATAGTAAGATACATACAGTAATTCAGCCAAAGAAATCTAATGATGACTAACAGGAGATCTCCATTAAGCAATAAAATATCAATACTAAAACTCTCTTTCCTCTTAATGTATTTTATAAGCTTTCCTGCATGAACACAAGGTGGAAAACGATGACTGGCCCCTGCTCAGTGCCCTTTATCTCACCAATCATTACACATTCACAGCTTGTTCTGTGTCCCACAAAGGTGTCGCTGGGGTCGATGCCGCCTTCCCTACCAGACAGCTGCTTTTGGCACGCCCCCTCTCAGTCTGTGTTTTGGTTTATGGCAGCGTGTCCCAACCGCGTCTTAGCGGACCCACAGACAGCTCACGTTTTTGCTCCCTTCCAGCTCCCTTAGCTGGATGGGAGCAAAAACATGGGCTGTATTCAGGTCCCCAAGGACCGGATTGGGAAACACTGATTTATGGGGTATTTTCTGTTTCAAATGTTTCTCTCTGGTGCTGACCTTGGCGAACCACCAGCAGATTACATATTTAAACAGCAGGCAGCTGGCACCAGTGAGATACCACAGTCCAGTGCCAACACATCAAGGACACTGGATTTCGCCTGGGAATCTATTGTACACCCAGCTCATGCACTACCCACATCCCCACATCTCCGTGCCTCTGCCCTTATTCATTTTGATTCATTCATTTGAAGGACACCAATTGTGAACTGAACTCAAGAAGAATCCAAAGTATGTGTACGAAGGCTGTAGATGGGCAATAACCTTCCTGGCCTGTTATATTAGGATCACGTATTATCTAGCTGGAATCAAGTCCTCAAGTGCTCAGGAATTAAGCTTTGGGACACACCTAATGAGCTCTACTGCCATTCAACTATGAGCATATCAAGCACATGACAGTTGACTCTGAATAACTATAATCCTCAAACAGTGGTTTAGCTTCATATATAGGGCTGGCATTTAAACGAGTCAGGAAAATGGAACAGTATTTTATGCAGGAAGTATCATATGTAATAGTAACTGCCAAGGGTAAGTTGTTTTCAAGAAAGCTATAATTTAACACTGACAGCTTCATCCCAAGCGTAGCTGTTTTCAGGTATTTTTCTGCTGCCTTTATCCAGCTAATGCTAATGTGTGGATAGAAGCGCCAAAATAATACACTGAACTTAGCAATATTAGCTGCTAATATTAGCGGCTGAATGTTTGTGAGTGTGCATGTTAAGCAGCTCCGCCTTCACAGGATGGCAAATCATGGGCCACACGGCCGAGCCTGAATGCTGTGATGGGATTGGGTTTCCTTTAGGCATTCACACCTACCTGAAGGACCGTTACTGTAAAGCGCTGTTCCTGTTTATGCCGCTTGGTCTCATGTTAAAGGCATGGCATGTGGAACCAGATCTTCTTCATTGTTCTGGGGCTGTAGGGAATTGTGATTTTTTTAATTAACTCTCTAGCTCAGCAGATGATGTGTAAGATAATTACTGGAAAGGATCACTAAACTGAGCACATCACTTGAGTGTAGCACTCCCAGTTCCAGCTGATATGCCTTGACTACAGCCACAAAGCCTCCTGGACCTCCCTCCGAAATCCCTGCCCTGCCTCCCTCTCCCTAAACCTCCCTCTCCCCCGATGCTCTGTCACCTCAGTCACCTGCCCCGTCACGCTGAGCATTAAACATTAAATAGGACAAAGGACAGAGAGACACAGTCATAAACTGACCAGATTGAGCGTGTCGGTGTATAACATACTTTTACAATGACAAGCATATCTGCTTTCAATCTACATAAGGTTTAATTTTGACTTATTGGTATTAATCTCAAACTGAAAATGGATCTCTGAAGCAAGATGTGTTTCAGGTTTCTTACCTTGGCCATTTCTCTCTCATCACCGCGTGAATTTAAAACCGAGACTCATCTTCGCACCTATCAGTGGGAGGGACTTTGGTTTGACACTTGTATAATGGAAAAAAAAACCTGAAAGTGGGTAGCTGTGGGGTGTGCGATGAATGCCACAATGAACGTAGAAGGAAGGGAGGAAACAGCCTATTGTATCAAGGGGACAACACAGGAGTCTATGAACGCAGACATGAGGAAACCATGAAATGCATAACAAGGTCTTGGTCGTCATTACTAAAATCTGTCCATCCATCCATCCATTTTCCGACATTTGTCCTGTACATGATCAGTTGATGGGGGGATGGGGCTTGAAGGCTCTGTCACGCATCACAGGGCACACGGTAGGGGTGACTACATCAGAGCAAGATCAGACAAACCAGTCTTAGTTACCTGATAACCACAAACCAGTCATAGTTACCTGATAACCAATGCAGGACTGACACCTGCCTTGTGCTCCGGGCTGCTTGGAATAAGCTGCCTTGTGCTTGTGGTGGTGAAAGAGAAATGTTGATTTGAAGGAGACACAAGAGAGACAGTCCTTCCTGCATCGTGGGTCAGTTATTTCAGTCATTTGGTCTATTCTCAGGCCTAATAAATGGGATTAGCCTTGAAGCTCAGACTATGGTCACATAGTCTACGTGGGCGGTGGGGGATCGTTTAGCCCAGAATCGATAGATGTGCTGTATCCCATTCCAAGCTGCAGAGTCCTGTTTATACCGATACATGTGATCTGAAATGATAAATGGGAGGTGGTATATATGCAATACGGGAATGCCGAACACTGTCACATGCAGTGCAGGTCCCACTGAGCAGTTTGAGGCAGGGGAGGGGTGTCACTGGGTAAGTCATCGCCTTGCTGTTAGTAGCCCGCGGCCGCGTGGCACAGTAGCTCTGTTGGGACACATTGAGGCCTAGTTTCGCAGGTCAGTGTTGCCACCAACAGAAGCTTCATTATTAGGGCCAGTCGCCATGCAGTGCGGTAATTAAAAGAGGCCCTGAGGCTGCCCCCCAGTTATACCAGCAAAGGCCCTCTCCGCGCTGGTTTGCTCACACCATGGGTAAGCTGGCTGCTTTCATTTTGGCCTGATTTTCACCCCCCTCCCCAATTATCTCTGTATTGCTGAGGGAGGTTGTGGCTAATTAGTGTTTTTTGTAATTAGTTCTTTTAACTGAGGTATAGATCAGCGTTTTAGCCAGAGTGTCGTGCTCCGTTCGGGGTGTGGCGATGGTAACGTGCACCGTCTTTCGTCATTCACCTCGTTAGCACTGCGAGGCACCATCACCGCTGGTAGAGAGCAGTACTTAGCAGCTTTTCCTTCTCACCCTACATAAGCTCAGCAAGGAATCAGCATTTTCTTACCCATTTTGACAGCAGCAATAACATGAACATGAAGTGAAAGTATTCTGCAGCCTGTTCCAAGCATCTCAGAGCGGGTGTCACACCTGTCCTGCACTGCCGATCGGATGACTGAGATTGGTTTGTGCGATTTTGCGCTTAGCTAGTGACCGTTAGCTGTGATTCTTATTTAATCAATGAGCTCACTTCTCAGTCATCATCATTGCTCATAGAGTGTTGGCCTCAGAGCTCTGACTGCTTCAGAGTGTAGTTTATGGCACGGAATTTAGTTTAGTTTCTGTTATTCCTGGATTTGTGTCAGAACTGCTGGCTTTGTGATTTTGGGTGCAGGTATCTTGTGTCAATAGTTCTTTAAGGCCACCATCTGGTCATCAGTTGCTGGTCTTGGTTGGCTGGTGTTGTGTTCCTAGATTCATGGTCCTGTTGATAGCTGGTGTGCTTGGCAAATGGTGCCCTCTTATTAGGTTACTTTTCATTATTCTGTTTTTTCAGCCCCACTTCCTGTTTCCTGGGTCCTTCTTCCTGTTCCTGGTCCTCCTGTCCTCTACATTTGAGTCTGTACTTTGATACCTCGTCCTGGAGCCAGCCATCCATCAGAGGTTCCTTTTGAATGCCTGTTTCCTGCAGTGTAATGTCTTAGGGTCTCGGGGCTCTATTTTGGGCTCTGGCTGTGAAAGCCAATAGGTGTGTTTTTTCCCAGTCCCGGTCATTACAGCAGCCCTAGACCTGTGAGGTAACAGTGCCTCCCACTAAACCTTCATGTGTCCCTAGGAAACTTCTCACTAGAAAAGAGTTACAGTAAAATAGGTGGATAGATATAAAAAAATATTTTAAATTATCCTTCCATCTTCTATACCTGCTTGTCTTATGCAGCGTCACAGGGGTCCAGAACTGATCCCGGAATCAATGAGCAGAAGGCTGGGAATAACCCAGGATGGGGTGCCAACCCATTGCACGGCACACTCACACACACACTCACACGCACATTCACACACACACACTCACACACACACTCACGCGCACATTCACAATTTGGTAACTCCAATTCACTTAAGGAAACCCCACAATGGCACAGGGAGAACATGCAAACTCCACATACATGAAGCTATGGCAGAGACTTGAACCCTGGTCCTCATCAGGACTTTATACTGGATGGATGGATGGATGGATGATCAGGCTGCTCTTTCCTCTATCCATCCGCAAGCTTGTGTGCAGCATCTGACATGGCTGGGATTCCTGCAAGCTGCAATATCTGTCCTCACGGTGGATAGCCTGAAGTGAAGTGAGACAGGGAGGATCTCGCCCCGAGGCCAACCTTTCCCGGCAGAGTGATGCCCCAGAGCAGCCAGTGACAGGGAGGATCTCGCCCCGAGGCCGGCCTTTCCCGGCAGAGTGATGCCCCAGAGCAGCCAGTGACAGGGAGGATCTCGCCCCGAGGCCGGCCTTTCCCGGCAGAGTGATGCCCCAGAGCAGCCTACCCAGCTGCCATCCACAAGCACACGCTTGTGTATTAATAGCAATGAGGCTGCAGTTTGAGTTATGCTAATGTGCCCAGTGGCCTTAATCCCCAGCTTCACCACAGGGGCTCTGCACAAAGCCTCATAACAGGCAAGTCAGAGCCCTGGCCTCTCCCTGGGTAGATTAACCCCACTACGGGTCAGAACCAGGAGACGCGCGGCACAGCCCGGCTCGATACGAGCCCACCTCCCCCTGAGCAGCGGCCTCGCACGCTAACGAACGCAACTGTGAGCCCCCACCAGCGCCAGCCACGCATTCATACCATGAAGAATACTTAAGTGCTGGCGGTTACCATGGAGACGAGGAGAAAGCAGGCCAGTACTGGATGGATTGTGGAGGGGGGGGCTCATAGGAGCCTATGTACCTGACTAACATGTGGAACATGTATAAAAACATACATGCAGCGGGGGAGAGTATTTCCCATATGAATATACAGTATAACATATACCTTAGTGCCTATGTATGTGTGTGTGTGTGTGTGTGTGTGTGTGTGTTTGGGTTTGCATAGATCACATTTGAGGACCAAATTGTCCCCAAAGTGTAGTAAAACCTGAAATTTCCCTACTTTTGGGGACATCTTTCGGACCTCAGTTTTATAAAAATCTGCAAATGCAATCAAAAAAGTAAAAATGCCAAAAGTCTTGTATTTGGGTTGGTTACTTATGGTTAAGGTTAGGGATGGTTAAGGGGTTAAGGGTGTCATGACTGGGATTAGGGTTTTTCACATAGAAATGAATGGATGGTCCCCATTTAGATAGGTACACCAACTTTGTGTGTGTGTGTGTGTGTGTGTGTGTGTGTGTGTGAGTGTATGTGTGTGTGTGAAAAGGGGTGTCTTGTACCACACCACTGTATCAGTGGCTAATACCCCAGCTAACTTGCACCCCACCCCCCAACCCAGCAGCCAGCATAATCCCGACACAGTGTGACATGCTGCCCCCGGTAAGGATGAGGTGGGGGAGCGACACGCGAGCGTGGGGCAGCCCAGAGCGCCGCTCTGCTGTCTCCACAGCAATTATTCTCCTTATGGGGAGCAATGAGATTAAGTGACCTTCTGCTTACAGTTTGGAAGTCGTTGCTCTTAATGGGATTAAGGAATTAAACAGCGATGTGAACTCAGAGCCCCCCTGCTGTGCGCTAAACCCCATCGTTGGGTCGCCCTTTCTTCAGAACAGAAACATCCCATAATTACAGTTCCCGGGACGGGGAGCGTGCCAGGCAACCCACACCGGCCCGAATCGGAACCGGTGCCCAACGATGAACCTGTCATCGGTTTCCCCGGTACCTGCTAATACGACTTTTGTTTTTTATTTGTAACTCATAAGAAATTTAAGTTGTGTCTTAAACCAAAGTGCATGATCCAGTCATCTATAATAACCATTGTTCCAGCACAGTGACTCTCTGAGCCTGGGGCTCGTCCCCTATCCCAGACGGCAGGGGGACACCCGTGTGGCCAAATTTGAGTGGCATAATCACATGATTACGAGAGCAGAGCTTGAAATGTGGCTTCTCAAAATGATTAGGAGCTGACGCTCTGAGGCCACCACCAACAGTGGGTCATGACCTTGTGGTCAAGTAGGCATGTCAGATGACTTAATTGGGGTTAGGGTTCAGGTTGAAATGATAAGATGTAACGAATTCAACATTTATTTGCATTTCTTCCCCAGGATTATTATAGAAAAATGATTCATGTGCCTTTTACATTAATATAAAAATACAGTTTACTTTCCTTTTAATCTGTGTCCGGTGATACAGTGATGGTTGGCTGGTGATGGATCTTAACTTGGTCGGATGAATATCGTCTCTGATGCAGAGCATATGGGGTGAGGGAGGGAGCGAAGCCAGGAGTCACACTGACATGGGTTCATGTCCTTGTCATCGGGCTGTGGGGGGAACAAGGAAGCTTCTGCAGATGCCTACACAAGCAAAGGAGGGAACTCCAGCCGTCAGAGGCAGTCAGACTGTAGAGCAGGGGCAGGCAGCCCTGATCCTGGGGATTTTATATCATACCTGATGAGTTACTATCTGCCTGACATCAGGTGTGGTTCGTCAGACCCGGTATGCTGGAAAACCTGCTGGATACCAGGAATCCAGGATCAGGACTGCCTATCCCTGATGTGGAGGCAACAGGGCCATTTGTGCATCTGTCATAAATCATAAACACTTTAATTTAGTAAGAATCCATTTCAGTTTTTGACATTGCTTTGATAATTAAGCACAAAGCAACTGGTTCCTGTGACATGGCTGGGGATTTAGTCATTGGAGGATGGATGGATGGATGGATGGTGGGAAAAGCAATGTATATTCTGTATAGTCTCCTTTCACAAAACCATTTGTGTCTTCACGCTTGCACCCCTCCCCCAGCCACACACTCACAGTCATGCTTACACGGGCTTACGCACCAACCAGCCCTCAGAGCCCTCCATCACCGTGCCGCTCTTAGGGCCGTGGATGGAGGCCTGTCATCCGGGGAAAGGCGATCGCTGACCGTGGAAAATAATATCTGCTATCGATCAGCCTGTCAGGATCTGACTTCAGTCAGCGAAACCGAAGATGGACAAGCCTGCTATTAACGCTTCTCCTTCTCAGGCGAGCGGGCCATGAGTTCCTGGTCCTGTGTGACCCACAAACAGTCCATATTTTGCCTTTGAAAAAGTTCTTCAGACATGAGATAACTGATATAAATAGAACCTTCTAGTCTAGGTGTTTAATCCACTTAACGATCTTGGTGTATCATCCAGCATTGCAAGCTTACTGCAGTTGTGGCCTGGTTGCCAATGGTGACGGCTCTGCTTTTCTGAGATCATAGGCCACACCCTCAGGCTGCCTCTGGCTCCCGCTCTGGATTATGGGAAAAAATAAATAAATGAGAAGGTGGAGTTCTGCCCCCTTTGGCAATCAGACACCATGAGACTGATATTCCCAACAAGCTCTAGTATTGGGTAGTGATTCCTCAGCCGTGACACCCCCCAAAGACATGGAATAGAACACCCCGTAATGTGAGCGTCGCAACGGGCTGAC
>JAODJW010000019.1:9313973-9328296 GCA_026777045.1 Hyperopisus bebe
GGGGGGGGGGGGGGGGGGGGGGGGGGGGGGGGGGGGGGGGGTGGACAGCAGGCGGTCCTGCATCACATTTCAAGCCCCTTAAGCTCATATGCTCAAATAAAGGAAGCAGTTTTGCTTCATCTGAAGCTACTTTCAGATTCCACGTATTGCACAGCTGGGTATTTTACTTGAGAAATCCTTTCAAACGTATCACTGAATGCTGCAGCAGAACCCATTGTGGGACTTCAACAAGAACACTTCAGGTGCTGGGTTCCTTAAAGGCTATAAGAACCTGTTGGCTAACATTTTAGCTATTTTATTAAAAATGAGAAACTGATTCAAAGATCATACACATGGATTAGTTAGCATGAGATTAGCATTGATAGCATAACAACATGAGTTCATGCTGCTCTAGTCATTTTACAGTTAGCTGAGGAAACTTCAGTTACATCCAGAATCCATATGTTTATAGCTCAATAACTTTCACGCATGTAACCTGAAAACAGTCACCAGTTTATCTGAACACCTGGGGAAATCTGAGCCCAGAGTAGCCAGTGGAAACTCGCATGAGTGACGGCGGGGCAGATTCAGACATGTGAGGCAACAGTGATACCCAGTGAGTCACTGCATTGCCCAAAATGCAGACGTGCTGAGGATTGATTTGGAAATGTAAACAGAATACAAGCTGGGGTAGCGATTGATGACGCGATGACCCACGGTATCAAACGTGATGATGAGAGGCCATCTAAGATCACCAGAACCTGTTCAACTTCTGAACGAGTGTCAGAAGCTAAAATGAATGCTTTATTGGCTACACTTTGACAGTTGTGCAGGGGGCGTAGAGACTGGTGCGACGTGGGGGATGTTTAATTTGGATTCATTCATTCAACCAGCCCAATAAATAGACCGTTGTACAGTATTTAAATTATTAAGTTCTATTCAGAGATGAAAATTTCTAGCCCAGAAAGTACAAATCCAGACTAAGATTTTGTTTCAAACAGCCAGTTGAGTATAAAGAGTCTCAGTTACAGAGAACTCAGCTGGTTGGTTGAAACAAAACCTTGGTCTGGATTTGTACTGTTGGGATGTAATCTTTTCACCTCTGGTTGTGTCCTGCCAAAATCAAACTCTCTCCTACGCTACAGCATTTGGGTACTTCTTGAATTTAAAAAGGTATTCTATTCACATTATTCGGGAACATTTCTTACATTGGGCAGACACATTTATCCAAAGGGATTTACATTTTTGGGAAAGCAGGGCGCAGATGGCTTCTGGGTCTTGCCCGAGGATGACATCACTCTACCAGCCCAGGATTGGAAATAGCAACCTTCCAATTAGCGGCACAGCATGCAAACAGGTGAGCCACCCACTGGCCAAGGAGCACAGCCTCTCATATATTATGTAACACTGTAATTGATTATGAATCAGCTGCCGGTTATTAATTCTACTCATTTGCATATTTTATATTTCCTGTTTTACCAGGCTTTGAATAAAAAGCTGCCGCTCACTTAGAATGCCCGTGAAGAGCTTGTTTCCTTTTCAGCGGAACCCAACAAAGCGTTCCAGTTCCACAATGTTTCTATTATCAGACCGTAATATTATCCTCCGTAGTGCCTAATTGTTTGAGTAATTGCTGGCTAAATGACGCGCAGTCACATAATCCTGCAGCAGGAGCGGGAGCACGGCCAGTGCTGCGAGGCCTGTGTCAGGCAGCACCTCCCCGACCTTATTATGGTCTGCTCACCTGCCCTGTGCTAACGGAGTTGGGACCCTGCACCTGTAAAGGACTGGAAGTGTCCTTTACTGTAACTGTCAAACTCTCTCGTCGACCTGCAAAGGCCCCAGCCAGGAAACAAGTGGTACATTTTCCCACAATCCCCTGCTGTGGGCCCTTCCTCCAGTTGTCCGCTTTCCCCTGGTTACTCGGACAGCCTTTCTGTGCCCAGGGCCGGTGGGTGGGGGGGGTGTAGGAGTTCTGCTGTGACTTTGCCTCTTTTTAAACTCCCCCGCCTCTGAGTGACAGGCCTGCACTCTCGCTGAGCCGCAAAGGCAGCCAGTGTTTTGGCGCATGCTGTGCTCCACGCATTAATTAAGCCACACAGCTGTGACACATTCCTTTGAATGCACATTGTTTCACATTTAGACCCAAAATGAAGGAATCTGCCTTTTTCCCATAATGGTTACAATACGCATTGCTCAGTAATGCAGCCCTCCATAGCGAGAGGAATGTCAATCTCAGGAACTGTCTGCATGGCTCAGATTAATTACTACCTTACATGTGACTAGGACTCACATTTTAATAATGACATCATTTATACTTCAGACATGCATCTATCCATCCTCCCCGTATCTAGGACAGGATGTTTGCGGGCTTGGAGTCTATTGCAGGTAGCACAGGGTAACGAGGCAGGGGAGAGCCGGGATAGGATGCCAGTCCGTCACATGACAGACGCATGTACTATCGTGTTATGGTTCACTGTGGGAGGAAACCAGAGGATTCACAGAAAACACACACAGCATGAGGAGGGCAAATACGCTCCACAGCACATTGGGGTGGGCAGGGGTGTACCCAGAAGCTCTGGGCCCCTTCTCAAAATGTCACCTCCCCCCTCTCCCCCACCCCATCCAATTTTATGTATAACTTTACATATTAATGGGTCCCTATCAAGCACTGGGCCCCCTGAATCTGCCCGGGTATCCACGCCTCTCTGACCTGAACACCCCCCTCCCCATGTCTGGGAAGTTACACATACAACCACTGCAGTGTTATAATAATGACAAACTACAGCTTCCACGGTTATGGCTGAGGAGCGGTAGGGGCGGCGCCCGAGAGTGTGGGGAGGCTGTCCCACCATGAGGAGGCTACATACAGACCTCCAGCTGAGATCAGTATGAAGAACATAATGATGTGCTGGCAGTGAATAGGAGCAGAAATGTTCTTTACAGGTACATGCATTGTTAAAGGCAGTGAGATCAAGGCTGTGGTCAATATCTTACCCATGAATTGTGATTAAAAACGGCGGCCCAGTGGGAAGCAGTGCGGCCTCACGCCTAGCTCTTTGTGGGCTGGTCTCTGCCCTGCTGTTTCACTGGAATTTGCATGTAATCCTTCTTGTGCAGGTCTCCTCCGAGTGCCTTGGTTTCCCCACACAGACCAAAGACAAGTTTCTAGGTGATCCGATGTCACTAACTTGCCCATAGACTGTGAGTGTGCTTTGTGATAGACTGGCATCCTTTCCAGGGTGTCCCTTGCCCTGCACCCTGTGTTGTGTGGAACAGACTTCAGGTACTGGAAACAGGGCCATGAAATATGAGCGAAGTAGTTAATTCATACATACAGACGCTCCTCTACTTACGAACCTTCAACTTACGAACTTTCAGACATACGAACGAAGAGGACTGTACACCCAAGTTGTGTTCCTTGGGCTCCCGTTTCCTGTCCACAACAGCAATTTTTTTCTGTCTGCGTGCCAGTTGCACCTAGTACGACTTCTGGCCGCTACTCCCACCGTGCAGCGTAGCGTGCGTACTCCCAGCATCCTAGTTCTTCGTACTTGCGTATGCCGTTAAAATGATGTTGAATAATGACTTACGAACATTTCGAATTACGAACGGCCATTCGGAACATATCTCGTTCGCAAGTAGAGGAGCGTCTGTATATGCATGGTATTAAGGGATAATTATTAGTCCATTTTATAGATGAAAGTATGAGTAAATAGATATATAGTCTAGCATTTAAAAAGGCCATAGCTTTATTACTGTTCTCTTATTTTATCTGCTGCTTTTTTTTTCATTCTTATTGTATTTACTTTGGAGCATTGTGAACAGATTGTTGCTAAAGCTTGTTGTCTATCATTCTTAGATTAACAACAAAATCCAATGATGCTTCAGCAAGTCCAATGCATCAAGCTGCTACTCACCTAGCTACTCAAATTATCGCCACATGGCACTTTGGATAAAAGTGCTTTAATCCAGAAAAAACAAAATGCCCATTTATTCTATGTGCATCAATAGAGTCCTGTTACTCCTCTTCAGGTCCAGAAAGGAAAAATCCAGACCAAGATTTTGTTTCAACCAACCAGTTGAGTATGAGCAGTGACAGTCACAGAGTACTCAACTGGTTGGTTGAAACAAAATCTTGGTCTGGATTTTCTACTTTTTGGACCCAAACCTGCCACTGCTGCTCTTCTTCATAAAGTGTCTGGAGAAACAGGGGGCCACATCACAATGATCCTAATGATATGACGGCATCTAATGGGTCCCAGGACTCAAAACTCCCCTGAAAGCCCGAATGTCCAGCTTCCCTTTGAGCGTGGAGATCTCATCTCCGGGTACACTGCCGCACGCCCGTGTGTTAATATCCGCAGTTACCCTATAACTGCACGATCCTGCAGGTCCCCAGAGAGCAGATCACCATCTGAAGAGCATCATATGCCAAGCGACGAATGAATCACCCGTCGGCACTGTCCCGTGGCCAGGGGCGTGCTCAGTGCCGTATTGTCGATTCTCTTTATTGGAAACATTAATACTCAGGCAGCATATATATCACTGTACATATATACTACTCTGACCCACCAAGCGGGGACATTAGCTAAGCCTATAAGCCAAGCCTTGGGGTGGCAATGAGAGCAGCCATTTCCATCCAATGGCATCACATTGAAAACAAATCAAACAATGCAGGAGGGAATTCTGTTTTATTCTGTTTTTCACATTACATGACACCTTCCGATGACATACATTGTGGGACCTTTTGATCCTAGATCAGCTTTCTCCATCATTTATATTCTCTGTCCTTCGTAGCAGAGCTGTAAATAAAAATATTTTATATCCCTGCTGTAGCTACAGCGAGGATTTCTGGGCACTGCAAGCTGAACTAGCAAATGTAATCCTGCATTTTTTTATGAATATAAACTGCAAATCTTTCATGGACCTACTCCCCAAAACAGCAATAAAAAGCAGATATTATGCATAAATCTGTGATGAGTGCCAGAATCCAAGAGAATAGAAGTATGTATTGTAATCAAAATAAATTCTTTACATGTAGCTGTTTACACATGCAATGGAAATTTTAAAATATTCTATCTGCAATGACATGTCTGGGAATAGAAACCATTATAATCATGGGTTGGGTGGGAAAATGGCTTGATATTAAGACTAAAAAGTTTGTTGAGAGGTTCAGACTCCAGCCATTTTGAAGTACGGAGACGCTTTACTGAAGCATGTGGTTTCTTTAGTCTGGAATCGTGAGTAATTCACCTGAAGAATCGCCCGCGATGAGGTGAGGCAGGGCAGATAAAGACTGTACCATGTTTCATCTCTGACACATATTAAATGACATATAAAAGTCCATTTTTGGAACCAGCTGTGCAGTGCAAAGCAATCCTGCACCATCTTGAGTCAGTAAACCAAGAGCGAAAAGGCAGAAGCTGAACTCATAATAATTATTGGGTTTTTAATTGCCAGTAGAACCATCCACCAGTCCATCTTCCACATTGCACATTCAACACAGCCAGTATGGTGCTTACTGGTGTGCGATGCCCAGTGTAATTACATCAATTTGCATCTGCTAAGCTGATGGGCAATAACATAATAGTATCACATAAAAACCCAAAATACATAGTTTAAGACCAAAATAAACCATTTCATTAGAGACATTTTCCTCCAGTAGTAGCACCATAATTATCGCTGAACTTCATTGCTCATAAAATGACCGGGGAAGCCGATGTCATATTTCACAGAATAAGTGCTCCCTGCATTTCCATGAGCACTTTCACGGCACAGGATCGTGGAGGAGGCAGAGGGAATAAGGCAGGAGTGCCCAGTCCCGCACAGGGCTGACACACGTATATTATGGGCAATTTGGAGACTCATTCGGCTAATTGCGGCTAATTCAGCTAATTGCATGTTTTTGGATCGTAGGGGGAAAGTGGATTACCCAGAGAAAGCAGACAAACAGCGGGAGGATATGCCGAGTGCACAGACACACAGGTGCGAAGCAGGCCTGCAGTTGTGAAGCCACAGCCCCCCCCCCACCCAAAAGCCAGCAATAATACAGCCCTTTTCTCCTGGTTGATGTGCTACTGGTACGAATCTCTACACTGAGCGTGTACCTCCTCCCCCCTCCCAGCTCACCTTGGCCCCCGCCTCCCTCGCTTTTGAAAGCCAGGAGAATAGCGGGACTCCCTCTTTTCAACCCAAATGCAGAAGCAGCCAGTGCAAAACTGCTATTCTCATGGTGGTCCCTCCCCAGTGAAACCAGGGGGGGGCTTCACAGCGGTTGGACCAGCTCCTCATTAACCCAGCCCAGACCGAGGACCAAAAGCCTGTTTGACCTTCTTCAGCAAGGCCAGAAAATGCATATTAATGCGGTAATTACCTCTCTCCCCCTCCCCTCTGCCTCCCCCTGACCGTGCCCCGCTTTGTAGGGCTGTGAGGAACCTCCCCCACTCTCTGAAGGTCCTCCTTTTTCAAGTGGGACGCCTCATTGTGCTACGTTTGTGTGTCGCTTTTGTGTGTCGCCAAGAAGGAGCTGCCAGACCCAAAATAATGAGTGGGTAATGAATGTGTGTACGGCCGGCTTTGTGGCCGTTTTCTGCAGTGGGATTAACACTCCCATTCCTCTGGGTCCAGGAAGGCCACGCAATTCCTTTTTTTCCTTTTATTTTTTAACATTCTTTCACTGTGCTGTGAGCTATTCCTAATTAAAAGAAAAACCTTGACCAAAGGCAAAGTGCACGGCTGACCTGCTGAATGTAGAAAGTCTGTAAGAAACTAACTACATCACATTATATTCCATCACACACATTGCATTACACTGCATTACATTCACAGACATTTAATAACGTTTAATTTGTTACAAATAAGATATTTGTGCTTGTCATCCAGTCACACTCCATATTGGTTAGTTCTCGTGATTATATCTTTAAAATATTACTTTTTATTCAGTACAATTACGTTTCATTCTCTGTGGTAAAAATGAAAATATCTACAAAAACATTTTATAACCTGCAACACTGGAAATGAAAAAATGAATGAAAGTCCCTCTGTGATCATCTACACATTTTTTAGGATTTAATTCCTATAAAATATAAAAGTTGAAATGTTATTAGTACGGTCCCCTCGCACCTCTGGGACCAGGGTTTGAGTCTCCAACATGGCTCCATGTGTGTGGAGTTTGCATGTTCTCCCCGTGTCGTTCAGGGGTTTCCTGCAGGTTCTCCAGCCGCCCCCCCCCCTCCCCCCACAGTCCAAAAACATGCTGAGGTGCACTGGAGTTGGCAAATTGCCCGTAGGTGTAAGTGTGCCCTGCGATGGGTTGATGCCTCATCCTGGGTTATTCCCTGCTTTGCAGCCATAGCTTCCGGAATAGGCGCCAAACCCCCACAAGTCTGCATACATCAGGCAGGTATGGAAAGAGGGGAATGAATGAATTGTTTGTAATGACGGGTTTTTCAGTCTAAGCTTCAGGTTTGCTGAGGGCCATGAGGAAAGACGGCTTGAAGTGACCGTGTGTTAACATTAGATCAGAAGAGGGCCGCTCACTGTGCAATAAGCACAAAAATGTAAGTTACAAAGATCTAAAATATAACTCAGCCATGGAACATTCTGGATGGGATGCCAGTCAAATTATCATATATGCAAAAACTTTCATTTCGTGATAGGGAACCAGTTGCAAATCCAAAGTCTTTTAATGGCTAAGATAATCTACCAGGAAACTGATCTCAGTGATGTCATACTAAAAAAGTTATTGACATAGTTCTAAAGTTAATCCAGAAAAAAATACGAAAATCCAAACTTTTCCCTAAAAATCCCAAATGAAATGAAGCAGCAAAGCTATTTTTCTCCAGTACACCAACCCCCCCCCCCCCCCCCCCCCCCACATTTCAGCGATTCATCACGTGCCATGAAAGCAGGTTCTGTAGGTGACCTGTGCTGACCTGCTCTGACCCATGCTCAAGTGACCCCTGCTGACTGTTTGTCCCGCAATTTGTTCTGCAGAATCTGGAGCTGCTGTGAGGCACTAATGCAGCCCTGAGTGTGTGACTGACACGCAGCCTGAGACCAGTGAAGTGGGGCTTCACCCTGGGATCACTGCTTCACCCCTGATTTTGATTGTACAGTATTTCCTATCAATCATTAATTGTCTTGTATTTAGCAATTATAAAATCTGGTTAGGATTAACTTTTCCTGTGTCACTTACGTTTCTAAGACTTGTTTACCTATTTCTGTCACTGTCTTTTCAGATTCTCTACCCCTGCAACCTTGTACGTGTTTCTATGCCTTTAATGGAACCTCCAAGCACTACTTTATGTACCGTATCTACTTATAAGCCTCGCTTACAGAAGTTAGCATTCAAAATAGCATGTAACCATAAGTGGCGTTCTTATACCCACAGAGGAAGTTCCTAAACTTATAATTAAACGTCTTTTTAAATTCTTAAATTTCTTCATGTGCAGTAATGTCTGAAAGTGTGTTAAATAAAAAAATAGTAAATTTAAATTTTCATTTCAAAATGTATTTTATAAAGATGATACGTTGTATATTACTGAAATTCAGCATGACATATTATTGTAATATTGAATTTAATGTTAACCTGTTATATTAATTGATGAATGAAAAATGCCCTTTAAAACAGCAAACAATCCTTTGATTTTCTTAAGGTCACACTAATTAATTGTATCGCTATATTCTCTGAGGATTCTGTGTCGTTCTGATGTAATTAAGCTACACGGATGATAGGAGGGTAATGAACATGCAGGGGTTTGCTGCCTCCAACCAGCTGATCAGTCAGCTTTCCTGTCCGTCTCTACACGTGTGTGACCTTTTACCCGCTCAACACTATAAATGAAGAATAGGGTCATTCCCAGGCCCAGAGCGTTTAACTCGAGGTCACATGACTGGCCGCGGGAAGCTCACAGATGTTGCGAGGTGAACAGAGGCCTGGTTCAACACGCCCCCCCCCACCACCACCACCACCCACTTCCTGTGAAAGCAGTCCCAGCAGCTGGTGGACAGATTCAACTGCGCAGACAGCAGACATCTTCTCCCCTTCAGTGTGAGGTCATGCATGCTGCCATGCTCCAGCATCTTCTTGATTAGATCCTTATTTTTCATAATCATAATCACAACAGATCGCTATGCAGCTTGGATCAGCGATAGGATTTCCATTGATTTATAGCCGCGCATTTATTTGAAGCTGCAAATTTATCAGTGTGAATGACCTTTTATTATTATAACCAATATTAGCTTTCATCCTCCTTCTGCAATGACCTTCAGCTGGGAGTCTTTTGTCTTCTGGGCCAATGATTCAGAGCTGTACAGCTTCCAAGGTATCACCGGTCATACGTTCTCTTCCTTCGCCTGAGTGAGTAAACAGGAACAGATTCAGCTCACACAAAGGACTCCCTGACCCAGCAATCTTGCAAAACGTGTCTTTCTTTCTCTAGTGCTACAATCATGCTATTTTAACTCACCATGTAAGGATGCTGAGCTTATGTACAGGCTTACAGCAGAGGGGGGACTGCCCTGAACAGGAAGGGCACTTAGCAGTGAGCCTCTGATTGAGCTGTTCTTCTCAGGCTGCCGATTAACTCATGACCAACTGAGCAATCACAGCCCAGTTCCCTCCAGTGAATATACACAGTTTAAAACACAAGTGAGGAGGGTAGAGATCAAACATGGGGTGAAGAAGGAACAATGGCTGACGGGTAGGTGCTGGGGTTAATTTAGCAGATCTGACAGGTCTTTTCCTGCACTTGCTTTTGGCAGCACGAAGTTTGGAGCGGAAGGAGCCGGCCTGCGGGGTCGAGGGTCACGCCTGCTCTTTAGGCTACAGTGTTTATCAACCTGCCAGAAACAGACAGAAGGCAGCCACGTGGCCGGCACCAGAACAAACAGGGCAGGTGTGACGCACAGGCGATGTGGGTTCTGGCCGATCGTATGCGTGTGTGCTGTCTGATAGCCCAGCGTGCCACTTTATCCACTTTCCTCACAGCGTTTGTTGGGCTCCAGCTAGTGACATCATGCCAGCTTGGTCAATACAGGCTGTTGTTCTCTTTCCTAGGGAAATCGCTCCCTGGACACCAGCCCCGCCTCCCCCCCCCCCTTCATGTGCAGTATAGAGTTTCAGACCGAAGGTCGAGCGAATCTGACTGTGGCGAGAATGACTTAGTTAATATCCACAGAGGGCCACAGCGTGCAGTAAATGTAAACAGAGACTGGCGTGAGGCGTGGAGTGGGGCGACCTGTACTGTGAGTATCACAGCAGAGGTAAACACCCCTCTTTCCTTACACTTCTTGTTATTTCATGCAAAAAAGACACCGAAAACCAGGACGTCACCATCTTGGTTTCCTTTTAACCGAATCTGAGGCAAGTTAAATTTCAACCGTACTCAGCTACCTGTCTCAGAAGTGACCTTCCAGAATGTTCTTTTCTTATCTTCCATAGCAGTGCGCTTACTGCACGGCATGTTCATTAAGCTGAGATGCTATTCAGAACTCTCATAGAACTAACCCCGTTACCAGTGTTCAGTGATGCCTTATTTAAGGTCTCAGCTGAAATGACAATGGCCTCATAGCCAGAGAGGAGTCCCAGAGACTTGGCTGAGAGCAGGTGCCATGCTCAGTGTGAGCATTCCTGCCTGGCACTGCACACGGTTAGAGCGTCACGCAAGAAAATCCCAATGCAGTGATTCTCAAAACGGGGAAACGTGATTCATTAACAGTCATGGATTAAAAGCAAACAAGAACTTAGGAACTTTCTGTTTTACTTTGCTGTCCTAGTGCCTGATTTTTATCAGTCTTTTCAACGACACTGTGAATCAATGATCCCTTAGTGAATATTTATTTAATTGAGGCACTTACTATGCAAAATACGTAATTTATTTAGACTCACTGCTATTCAGTCTTAAATACAGTGGTACCTTGAAACTCGAACTTAACCCGTTCAGAACTCCAGATCGAATCCTAAAAAGTTCGAGTTCTGATCGAATTTTCCCCATACGAAATAATGGAAAATCAATTATTTGGTTCCCGGCCTCAAAAAATTACACCTAGATATGTTTTTTTAGCATTTAAACACAAAATGAACCGGATAAAACAAGAATATACTGTACTAAACACATCTAAGCACATTTATCAAAACAGTAGTTTGTAAAGTAAGAAAATAAATGTATCCAAACAGTGTGTAAAGTTAAAAAAACAATGTGTCCTGCCCCGATTGTCCGCTACTTCCGTGTGCCACGCCCCCTCGTTAACCTCGAGTGGAATCCCCCTGAGATCAGCTGTTTCTGGCTGTTGTCATTAGTCCTCTGATTTCGTCCGCGTTTCAGTTTATTTCCCCAGTCCGATCATTGTATTGTGTGCCTGCGTTTTGCCTGCTTTACCTGTAATTAAACCCCGTATTCTCCGATACCCTGACGTCTGCGCCTTTGTCTCAGTTCCGTCCCTGCTTGGCACGACATTATTATGTATTAATGGTTTATTGTTAATATTAAGATAATGAATAAGAAATCTTTATTTTTAAATGTGTTATTATATAATAATAATTACTGTTACTGTCTATCACTGTCTAAATGTATTTTTACTGTCTATATGTATTCAGCTAGTGTAAACATGCACGATACTATCTCGGCGAATGCGAGGCTGAGACTGAAGCGTAACCCTTTGTTTCCGCTGAGAGACATGCTGCGTGACTCATTTCCCCGCGTGTACAAGTTATCTTAGGTCGGCGTTCACGGTTTGACTTCTGAGATTCAGATCGAGCTCTAGGTAATTTTTTTCAAAATGGTTGGTTCGACTTTTAAGAAATTCGAGTTCTAATGAGTTCGAGAACTGAGGTACCACTGTACTTTAAATCTACAGAGCTTATTACCTCACTTGTCCAATACTCTGTAACCAATATCTGAACTGAACATTCTTCATTATAGTACAATATAAAACAGGCAGATTTGTAATTTACTGGGCTGCTGTCTCTGAACTTCAACCCAGAGCCTCATTACTACAAAATAGTGTAAGCTATAATGATTGTCGTTTTGCATCTCATTGTGGAATGATAGCTGGTCATGAATTAAAAGCATTGACCTATTGCCTTTCCTTGAGATTAAAGGATAAATTATATAACTGACCTTAAATTAAATTAAATTAAAATGGCATCCAGAGATCACGCGTGTTTGTGATTGCTAAGCTATTATAAGTTTGATGTCTTGTCTTCCTTTGCTTGGTGGAATTAACAAGGCTTTGAATGATGATACTAAGCAGTCTCTAAGTTTATAACTGGTCTAGGGGAATTTACATCCCACTAAGGTTGAGGTGAACGTCAGACTCTGTAGACGTGCTGTAATTGGTTAACTTACACATTCTCCCTATTACCACATGCGGTTCCAGTGTCTTCCAATCAGAATGACATATTCCTGCACAATTGCAGAGCAGTCCCTAGGAAGTATGTATATATCTATCGCTGTATTATACCGGGCAAGCGCAATAATCACCAGAGCTTCTGATGACGGGTAAAACATTTGGCCGGACGCCAGCTTTTCGGTACTCTACGGACGTTTATGCCCAGAATTTAAGCAGATTTAGTAGTATGCCTAAAATATTATGACAGCCAAAAGTTAGTAATCAATATAAATTTGGCATATCCTTATGTTTAATAAATGTTTCGGACTTTAAACTGCAAAAAGACCACCACACCACTAACATCTTTTTGCCTTGTTTATCCGTAAGATTTCCTCTTTTAAAAAGATATCGTGGCTGCTGAGCTGTTCCTTTCTTCACCGCCACTTCAGTGCAAATCACAAGTATCCCAAACATAGTATAGTAAAACAGCATGATGTGGTTTACTCCGCTAACCAAATTTAATAAAGATTACTAAGTTTTGGGTGTCACAAAACGCAACTCGTAAATATTTTAATCGTACTACTAATCTGTGGGCGTAATTATATAAACGTCCGAATAGTACAGAAAAGATGGCGTCGAGCCAAATGTTTTGCCCGTCATCAGAAGCTCTGGTGATTACTGCGCATGTGCGATATGATGTATGATATACAACCCTACCTGTGTTTTGTGTCCAGCCAAACTTTCAGTTAAATATGAAGGAAAAATAACGATGGAAAATCATGTAAAAAAAAAAAATAATAATAATAATAATAATAATGAGCACCAGAAATTTGTAGTAAGCAAACACAAACATCTTCCCGTTGCAACTTTTGGTGAAACCAGAACCTAAAGTTAGATTATACTTTCAATGATCATGCCTGGAGACTAAATCATTCATTGCGGGACAGCAGGGACTTCTGCAGGCAGCAAAAAGGGGTGAAAAATGAGGAAAAGAGGTGAGAAATGTCAGTGTTAGGTTGTCCAGATGTATTAAGTTGAAAAGTTGTTTATAGTTTATTGTAATACATTGAATTATGTTTTCATTGCTTTGGAAATAATAGGATTAGGTTTTATAATAGATTATAATTAGACAACATATGTTTACCCCTTCTACTATTGCTACTATTACCACATATTTTGTATAATATAGATATCATTAAATAATCATTAAAATTCCAAAACCTGCTCAGTTTTTTTCCTATGACAGAGTAAAAATGTATTAGCAAAACTTGACAGAGTAAAAATGATATGAGACATTATATATCATTCACCACTTTCTCTCATGCATATTGACCATGTTGCATGAGGATATTACAATTTCAATCATTTCAGAGCTTCTGCACAGATTATGTGATGATCAAAGTTATAAGGCATTAAATGCAACATCCTGCTGTGAGGAAAACAAAGTGCCGTGAAATAAACTGAACTGTTTTAAAACAGCAAGAGAACAACTTCAAATCGAAGGCCAGGCAGTAACACATTTCTCAGCATCAGCTTTTACAAGGATACTGATTATCATGCTACATCTGGAGGTGGGAGGGAGGGAGAAGATAGTGTGATCTGCTGAATGTGAATCCAAATGCCTGTTCATTTGCAGCCAATGTGCTCTCCCATCTGTGCCATTGACACGCCAACTCAAGGCATTCTGCAAATTCTAATCAGCAACCTCAGCTCATTCCTATCCAAGCCTGTGAACAGGCAGGGTCTGGGCCTTAGCCAGCCCTGAAAACAGCAGGGTCTTAGCCAGCCCTGAAAACAAGCAGGGTCTGGGCCTTAGCCAGCCCAGAAAACAGCAGGGTTTTAGACCGTCCTGAAAACAGGCAGGGTCTTAGCCAGCCCTGAAAACAGCAGGGTTTTAGACCATCCTGAAAACAGGCAGAGTCTTAGTCAGCCCTGAAAACAGGCAGAGTCTTAACCAGCCCTGAAAACAGGCAGGGTCTTAGCCAGCCCTGAAAACAAGCAGGGTTTT
>JAODJW010000019.1:9335082-9350693 GCA_026777045.1 Hyperopisus bebe
GGGGGGGGGGGGGGGGACGGGTAGATGTTTTTCTCCATGGCAGTGTGGCTGCTTAGCTACGGGGGTTTGGAAGCAAGGCTGCCAAATGCCACTTGCACAATAAGCAGCTCCATTTGGTCACATGACCAATGACCTGAGATATAGACTGGAAAAGGGACAGAGAAAAAGAGTCACCTGTATAAAAACTGTATGATAATGAGCATTGCCTTGGGGCTCAATGGGTTAGGACCCTGTGTCTGCGATCAGAACCTTGCCAGTTTAAATCCCGAGGCAAGAAGAGTGGTTTTATAGTTGGGTCCTTGACCGAGGCCCTTCACTCACAGTGCCTCAGGGACCGGCTGCCCCGGCCTTCTCTCTTTGGATAAGAACATCTGCTAAAATGAATAATTTACATTTTCAGATTTTATCCAAGAAGAAACACAGGAGGTATGGCAGCTTAGCCGTAGGCACTGTAGTCCCTGTGCATCAGGTACTGGGGGGTGCAGTCCCTCCCCCGCTGTCTGGTGTTCGCATGTTCTCCCTGTGTTGGCTGCCCTTCCTTCAGTGGTGTCCTCTCCTCTGTGCTTCCACCATGGCCCTGAATGGGTGTTTATGGGAGGCAGATGATTGTCGAGCACAGGGATCTTCAAATCCAAGCCTTGTTTTCAGTTCTCCCAAGTATTTAGTTTAATAATTACTGATTCTGATTGGCCACAGAGGCTTCACACTGGGTTCACAGGTAAAAAGAAGGCTGGAAAATCAGCAGTGCTCGGAACTTGAAGGCCGTGATTTGAATAGTCCAAATTTTTCCAAATTGACAAGTGTAGAAATACAAGGTACATACTGTCTACCAGGAAATGTGGCAGCAATGTGTTGCCTGTTCAGGAAGACATGCCACCATTCAGGAAGTAACGAGGTATGTCATATTCACCTTTCCGCAGTGTAAACAATATACCGTCAGAGTAATTACTCAGCTTCCCGCATCGGCATCTGTGGTTGGGCCGCGTCCGTCGCCATGGCAATGTCCAAACAGAGATGGTTCTCGAGTCCTGATAGAAGTGCTAATGGAAAACCAAAGGTGACGTGGCACCTGAAATACGATGCAGGACGGAGGCCATCAAACATGAAGTCATGCCTGTAATTAAGAGTCCATCGGCAGAGCAAATGAGTCCTTTGATAAAACAGGAGAGAACATGAGGCTGGGTTTTATGACACGAAGGTACACTTTATGGCGTTGGAAACGGCCCGGTTACGGGGCTGCCCTCAGCCAGCTCTCCCAGGTTTACGACATCCGTCCCCTGGCTATCAAATATCTCCTGTTTATTTCCAGCGTTCCGCCCTGGTGTGCCGGTAAATCAGTGCGTGTGAGGGTGCTGATGTATTAATGTCAAGATGGGGGTTGGGGGGGGCAGTTTTAATAGGCTCAAGGTATTCACCTGGGCTGCTGGTGACTCCGTGAGGTGGGGGGTGTCCAGCCTTTGGAAATGAGACAATAAATGGGAAGCTGACCGCCACCCACCCCCCTCCCCCGCCAAGTTGTGACGGGAAGCCGGAATCAGACGCCTCTTTCATCTCATCAGAAATGTGAAGAGCGTCACTGCCGGGCCGAGACACCCCCGGGTATAAATCACAGGAGATAAAAGATCTGCCCGTCTCCAAGCAGCTTCCAGCAGAGTGCCACCCTGTGATCACAAATTTAATTACTCAAGATGCCAGCTCTGAATATCTTCCCGATTTTCTCTGAGGTACATTACAGGCAGCATCAAGAAACAGGCCGTAAGAGACCAAGGCCAACACGTCGAGTGTGATGTGAAGAGGCTCTGCACCAGCCACTACCGTCGCTGTCTGGCGTTGAAATGGGTCACTGATGACTAGCAGCAAGGTGGCGACGTTTTCCTCCCTCATCTTACAAGTTTGCTGATTGGCTGTTGATCTCCAGAGCCAGGCCACCTTCTCCAGCCCGTTCTGGAGTTCAGGTCCACCAAAAGAGGAGTTGTGCAAGCCATAACGGTCGGTAAGGGCCATAAGCCCGTCTGTTACAGTCTAATTGCCGACTTGAGTGATGCACGCACACCTGGCTGGTGCTCCATAAAGGTCATGCACTCCCAATACGCACTTCCCAGTACAGCCTGAGGGGGGAGCATTACGGTGCTGCTGGGATCAGCGATTACTGAAACAGATGCATGGGCAGGCAGCAGATATGCAGGCCCGCTGGAAACGCAGCTGCTGCAGATTTGCAGCATGCTTAAGCATAAGATTAAGTGGAAAATGAATTCGCAGGGTAAATGCATCACATGGAGATTTAAACAACCCTAGGGTTGCGCATTCGGAACGGCGTCTCCGTGAGGACAAAAGGAGTATTTTATTACATCGATCAATCAGTTTTTGCTATAATTTGAATTGATGCAATCAGTGTACTGTAACTGATACTTTGCCATAATGACAACATTATGAGTATTACAGTATCAGGACATAAAATTTCATATGAATCCAATCTCGCTAAAATAGTTATTTCCTATTTTTATCCATTTACGGATAGCTGAATGGATTTACTCAATTTGTTTCTGTGTGCCAGTCAGGCCGATATATAGAATGAATAAACTTAATAAATACATATTTTAACATGTTTGATCTCATCTCTCCTACCAGAAAAACTAAAGATCAATGTATTCTTCTTAAGGCAACCAGAAAGCCAGCTCCACCGGCATAATCCAGGAGCTTCGCTCTTCCAAACATCTGCTTGCTTTTTGACTTTTAATATTATTCTGCAATTTGGCTGCTACCAGGAAGTGACACGGTAAATCCAGGAGTGCCGGCCAAGGTGCAGAATAAGGGCAGCTGTCCACCGCCACGGCCTCCCTGGCAGTATCTGGCCACCCGCTGCAGGCCAGCGCACATAGCTAGGCGAGCCAAATACGCCGGACTCATCCCAGATCAGCGCTCACACCTGATACCGCGCGTCTGGGTGGTTACTATGGCAGTGGAGCACTTTAACACAGAGCCTCAAACTGGGTCTGCAGCCCTCCTTGGAGATAGACGCACATCAGCGGTTCCTCCAGCTCCTCCGTTACACTGAGTTCTCCGTAACTGGCCACGAGGAGCATTCTTTGGCAAACCCTGACAGGAAGTGAACGAAAAACTTCAGCCTACAGCCAGAGCCGCACCTAAATTTACTTTGTTAGTAAACGCTGTTTTCAGTGGGAGAACGGGACCTGTATCAGGGTTTGACCTGCAGCATTAATTCGGTGGGACGCTGCACAGTGGAAGGAAGGTTCTGGAAAGGCTACAGAGGGCCGCAGCTCATAGCGGATCTAGTGTGAGTTGCTATTTGCTGCCTGTGGCGTAATGAATATTCCTCCTTTCTGCTCGGGGGTTTGCATCAGCCAGGCTGCCCCTCCGCAGGGCTACTGGGCTCTCGCCAGCTGCTGGCCGTCGGCCTTCTGCCTCTCCGTCAGCCGGACCGCGGTCCCTCGTACGCAGCCGCGTGATTCCCAGCGTGTGTCCGGAGAGCGGATCGCCAGGCCGTGAAATGGAGGAGCTGACTGCGTCTCTTCCTGGAGGACGTTAATTCAATTACTGAATTAGTACTTGCAATAATTGCAGAGCAAATGTAAAGGTAACCAGCAGTGAGAAAGACCCTCGTGGCCAACACAGTGTGACATAGTAATATACTGGCTCCTCCCATAGCTGGCGGGGAAATCTGCTGTGTTGCTCTGCATCTTTGGAATTGTCCTTATTGTGACGATGCTGATGAACAGTGGTACTATGGAACCCTTACTAATATAATCCCTTATGGTTGGAACTAGCTGTTCAAGTCGATCGACAGCCAATTAATTAGTCCCATCTCGAGTACTGATTGTGTGGATGATGTACAATATGTGCGTCAATGGCTTCACATGTGTGCGCAGAGCTACAAACACAGCAGGGGAACTATGTCATCTCCGGTCTGCCAGGTTTACCAGATATTTATTAGAGATGAAAGATTTGCAATTTGCACCATATGTGCAAAAGGAGTTGCTCATGGACAATCATCTGCTAATGAATTCAACACCACGGACCTCATCAGACATGTGAGCACAACAAGAGTAGAGAGTGAGCTGTTATTCAGTACTGGGAAATGCATAGGCCAGTCAGCAAGAGCCCAATTCTGACCATGTTCTGTGGTAGTACGTGGGTACTGTCTGTTTGCCAAATATTGAAAACATTTATTTTAACCGATTTAGGACCCATTCTTAAAGCAAGCCTCTTAATTTCATAATTTTATTTTTTGGCGATTAATAATTAATAATAATGCACATTTACTGTCAAGACCCCTTTAATGACTCCATATTAAGACCAGAACAGAAAGACAACTGAAGAACAAGACAACTGCATAAAATGTCTATGCACATAATGTCCATTCCATGGTTACGTTATAGTATTTCTCTAAGCAAATCATACTCTTCATGTTTAAAACAAGACATCATTTTTTAAGTAAGTAAGTAAGTAAATAAATAAATGAATGTGACTTTAAATGCTGGCCTGGAAAAATGGGCTTTGACAATAACCCTAACTGTAGAAATTTATATGCATGGGACACACTCATGTAATGAGACACTTTGGTGAAGAGTTTAATGAAACGAGACAAAGCTCTTTGGCGGAGTAAGAGAATAGTACTTTTGTTGTACTTCCAGGTTTTTCCATAAATCGCAATTACACGGCCACATGCAATTGACAATCGAGAGCTACCAATTTACTTGGAGAGCATGTTTTTGGAACATGGGACACGGGACAAAGGTAATAGAGAATGAGCACGAGGAGAATGCAAATGCTCAGACACTGGAACGGGCAAACATTGAGCCACTGCCAAAATCAAACTTGACATTCCAAAATGAAGCACTTACATGGACCAGTGCGAGTTAGCCGAAGTGCGTAGCTTAGCCGTGCCTCTTTTCTAAGGTGGCAGGGTCAGTGCCTGTCTTCGCGGCCGCCGTCCAATATAGATGATCTCTAGCCAAACCAAATTACTAGCTGGACTGCAACAAACTAGTTGTTTAAAGGTTTGAACTGGTGCGTAGCATGGTCGATCATGAAGAGCTATGGGATTTTCAAGTTCTCCGTGAATATTTACATTCAAATCCCAAGAAAGCTTGGAGATATTTGTTGGAGTTGGAGACGATTCCAAGGGCCCCTGAGTGACAGAGGCCCTAATAAATTTGGAAAATGACTGGATTGGTCTGGATTGTGGGGCCCAAAATCTTCAGTAACGCCCCTGTAAACAGGGAACCGTGAGCCTTTAATCCCAGAAGAGGCTCTATACTAGGGCCCATTGTTCTTCATCTGTGTTACTTCAGTAAAAACCACATAAATGAATAGAATACGGGCTTCACACTTTTTTGGAGTAAGTTTTGCTACTTTTGCTTTTCATGCAGAGACTGATAATCCTAGGGAACTAGCAGAGTTATGGTCATGTTTATCCCTGTGTAAGGATGCGTATCAGTAGCGCATGCACTCCGTAACCCTCCGCAGGCACACACACACACACACACACACACACACACACACACACACTCGCTGTCTCTTTGCCGATGAATGATGCGTCCCCTGGCATTCTCATTTCATCACCATCAGAGCTGAGGTTTGCAGAACACCCGCAGGTGTGAGCATGTCAGCACACACTTCCTGCAGCCAGTGAGGGGGTGGGGGGGGGGGGCTAGGGGGCTCTTTTTTTTGCAACATAAAGGGAAGTTCATTCTGATGAGTGATGTCCTCTTTTCACAAGAGCATGTGATTCCTGCCCCCCTCCCCCCAGCCTTTGCGGTGCTCACACACCTTTGTTTGCACGCACACACCAAGAGCAAACGCTCCCTCACACAATTGCGCACATTGACCGGGGCAAAACCTGGAGGGGCAGAGATAGTAAATGAGCTCTGGGCCACACTTTCCCATCTCCCCGGGCGGCGGTCGACCTTCTCCTCCGAGCTCGTCACCACACAGGGGCCCTAAGCCACGTCACGGGTCTCTGTGGCCCAGCAGCTCTGACGACTAAAACCTCCAGTCAATAAGGTTTATTGTACTCTTATGATGGTGTATGTATTTACAAAAACAGGATCACACATATAATGTACCACTGTGCCCAGAATATGTAGAATAAGACCTTTCCCTCCTTAGCAGTATATATGGGGGGGGGGGGGCACCAGCATCCCACTCGGAGTGTGAACTTGAAACTGAACATAGAATAGCTATGCAGAGATGTGCTGATAAGATACTGCTCTTCATGTCTCCTTACCTGACGGCCCTGCTGCCCCCCCCCCGACAAAGCACCTGTACCACCATGTCTTCACAGACATCTCGGGTTTAACTCCGGCCCACCCCGTTTCCCCAGCCAGCCCCCTCAAGCCTAGCGGCCGCTGGGCAGGCCGCAGCTCGTCTCGCAGCTGGGGGAGGAGGTTCTCGATGGTGGGGGGGCTCAGTGCAGTGTCCCCTGCAGTGGACAGTGCCTCCAAATCCCCCCCGCACTCCTTAACTGCCACATTAAATCACCCATTTGAGGTGACTGAAGCCGTCATGTTCCTTGTCCACGTGGACTGGATGCCCTGTTTCAGCAGTAGGAATCACTCATTTAACTGTGACATCATCTTTGCTAATGTTGCTTATTTCAGTTTTATTATGAAACCTCTCTCTGCTATGAGGCTGAGGACACCCTGCATGGGATTTGGTATTATTGTAATTTTGTCAGTTTGTAAACTTCTTGTTTTACATTTCGCAGCCAGATCAACCTGAAAAGGCTTCTCGCTTAATCATGAACCTAACAAGTGCAGTTGTTCATATCAGTGATTACTTTATAGTTCATAGGCAGATAATCGGGAATTTCAATCCTATGTGTTGTATTTACTAAATGTTATTGTCACTCTGCTTTGGATTAAAGAGGTATGTAAGATCTCTGCGAGTCGAAACAGGCTTCGCATGTTAAGAAGGGTGTCATATCGAGGTATTAACACACGCAAGAGAAAGTGCTTTCAGCCACAACGTTGTTTTTCATTGTAAAAAGAAGCATTATTCCCAAAATTCAAATCTGGCACTTTACAGCTTGCTATGTAATTGATATATGGATGTGTGTGAGTGTGGAATGCAAGACGGCTTGTGTGGTGCATCTGCAGTCCAGACCTATGGCATCCATGATGTTCACTATATGCATGTGTGAGTGTTGTAAGTTTGCATAAAAATCCACCTGATTCCAGTACGGGGTCACTAGCCCAGAAAGTACAGTGCACAAATGGGAACACCTTGGATGGGATACCAGTGCATCATGGGACACACACACGTACTAGGGGGACATTTAGGGACACCACAGAGCCTGACTGTGTCTCTGGACTGCAGGAGGAAATAGGGGACAAGAGTCCACAGGAGGGGGTGACAATAGTCAAATACCCTTCAGATGACATATTCACTTCTAATAAGAAAAATGCTCATTGCATCACTTCATGTCTCACTGAACTTAATAAAAATTATTAGGGGAGGTACCAAGACATGGGGGTTTTGTCTACTGGGGTTGGGGGACGGGGGGGTCCAATTGTTACTATGAAGTGGAAGAGCAACCTGTGAAATGCAATCAACTGGTTGGCAACGAGAGAGACCTGGCGTGAAGGGTAAAAATTTTGTTCCTCAAATTTTGTTCCTCGTAAATAGAAATTGTCTGTCTATCATATGTATCTGTGTGTGTCAGCGACAGAAAAACAACAGACACCAATAAGTCGCCGAATGATGTTTCTCTCGTTAAGACTTCACGCCATGGAGCTGCTAATTGCTTTATGGTACCTTTATGATGTCTTCCTGGACAGCAGCCTAACAGCTGGGGAAATTCACTAATTGCCTTCAGAATGACGTCTGCCAAATGAAACAGCGGCAGGGCGCTATATCGGGTTATGGGAAGCAGGGGGCCGGCCAGCGTGGCTTCCTGCTCTCCTTCGCCAGTCCAGCTGTCGAGGGATACAAAATTACACATTCGATTGCCAAGACGCGTCCCACCGTCACGACCCTCTGCCTCGTGCTTCTTGGACGAAAGAGTGAAAAAGTGCAGAAAAAGCCATGAACCAGAATGGGGAAAGTGTGAGTCCAGAGGCTCATCTGCTGGCCCTGGAGCTTCACTCCTGTAGTGTTATGGATCTCACTCTCATTCATGTGGGTCACCTCCTGCAGGCAGAAGGCATGCAGTTTAGGGAAAATAGGTGCCTTAAATTTACCCACAATTCAGCAGGTGTGTGAGTACTGTGTCAGACTGGCGTCCCAAGGACCTCACTTGTACGTTGCTTTTGGATAAAAGCATCTGTTTAATGTAAAGTAAATGTCTTCTGCTTCGTGGAAGGGACTCTAAGCTCACCACGACCCTGTAGAAAATACTCCTCTGGTTTACCAGACGCCGGGATAAATGCGGTCTTCGCTTTCTGTGGCTCCGGGAAGGAGTTAAGTTGTCAGGAGTGTCGCTCTTGGGCTTCCCTGGGGCAAGTCGGCGTGAGTCACTTCCCACGTTCACCGCACGAGACTTTCAATCATTCCTCGGGGGGGGCGTTGCCGCGTGCCGGGACGCACAGTAAAGCCATTAAAAATGACGGCCATTTCCGTCACTTTTAGTGAGGGAAAGAGTTACTCAACAGCATGTCAGCATCCGTCAGAAATGCGCTGACATAACGACCCATTTTCAGTTACTTAACTGCGACAGACCAATGGAAGTTTGATACAAAGCTACGCGCCAGTTCTGAAAGCTGTACCCTCACTGAGGTAGCTAAAGATTTCAAAGCAAAGGGCATCCTTGTTTATAAACACCGGGCTTAATTCTCATATGCAGATGCATGAATGGTTCGATTAGCATGCAGGGTAAATTCAAAACATAAATATCACAAAAAACCCATCGTCTCCCTACCAAAAGTTTTCCCTAAAACCTGGGGTAAACTTTCTCTTAATGACCCAGTTTGCAATTAGCCGCCTCATTTACGATACTGAGTCCGGCATTAATAAACGAGTTGGCCGCTTAATGCAGTCCCTTTGGGTTTAATCACGGAAAACGCATACTTTGAGGGGAGAGAAAGGTGAGGGGGGGGCTGTTGCAGGTTGTTGAATGCCTGCCTGTCCCACTGCTGAATGTGGCCCGTTTTTCCAGGCTGAGAGAAAAGCTCTAAAATCCGTTGCTTTGTTTACTGACGCTAACTGGGAAAGTAAAACAGAAGAGGTCCTTTGTGATAATCAACAGCCCCCTTCTGATCTAATGCACCCCCCCCCCCCATACTTTCTATTGGCCTGGCCGTCTGTTCTCAGGGTTTCTCCCCGATCCAAGGGAGGTGTTCTGCTCCCGTTCCGATTGGCCGCACACAACGGGCCGGTCTGGGCCGCATTGTCTGGAAGGATTTGCAGGTGCAGAAGGAGAACTTTGAAAATGAATGGAGATGTGGGTGGTGGAATGAGAGAAAGGGTGGGTGTGTGAGGGGGAGAAAGGGGGGGGGGGAGCGAGTGAAAGGGAGAGCGACAGGGCTATGTGGGAGAGCGAGCTGCCTTTTTAAATAAACAGGCGGGCTCTCCAAAATAGCGGCACTTCTGGGAACGAGCGGAGCGTGATCTCCGTATAAAGCAGAGCAAGTCTGAGCAGGAAAGCTGGAAATATCCTGCTGCTTAATGCAACAGTAAAAGGTCATCCACCGAAGTTTAGGCAGACGCCGGGGAAGGCGCCACATTCACCGCCCGGCAGCGGGCCGCTGCAGGAAGCGACATGCGCAGGCCGCCGTGTTAGGAGCTGCGGAGGAGCTGGATGCCCTTGTCGGCAAACCTGGCATGTTTCAGCTCAGCCTTCATCGGCAGTCAGTGTTTTCAGCTTTGCGGATGCAGCCCCCCCCCCCCCCACTGCAGCTCTCGTTTCTGGGCTCCTTCCACATGGAGGCGGGACGCTTTCGGCACCCATATCTAGGCCCACTGGGCGATTCCGAATCTCCCCGGAATGGCAGCTGCACTGAAACATCTCAGCGTTTTATTTTCTGACATCCCAAGTCAAGCGGCGCTGGCAGCAATGTGTCCTAATCGCAGCTGTGCTGACATGCACACGTGAACATGCAGACAGGAACACAGACATGAACACACAGTCCCAAACATGCAGACAGGAACACACAGTCCCAAACATGCAGACAGGAACACACAGTCCCAAACATGCAGACATGAACACAGACATGAACACACAGTCCCAAACATGCAAACACCAACACATACATGAACACAAACACAAACACGCAGACATGTACATGAACACGCACACGCTGGCAATGGCAGCAGTGCGCCTGTCTCTCTCTCTCTCTCTCTCCCCCCATCTTGCCATCTCCTCAAGAGAAGGCCGCCATCCCGGGAGATTCAGCAGTGACTCAGAGAATTCCTTCATGCATGGGTGGCGTGGGAGGCCCCGGCAGCGCTAGCCAAATGGGCTAAAGGTGGACCGCAGCGGGAGATGCGGCATCGGCGTGAAGGCGAGGGCGGGGCCAGAACACGGGACACGCGGCGGCGGCCAGACACCGACTCAGCCTGAACGTTCCGTTTTAATGAAGAGGAGCTGGGATAAGCCCAGCCTGCCTGGCCAGCTTTTTAACAATCCAGGCAGCAAAGCAACCCCCATCTAGCCTTAACGTCTCAATGTTCACTGACCACCAAGAGGCGCTCCGCTGCACGTCTCCCATCCCACTTGCACTTGTCGCCAGACATTTCCGCTCAAAGTTGCGTCAAGGCCCCAGAGAGCCCCCGTCCAGACAGTCCGGCACTCGGCTACAGAGAGAAGTGCTGACTGGGCCGGCTGTGTTTCGTTTGGCCCCGCGGATCCGCGTAGAAGCAGCTTGGTGCCTCTCACCCGGCACGCCATTAGTCTTGGCTGCGTTTCTGTCTCTGCCCCCCTTTGTTTTAATCCGGTGATGAAGTGATATTTAAAGCGATACAAAGGATCCTGTTTCAGATCGCAGAGGCGCTCTGGAACGCTGCCTCGCCAACATCTTGTGGAGCCTTTTTGTTTCAGCTTGTCTCTCCCTTGCAAAACCTGAATTTGCAAACGGACCACACTCTCCCCATCTTTCCCCCGCTCGCGCCGGGCAGTGGGGCGGACACAGGCGCAGAAATCACTTCCACATGATACCTTCGCGGCACCGGCGAGCTGTGATTAAAGCACGGAGGAGATGCTGGCGAAGAAAACAGGAGCTCTATCCTTCACTGTCTCCCAGATTGGGATGAGAAACAGGAGGAGTTTAGGAATTTGTGAAGTTAACTGCGGGCAGGTTCAGACATGGAGCAGGATGGCATTAGATCTGAATGAGTAGTGTTAATCACTGATATTATTAGTACTGTGTCGCTGGCTAATGCAATGCATGTAGCCAGAGTCAGTCAATCCTGTAGGTGCCATAGGCGGCTGCCTAGGGCATCATCTTCTCAGGGGGCGCTGGCTTGGCAAACCACCGGGAAATCGGACACTGACAGCATTACGTCTGATGCTGGTGTTTGCCTTTGTTTACAGCTGTGCAACATGTAAAATGTGCTAACCTAGATGCATGATGCTACATTCAATAGCAGGAGGCTCATCCCTATCCAGGAAGGTAGGTGTCCAGGAGTGTGTCCCCCTCCCCCCAGGCACACGGCGTCACCCAGATGACCTCCAGAGACAGGTCACCTCAACAAGGCCATAGGTAATGTTACAGGTCTGGCTCAGATGCACATGAAAGGCAGCACAAACATGGATTGGACCCAAATAACATCTATAAGAAAATTAAGTACATTTCAACATAAGACCCAGCAGGAGGTTAAAGGAAAAGTGCTGGAAAATTAGTATGTGGTAAACCATCCAAAAGATGCTGGTCAGGAGGGGAGAAACCCCATGAGGTGAGGCCAGAGGCTCTTAATAGCCCCCTAAGGGGGGCACCTGGGCAATAAAGCGTAACCACCAACACCTGCTGGAGATCTGCAGCCTGCAAGAGAAACACGAAACACAGGGAGGAGCAGACAGGGCTGTGACACAAATCAATCACCAGTCATATTTAGAGATGGACATGCTTTGTAGTGGAAGAATAAGATTCACTCTCAGAATGGGGAATTTAGAGACACCAGGTCAGCAGGAGTAAACCCATACAGAACTGGTGGGGGCAGGAATCAAACTCACACAGAACTGGGAGGGGGGGGCCAGGAATCAAACTCACACAATATTGGGGGGAGGGGGCAGGAATCAAACCCACCACCCTGAAGGTGTGAGACCACTGCTTGCCTTTGTAGGATGTAATAACATTTATCCATGTACTCCTATTAGCTCAATTACTTTTTTAAATCTTAAGACGAAATGTATTCCACAATATGCTGTAAGCCTGCAGAAGAAACAAGGAACAAGGAATGATGGGTAATCTCCTGACCTCCTGCATCATAACAAGTGGCATGACTGTGAGCTTATAAGGGACAAGAACATGCAACCTCCGTGTAACGGTGAGACATTACATTGAACATTATCTGCTGAAGGTTTGCAGTGAATTTACTGCTTATGCTCATATTTCTGCAGGAAATGTTTGTGTGAAAACAGTACAGAAGCTGGGGAGAAATGCTTCATTGCTGCATGGTCTGGAAGCCTGACTTCTCCACTCCAGGGGCCCGTTTCACAAAGCAGGATTTCTTGCTTAGCCAGATAGCCCAGACTACCTTAAATCTGGCAGGTTATCTGGCTAAGCAAGAAATCCTGTTTTGTGAAACAGGCCCCAGGTACTTCAGCAGATATTGAAATCAGTCATGCAGTATAACAATCACTTCCTATCCTGAACTCACTGCATGCATCATTCCAAAACATTAATTCTTCTCATGTGATTGATATTTTTTGTTACCGATATCTTGGGTTTGAGCCTCTTTTTAAACAATGTGTATTTCTCCAGTTGTACATTTTAGCAGGAATCATTCGAAAAACAAAGATAGTTTACTGAATTTCAAAGGAAAGCCAAGTTTGCTCGCAAGAAAAAGAAAAACGAACCACTAAAATATTCCTGAGGCGCTTGTAGCTGAGATGCTGCGTGCTGCTGTATCGCCTGAACCCGCCGTCTGCCTGTCCACTCGGACCCGGAGCCAGATCGAGAGGAGACAATACGAGGACTCCGCTAGTCCTCGAGTCTGTTAGTCATTTTCTTGTTATCAACAGTCTGGGGGCATGTTAATTAATCCCGGCTCGTGCTTGACATTTTCACGGTTCATTAACAAGCGCCAACTCGTTTTATAGCAATCGGGGCAGGACGACGCTTCTCTTCTTATAAACGGTTACATTATACTTTGGATTTTTAAATGGTCCTGCCTTCATAATAACACAAAAATGTTCCAAATGTTTGGAAATGATCTACGAGCGATGTCCTTATCCGTTTAGAGTTGCATAAGTGTTTTACCAAAAACCTTCAGCAGTTTCAAGTTAATATAAACGCTGCTAAAAAAAAAAACAGTCTTCCTTGCTCTACAGTATTTGAGATCAGGTTTATATTACGTCAAGGAATTCGCGCATTTATGAAAAAGTATTTCCCAATACCAAAAGTTGACAGACACCTGTATGCATTCGGCACCTGTGCTCAACAGTTTTACTTTCACAAATTTAGTGTTAAAACGATTAGACATCACTTTGCAGTCAGATAAATAGCTGCAAAGTGCCGTAATTAAATTCATCCGACCTTAAGCATGCAATTAGCACATAAATGGGACATTAATTCATTTGTTAAAAGCGCTTGTTAGAAATGGTTTCACAAGGTGCAAAATAACTCAGGTGTAAGCGGCTCTGGACGTGTACTTAAAATAGAGAGTCATTCCTCTGATGAAAAGTTACATACGAGACTAATTAGAAAACAAATCCACCCGACTTAAGTGTCTTGAATTACAACTAGCTTAAAACTCTAGGTTCCAGTTATATGCATTTCGACATAACTCTGAGCTATAAAATCAATTCCAAAAGGAATTCAGATTCTTTAAAAAAAAAAACCTCATATCACCTTAGGCTACTTTTGCCTCCTTTCCAACGACACAACAAACTTTTTGGAATGAAAAATGTGAATTTGCTGTCGGCCGCTGTGGTTGGTATGTTCAGCATTTTTTCCATCCTTCCATTTTCTGGTACAGGGAGGCCGAGAGCATGGAGCCTTTCACTGGAAGCACAGGACTACCCGGATGGGATTGCAGCCCATGACAGGGCACATGCTTATACCCCTAATCATATGCCAACAGCAGTTCAGTGACAGTGATTCACCTAAAGCAAGTGCTGTTGGACTGGGAGGAAACCAGAGTGAATATACACACTCACCAGACGTGGAGCCGGAATCAAACCAGCAAGCTTGAAGGCATGAGACTGATGTGGCACTCCCCAGTGCACAGAGCCCCCCCTCCATCCCACTTATGCAGTTTGATTATAATGAACCAGCTGCTGCAGAAAGTTATATCCAAATGTTAGGCTACCTTCCCTATTAGCCCATGATAGCTCTTTGAATGCCTGCATCCTACCAAATCTAATAACGACTGAGCAGGCAAGTGGAATCAGGTAAGACAGATGCTTGGCTTAAGTTGCAAGCAAAAAAAAAAAAAAAAAACTAGCTACTAATATGTTTTAAGTCGATTTAAAAGCGTTGTCACACCTGCAAACAAGTATCTATATGCTACATTATATCATTAGCAAGTTAGTTTACAGCAGGTTATCTGTAACTGATTTTCTACATCCTGGTTGGAGATTTTAGGGGCCACTTTTGTGGAAATTGGAGGTTAGGATTTCCTTTTTTCACAGGCATTGTGATGATTTCATCCAGTTTTGAACTCTGCCGGAGGCGTTGTGGCCATCAACAGATATGATGGATCCTCCCGTGGTCGCCTTCCCATACCTGAGAGAAGACAACCTGTCAGTTTGAAAATGTCACCCACCAAGATGGTGAATTTCAGCGTGTCAGGAGCGGCGCAGCACAGAGGGCGAATTCCTGCCGACGTTATGAGCTCATGCCCGTGGTATTTGCTGTGGCACGCTGCCTACCGCAATGGGCGAAACATCTCAGGAAAAAAATATCAGAAAACCCAGACGCCAATCTTTCAGCTGCTTCTAGTTTAGCCAATCAGAGTCAGCTGTGAACAGAGCATGCGAGAGGCAGGCAGACTCACCACCGGCTTGGGGGCTGAGTGCCTCTCCGCTTCCCTAATGCTTGTACTTATTTGAGAAAGACGCAGGAATGCGACTGCAGCTCCCATGGACGGAGCGCTGGCTGGTCGCATGGGCTGCTTTGGGCTTTGAAGAACTTATAGGGGTCAAGCACGTCTCGATCAGCAAATCAGTACTTATGCCCATCATTATTAATGGGCTGGGGGTGGGAAAATTCATCGTGGGATGCGAGAGGGGCGGGGAAGCACAGAGGAGCGTGGCGGCGTGTGACTGACGGCCCATTAGGAGGCTGGCTGCGTTTTCGGCCCTGCGGATTTTAGGGAGCCTGCATGATTACAGAGCAGCTGCTTGTGGGTGATCCGCAGAGCCTGCCAGGCACCCCGCCAGGAGACCCTCAGCTTTCGGCAGATTCCCCCCCCACCCCCCCCCACCTAAGCCGTGGCATGCCGACTATGCAGCGGGCTTGTGGTTGGCATGTTGATAGGGTGCTGCTGTTGGG
>JAODJW010000019.1:9350793-9369285 GCA_026777045.1 Hyperopisus bebe
TTTTGATAGGGTGCTGCTGTTGGGGAGGGGGGGGGGGGGTGCTTAAAATCCAACCGCGAAAGGTTTAATTAAACCAGTAAATATTTTAACATATTGACTTTGGATTTGTGGTTTGCTCCAGTGCTGCTGCCCGCTGGCTGAGCCTAAGGTGTGACCCCAAAGCTCGGCCTTAACTGTATATGTCTCTGTGTGTCTCATGGAGAGCAAGATGGGGTAGGTGACAACAGCCCAAATGCCCCAGAAGGATGAATAAAGCATCACTACTGTATTTAATACAGGCAGTCCCCAGGTTAAGAACATTTGACTTACGGACAAACCGTACTTACGTACAGACTGCCATTAAGCCTACTATATTAGAAATTAGAGCTAAATACAACATTTCATAATAAGGAATGTACACACTACTTTGTGAAGTTGATAAAAACATTGCACAGCTTCAGCAATTTATCAGTTTGTGGTACAGTACAGCACTGTATGTCGTTTTATTATTAGTAGTAGTAGTACTATTATTATTAGTATTATTAGTAGTAGTATTAGTAGTAGTATTATTATTTACTGTATTATTATTATTCTGACTTCAGCTGAAAGACACACTTAGAGAACAGATCTCGTTCGTAACCTGGGAACTGCCTGTATTCTATTCAAATCTCATTCCTGACCTACTTGGTAAAATGTCGTCTCAAACATTGTTTATAATGTCTATTCATACTGTGTGATTGCGTATGTGAGTGTGTGTCCTGTACCTTCTGAGATAGCCCACAGGTTCACCACAACCCTGCACTGGATAAGCCTCTGTGGATGGATTGATGTAACATTTGATAACATGAAAGACAAAAGGGAAGGTTTCACTACTGAAGCTTTTGCAAGATATGAGGAATCATTGTAGCCCTTGAGAGCAAGCAGGGGCAATTCTAGATAAAGATGCATTCTCCATATCGGTATAATATTTGATATCTGTCTCTTCTGGTGACATCGAACTTAAACAGGCTGGAGTTAAAATGACAGTATATCTCATTCAGCTCCGTATTCGTTCCTCAGATCAAATTGATATTTTATCTCAGTTCTGTTAGTCGGGAGGCTGCGGATGAATGGAGGTGCATGGAAACATGTCTGGAGAGGAAACCACAAAGCACCAGGCATTTTTGTACCCTTTGTCGGTGCCTCTGGACGTAGTGTGGGACATTTTGTCAAGCAAACTCACTCTGTCAGCAGAGTCACTACTGTTGCCAAGCAGTTTAATGCTTTTATAATCCTTTAAAGATTTTTCTCTCTTTACTGAATAGAGTCATGTTAATTGCAGCAGCGTTATGGATTATTGTGATGCTTTGAAGTGACGGTTGCAATCTGTCTCTGCTCCCATGATGCACCTGAAAGCAGCTTGTTTGGCGTTTCATGTGGAGGGTAAAGTAGGGTTTGTGGCCGGCTCACACTTACATGTGTGAGAAAACATGTCTTCAGTCCAAAATGAAATGCTCATCGTTAAAAGAGAATTCATTAAAAACATCTCACTGAGCTCCTACACACCTGCATTTAGCCAAACATCTCTCCATATAAAGAGTTTCTTTTGTTACAGATAACTTTGCCTCCCACACATTAAAATATTAAGCAGTTATACAGGAAAGAGTGTAATTCTTTGGAGATTAGTGGCATTGCTAACGCTGCAATTTGACTAATGGGGTTCTGAGCCCCTTACAGGTGGATGTTTAAGCCACAACACATGACAGAGACACGGTGTCATCTGGGTTAAACTAACTGGCACATCAGTCAGGTGCCAAGACCTGGTTCATCTGGAGTGTAATTATTAATAGCATGCTCTTGATGTGCCATTCTTTATTGTTGAGGTTATAAATATAGCCTGTTGCTGTAAATATTTGTATTTCATGGCCTGCTCTTTTCCCTATTCCCACTGAAATTTCCCCTCACGTTATGCCATATTTTCTTCTCTTTCCTCCCAATTGCCTTTCCAAGAGATTAACATGATGCAAGCGCTTAATTGCAGATATGTTGTGTCCCATGATGCACCCTGTCCGGTGTTTACTGCGTTAAGTGTGAGGAGCGCATAGCAGTGAGTGCGATGAGAGAAATGGAAATGGGTCTATCCTGTGGTAAATCCTGACCGAGGCAAACACAACACATGTGACTGGGCTGTCATAAGGTAAAATAAACATCCTTAAAGCTTAAGCACTTAATGGCCCGCATGTACTACTAAGCAGGAAATTTAACAGTTATTTTGAGTTGTTACATATTTTAACTCTTCATAGCGCTGTCAGTTTTCAATATGAAGATTTGAAATGAAAACCCTAATGTAAAATCAGCTGTTTGCGAGGCAGGCGGTTACTATGGCAACAGAACTGAATTTAGGCTTCCTGTCTAGCATACCCTCTTTATTTGTTTATCTAGGCCAAGTTGCCTCATTGATATGTATTCTCTCACAGAGATAATTGTTCAATAACTTATTGGCACATTTTTAAAGACCTCCACAGGTCCTCCTTTCCCCACCTAGCAGGGGCACACTCTTGTTATTAAGATCCTAACTGACTTTTAAAATTACCCAGAAATATCGGGGCTTGACATTTGGCTGTGTGAAAGCACTTCTGGCATGGAACAACACTCGCATTTGGAGAGGGCTGCTAATCTTTGTAGAGCTGTGTATGTGAAGATCTGTCAGCCTGTGATGTATCTCTGCTAGAGGGAAGGTTATAAACATATCAAACAAGCACAGCCTGTGACATCATCTCTCGTGTCCTTTTTGAGCATATACATTGTTATTAGTGACAATGCACTACTGTGAACTGCATTCACCGTATGGCATTCTTAGCCTTCTTAAGTTCAAGCTGTGACAAGCATCTTGCATGAGTTTTGGTTCAAGTGTGCAGTCCCACAGATCAACATCGTGGTGCACATAGCATTTATCTGACCTTAATGCAATGTCAGGTACACTCAGTTTGCGAGTGAACACGTTTACATTTATCCAGCTGAATATTTAACTAAAAGATGCAAAGGAGCATTATTTGCTTAGTAGTGTTAATGCACCCTTCAAGCTGAATGACATTTAGACCCACCGTAATATCTGGCTAATACAGAGTAATCTGAATATTGCTCTTGGAGTCTGTAAATTGTGATTGTTCAGTGTAGAAGCATGTTTTGTGGGCAGAGGGTAACAACAGACACTTCTGCTATTTTTCTCATTCAGAGTATCATGGAAGCAAGTTCAGCTGTTATATTTTAATGATATTAATAATATTGTGAATGCTCAGCATAAATATGTGATCAGTCTGAGCACCCATTCCTGAATAAATAACCTATCCTGAACTTTAGGGCAACGTGTGTGATGTCATGACAGCTGCCTGTTGGTCCAACACATGAAGTACTTGAGACCCTTGCATATCCTGTTTTGCTGTGAACATCTTATGAAGCCGGCAGACTTGCCTCAGCTGCTAGCATAATTAAAATGCTGTGTCTCTCTGTCTCGGGTTTATTAATGCCTTAGTACCATTCCTTACCCTCAGTTCATGGCACCAAGATAAGCAGGAATGGGATAGTTTGGCAGGTCATTAGTTTTAGCTCTATTTCCCGATTTCATCACTCAGGAGATGTGCAGGAGATTAACCCACTTTGCCGGACTGTCACCCACTCTTAGTTAGACAATAAATATACCATTCCTTGGAGTTAAATTGTCCCCCTCAAATTAAATTGTCCTTTTACCACAGACTGTTAATAGGTTCTGGCAAGTTAATCTTTATGCTATCTGTATGATTTCATTTTATATTTTCTGTTTTACTTGTCTTTTTATTTTTTATAGTGGTGTTGGGCAGAGGGTTTGACAAGTTATGCTGTAGCCATGACCTTGGTTTTGAAGTGAATACTAATATCAAACTTTATCATATATGTGATATTACTGCTCCAATCTAGGGTATGAGCCTTCACTGTCTTGGTGATACACAGCACCCCTTGTACACCATAATGGCAAATCTAACGCAAATCCTAGTTAAGACTCTAACCCTAATCCTAGGCATAGCCTGAATGTTGACTCTTACCCTAGGCCCAACCTTAATGCTAAACCTAATGTGAAACCTTAATATCAACCCTATCCTTAATCCTAATCCTCAACCTAAGCCTAACCCAAATGCCAACCATACACCTAATGTTAATTTTAGGAGTAAATCTAATGCTGACTCTCAGCCTAGGCCTAAGCCTAAATGTTAAACCTAATATCAATCCCAGGACTAACCTTAATATCAACCCTATCCCTAACCCTAATCCTCAACCTAAGCCTAACTCTAATTCCAACTTTAAACCTAACCCAAACCCTAACCGTAATGCTGACTGTCAGCCTCGGTCTAATCCTAATGCTAAATCTAAGGTCAATCCTAGGTCTAACCTTAGTATTAACCCTTTCCCTAAACCTAATCCTCAACCTAAGCCTAATGCTAATGCCAACCATAAACATAATATTAATCCTAGGACTAACCCTGAGGCCAACATTAACCATAGGCCAAATCCTAATGGCAACCATAATGCTAGGCCTAACCCTAATGCCAGCCTAATCTTAAATCAAGGATAAACCATAATTCCACCCCAACCCTATCCCATTTGATCACTGTATGAACCCTCTGTGAGGCATCTAGCCCTGCCCTCACATGAAATGCCATTATATATCCACAATGGTACTAATTTGCAGAATTTTATCACAAATGATCAAAAAAGCTCGAAAGTGTGCTATAAGGATTTTTGTCTTTAAAGTTTGAGCAGTTTCACACCTCCTTTACATCTGAATGAACTAGTTAGGTTGGTTGAAGTTCTTATCTATTACCATGAAGGTGCAGTTTGTTCGTTTGAAGATATGTTGAAGGCTTGTCCAGAGCACCAGGTCTGATGTTTCCCAATGACCCCTGACTGTTGAAGCTCCCACAGTCACATTGGGGTTGTTTTCATGTTGTCTTTTTACAGGTTATCTAGTGGTAATGAGGAGGTCCTGCCCATATCTCTTTCTTTCAATTTGCATTAGGTATTTGAATTCGATTTGTGATGTGAGTTTTAATTGGGTAGGGGATTTCTGCTCTTCACGCTGACTAACGGGTAACAAACGCACCGTGAAATGACTCCCTGGGGACTTTCTTTTTCATGTCCGTCATCCATTAAGGGATGCCATTTTAATGAAGCGTCCGTTTTTGCAGTGCTGACCGGTTGCAAGAGTTTTCTGTGCAAGTGAGCCTCATGCATTCACACAACATCCCTTCTCAAAGGTAGTGTTTTTAGAAGGATTAAAAGAGCCAAATATGGTTTTTATCTGAACCAAACATTGATTTGCATTTTTCTACTATTTCCTTTGCATAAAAACCTTAAAAATGGTAACTGGCATACATGAATAAATGAATATTAAATTCTAGTGTAAATGTGCCATTCAGCATTAAACTATGATCACTGTGTATATACTTTTTACTGGCAAATCACTAACGCATCACATTACCCAGTTCAGTAAGCTTTGAATTCCACTTTCTTCAGACTCGAGTGTGTGATGAAAAGTGTGCAGAGTGAAACTGAGAAGGTCTGCATCGATTTAGCTGGTGGTGGGTGTGAGGTTCTGGGGCTGCTGTCAGGAACACCATGCCGGAGATGCTGGACCTCATAGCCATGTCAGGTTAGGTTAGTCCTACCCCAGAGCCTTGGCCGTTTCGCCTGAACTATAACCACATTCGGAGACTCCTATGCAGAGCCACCCCACCTTATATCACAGCCCCATGATCACATGAAAGATTGAAAAGGAGGTGGACACATTCCCAAGTGTCTTTCTGGGTTTGATTCCATGTTCGGCTCTGATACAATCATAACACCCCGACTTCCCAAATAATACGGCCCAAAATGTACCGATGTAATTTTAATCAGCACCAACTGTTGTGCCAGAGTGACTTATGTATTATTAATAGGATTTGCAGGAGGGGATGATCCCATCTCAGGCTGGGGGTGAGCAAGATGGGTGAGCATCCAAGGCAACGTGCACCTCCGGAAAGAGCCTGTTCTCTTCACTAAGTGTCCTCTGCTGCTTTCAGGACAAGGTCAGTTATGGTGGCAACACCGCTTAGACTTAACTCTTATTACCTTTGGACGGCAAGTAGTTTAGAGATCAGGAATGATGTCAAAACTACTAGAGGAGACCAAAGAAAAGAACCTAAATTGCATCAGTTAAAATAACCATCTATATTAATTTGTGAAATGTATTTGTATTTATATATTCAGTTATTATTTGTGTTTTGCTTTCCATTCATTTCTTGTTTGGTATGTTCTAAGTGGGTGGAATAGTGGATGACCATACAGGAGACCTTTCTGGCCATCTGCCTGCTGTCATTTACGCTTTGGCTTCTACTGGAGCTTACATCACAGTCCTCAATCTCCTTTGGTCCTCGTGCCTCAGTCCTCAGCATGAGACGGCAGGTATAACCACTCTGGTCCTTGCCCTACACGCCTCCCAACATATTTTCCCATTTACGACACGGTCTCGTTTGCCCTACGCTATTGGCTGGTGAGAATCACATGGTACACCAGTTTACATTTAATCTCTGCAGTCAGCAGTGTGTTTAAAGTCATTATTTGGATAAGAAGTCACCTCTACAGCTTTTCCGGGTGATAAATGAAAAGGTTACTCTCAAAGTGGGGGTGTTGCTGTATTTTGGCACTGCCATGGTTCCTTCTTGCTGTAAGGTAAGAACTGTCACTCCACATGCACCTTTGACTAGCACATGATCAGGGATACCTTGTCAGCAGGGAACTCTTAGGTGCAAAAATTTTTTACTTGATAGTACATGACTGCCCAACAAAAACAGGCGTAATTCCCTGAAATCACTGTAGTGCTCCATGGTAATACCTTAAAAGCAATCCTATAAAATTATATGCATTCATACACTGAGGCTAATGGAGTTTATATGACCGCAACTAACATGACAATGAATGTAAACATAAGACTGGGTTTATGGGAATTTGGGCTTAATCTTGGAATAATGATCCCCAGATGAAAGCAGTCCTGCACATATATCAGACCTTATTTGTTTTTACAGAATTTATTTTTACACAAAAGCAGTTATTCATGGCTAATTAAGGTTGATGGAGACAGTCATTATTGAGAATGAGGAATGGAAATCACATGGCGCTAAGGAGAAATTCTGTCATTAAACAAACACATTCCTCTTATCACTATCACTCTCTCTGATAGACAGGCCTTATTCACTGTAGCCACCAGTAATATTCCGTTTCCATTGACCTTTTAAAAAGGTGTTAAAAACACTTAACATTCTGGGGGAGGGGGGGCAGCTGTTTAGCTGGTAATGGCCTTGGATTGTATGTCTTATTTTAGTTTTTGCCTACTCGGTCCCAGAGAACCCCCAGGACAATCCACATTTTTGCTCCCTCCCAGCTCCCTGCCAGACAGTCCATGTTTTTGCTCCCTCCCAGCTCCCTGCCAGACAGTCCATGTTTTTGCTCCCTCCCAGCTCCCTGCCAGATAGTCCACATTTTTGCTGCGAGGGAGCAAAATCATGGACTGTCTTGGGGTCCCCGAGGACCAGATTCGGAAACACTAAATTAATTGCCATTCTCTGCTGGTTTGCCCGCTGTGTACTCTCTGCCCAATCCACCAACAGCTGCCAATCCATTAAGCTTGTCAGATTCGCTGTTTTTTTTTTGTAGCCGTAGCCAGGGCGATACCAAAGAGTAAATATAGGTTTCCTTTATCCCCGAATGCTGTTTGATGTGGCTGTAATGAACTTGCATAATACAGCAAAGATAACGTGGAGACAAGCTTTTTAAAAGACCCATTGAATATTAATTCACGTTTGGATTAAGGTGTTGATAATGCCCAAGAATCCTGGAACAGTAAAGTCTGAATTGACCATTGTTAGGGCTTATCAGCCTAATTACATTTAACGGAGGGACAATTAGATAAAGGTGTCTTTGAACATCAGCAGCTCGGAGGTGTGTTGCCGTCAGTAAGTTTCCGGTGTTAGCGTGAGAAAAAACAGTCGCGCTGTACAGTCAATATTTCAGCTATCAAGGTTTCCTGCTCTCTTGGACTCAAGGAATAAACATTGGCTGAAGCTGAAGTCAGACATTCAAACCACAGCCTCTACAGAACACGTTCAAAAAATAAACACCCCACGGAGATTAGGAACTTATGATCTCCCCTAATTGTTTATGAAGACTACGGACTCACGGTCTGTCCCACCCTCCTCATCACTGTTAGCGGTGTCCTGAAGAGAGTCGGTTGTCACCTGTGTCCACCAGCACCAGCTGGGGCTGAAATTGCCCCCAGGACCCCGAGGACAAGATGGATTCAGTGGAGCGTAATGAGATTCTTCTCCTCAGTATTCATGAGTAAAGGCAAATTAAAGGGGATATGGGGAAATGGCAAAGCATGCGAAAGCCATCATTGATTTCATTTCCTCTGGTGATGGTAATGATTGTTACATAGCAGATTAGTAGATTTCCGAAACAATATTCGCAAGAATGCCACCTCCATGAAGCCTTTATCTTCTGCCTCTGAGCATACAGAGCATTGTGCTTTTTTAGCTTTCGAGCTGGAGCAGTCAATGTAAATAAGACCATTTATTTAACATGTTTAGAGATCTGTATTTACAGCATAGTCTTAACTATTACTTTGGCTGACTTCGTATATGGGGAGCTGGTTACGGCTTGTAAACACACGGTTCTCTCTCGGAACACCTAGTGTGTGGTCACTTTCGACTGTTTAGACACAGAGTGATTCAAGGCTTCCATGTTGATGACAGCTCACGGATGCTGCCCTCGTGTCGAGCGTGACAAATCGTGCTAATTCCTGTCACTAGGCCGCACATCCCGCAGTTTGCTTCAGACATTATCACAGTTTCCTTTCACTTACAAATAAAAATGATTTAATCATGGAATGTTGCCAGAAAGTGACCACGTGATATTGATTGCCATTGTTCTACCTGTGTGAAAGAGGGCCATACCAACTCAGGACAATCATCTCTCCACTTAGCAGATCCATGAGGCTTATCTGCAAGTCCCAATCACAGTTCAGGGTTAAGGTAACATATCTGAAGATCCACAGGAGAATGATGAAGGCTTGCACGTTATCTCTTCTGAAATAGCAGGTAATCAAAGAGACTTTTCTTATCATGCATGCTAAACGTGTGCTTAGTGCTCAGACACTGAGTAATGACCATTGTTTAGTTGAGCACATTGTTTCCCAAGCAGAGACCTCTGTATACAATCTACAGCACAGATCAGCTCATTAGCCAGCCATTATGTGACTCTTTAATGACCTTTCTGCTCCCAAACTCCTTGCCCGCTCATGTATCTATATCAGAGGTGGATAGTTCAATCACATAGTACTCAACTGGTTGGTTGAAACAAAATCTTGGTCTGTATTTTTGCGTTCTAGACCTAAACTATCCACCTCTGGACTATATGCTGGATGCTCAGCACAACACAGTCTTACCTTCTGCACCTGCTATGTCAACTGACCCTACTGGAGGACCTGCCAGTGACCCCCCTCCCCCCTCTGTCCCCTGACCTCTGAACCCCAACACCCGCCCCCCACTCCCCCAGAGCTCCCTCATCCAGCTGTGTTTGTTTCCGAAAGTCTTGCATCTCAGTGGGACACTGGACACGCTTCTCCTGAATCTCCTCACAGAGCTTTCTGCTTCTGAGGTTCTCAGCACCACCATCCCCAGTGAAAAAGCCCTGTTCAGGTGACACGGGTCACATTGGGATGGGTCCAAGTAAGCATGGAGTGAATATGAACACTGCCTCCCCGCCCTCCCCCAATGGGGTCTGAGCAGTGGGGGCTTGAGGGGATGGATTGTTCTGAAAGGGAGTCTGACACCGAACCACAGGTGTGGAAACATCTCCCCTGGCTTTTTTCTGCTGTCTTCATTGCAGTTGTCATTGCTGAGAGCCCCTCGCGGACTGCTGTGAGCATTAGGGCATTAGCATAGCATAGAGTCATCTCTCCTCATTACTGTTTTACGTCTGGGACCTACGAAAACCCCATATGCGCCCATGTGGATCGGGCGTGATTCCAGCTGAGGCAGATCCATTCCCATAGAAATTAAAATATTTAGTACAAAACTGGATTGCATGTCTTTTTTTCCAGAGTGTAAATGAGTGCGGTGCTTGTAATATGTTTCGTTGTTTCTGTATGTATGATAATTGTGACAAAAAAGCTCGTCTCTTCCAACCTTTCAGCAATTAAATTGCACAGTGTTCATGAGGTTGATTTAATGCAAAGACACACAGATCAAACATAACATTAGTATAAGATCCTTTATTAAGAGCGCTGTGCAGGTTTTATTTTTAACACCAGACATACTGAAGGAAATTATTAATATAGTTGCTTTTATATAACTTTTATGACTTAAATATTTTCTTACCATAACGTATTGCTTACTTGTCTGCATTTATGTAATGTACAAATATTAATTGGTACAAACACAATCAATGCGCAATAACAGTATACAGCTATTACCCTAGACCGCATTTATCAAGGTGATTATTATGTTACTTCGCATGAAATATAAACGTATTAAGCCTTGTTTTAAGATACAAGTGAAAATATGTCCGTTGTCCATTCCACCACATGAAAACAGGGAAGTTATTGAGCAATATTTCCCCGATGTTTATTTTAGCATGGCGATTCTGTATATCCAGAACCATTTGCCGTTAGACCACCATCTGCGTGTGACTGTTTTTATCCCTGGGAATGACAAGAAAGCAGTTGTTTTCACGGGCAGTCTTTTGTCATTTTTGGAGATCACCGTCTTTGACTGTGGCATGCTTTGTACTCTCCTTATTATCCGAGTTGTGTTCTTATTTATTCCACCTGCCACGCTGACCCACAAAATGCCGGGTAAATAAGTTTCTTTCAGTCTGACAGCTTCCTCAGTGTTCAGCTTCGGGTCATGTGACGCGTCCTGTCATCAGAAATAAGCTTTTTTTTTTGCCCTTTGCTTAAAGGCATAAACATTTATTTCTAGTCAGGAATACTCTATGTTTAGGTACGGGATACTGTTTGAATCGATCTGCAGTAGTTTATGAGTGTCAATCATTAGTCGGTCATTTTCTTTTACATTATCATAATGCATAGTATGCGTGCGTAACTGACCGGGGTAAAGTTAGTTTCACATTTATAATACGAATCTATTACGCGCTTCTGCTTTATATACATCTATATGTCATTTTTAATCATAGAAAATGGCCATTAGGAATGTTTCATGAAGCAATGTAGTCTCTATGTTGCACAGCTGGTTTGACATCATGAGGTCACATGGTTAGGGAGCATAATAGCTTTATATATATGTGCAGTACGTGTCATTTTTAATTCTAAAAATATGTATAAGAGGAATATTTCAAAAAGAAGCCTTGTGGTACATGAATGACACTAGTATGCTGCACAGTTGGTCTGACATCATCCACTAAAATGGTTGAAGCGCGTAATAGGTTTGTATTTTGAATGATAATGAATGTTGAATATCAAATTAACTTTACCCCGGTGCAAAACTCACATAAAGTTATGTATATAATATTATTTTGCTTTAATATTATAACCCTATTATTACTGTTATTGTACATATTACTAGTATGGTCTTTTGTTCTGTTGTTTTCAGTCAGATCTATAAACTCTCAGTGTCCTCTGCTGTCGCAGGACCAGCTCCTGATCTGCGATAGACTCCCGGTTACAACACGCCGTGTCTCACATTTCCTAACTAACCATTTGACAGCCCAGATGCGAGCAATCGGACAAGCAGTCCAGCAGGAGCCCGTCGCCATTCCCCGAGGGTCCCCCCTAAAAGCAGTGCACATTAACGGGATACACAAACTGCGACTGGAAAATCAACGCCGACGTGACCTAAAACTTTCTGTTCTCCGAAACGCGCGTCTTCATTTAAATGACCTCAGTTAATTGATATACAAGTCAGCGACGCGAACGAAACGCCACAAGAGGAAACAGAATCGATTTATGAAATTACCGTCTACAATTCCTCTTCATTGCTACTATCGACGTCAGGTCGTGTGAAAAAATCACTCTCATTTCACACCTTTTTATCTAGGATCCTTGGTGCCTGGCGGCGGTCACAATGCAAGATATACGGCACTACTTTCCACCTAGTTGAACAACAGAAACCGTTTATTATTATTATTATTATTATTATTAATTATTATTATTATTATTGTGGATTACAACAAAACCCTGCATCGTTTTCGCTTTGCGCCTGATTTGGACTCCTTCCTCTCTCTCCGTGATCGTCCGTCCCGCTTCTTTGGCTGAGCTCCGTCCCAAACCGTGCTGGAAAACCTCATGCAGCCGCCAAGGTAAGCTGCACAGAAAGTGTCATGCACCTCGGTTTCTTGCATTATTTCACTCAAATGATTATATATACATAAATATATAGTAAAAATCATTTGATGTCGATATCGCTCCGCTTACACGACTAGCTCAATTCGTCTTCCATTTTAAGTTTTAAGTTCAATTTAGTTGCAACTTGAACGCATAGTCTGTCATTGGTTACTGTCTGTTTCAGAATGCGTTTTTTCCCTGTTGGCTCTTGCACTTGTTTAGGAAACCAGTACGAATAACCCTACTGGGTACATATTTCCACGCATTGTGCCGTTTGCAGGACTGTGGAGCAGGATTGTGTGAGAGAATCAGACGTTAAACTAGTTCTATCACCTCGAGTTTTCCTAAATGAAAGGAATTCATTCACCTAGAGAACAAACACGACGTGTTAGGTTTTACATTAAGCGTTGAACTGAAAAAAACAAAAACACAATCGCTTGTTTTAGGAATATATGTTGCAGTACCTTTTTGTTCTGAGATAAATTGTTGGAGTTTGCTAAATGTAGCCTATGTGGTTCTAAAATATTTTAAAATGAACTTTGTTGCACGAAATGTTAGTGATGATTTATGCATGCCATTCTGTTAGATATTGGGTAAAAAGTAAAAATAAGATAATTTATTTCATTAAAATTCTGTGCAATTAAATGGTATTAAAGGAAAACCCGAAATGTCGCTTGCTCTTTAAGAATGATATATGAAAGTTACAAAGTGTTAGAAAGCGGCAGTGATCTCTGCCTGTTGGTGTAATTGGCTCAAAGTGCTCAGAGGGGGATCAATATGACAAAATTGAGATTTTAATGGTCTGCCGGCTTGTTCTGACTTAACCCATGTGGATCGGGCGTGATACCGCGGCACCTAAACATACATCCGTCAGACGCTCATGCTCTGGACACAGATGTGGGGGCTAGAGCCCATCCTGTGAAGAATAGAACACAATGCAGGGGTACACCCTGGATGGGACAGCAGTCATCGCGGGGCTGAGAGAGAGATAGAAAGAGAGAGAGAGTGTGTGTTTCTAGGTATCTATAACATTAATTTCTATGGGCATAACCATAAAGCCAAATATGACAACCTCAACCCCGACCCAGCCCTAACCATCAGTAATCAAACAAAATACAAGACAAAGTATTTTTACTTTTTTGATTGTAGTCACAGATTTTTGTAGAATTGTGGGGACGTGAAAAATGTCTCCACAAGTTAAAGAAGTAACACGCTGAACCACATTATGGGATGTACAAACCCACACACACTCGCGTACATCGCGGGGAGAACATGGAAACGTCACGAACACGGCAGAGATGGGATTCAAACCCTCAGCCCTGGAGGCAACAGCCCTAGAAACTGAGGGCACCCCTCCACCTATTTTCTTACGTAGCAGATAGAGCAAGCGCCATCTATTGGGGAATTATTAAAATTCCGTTGCACAGTCATGTAATTATATCCAACACATTGTCTGTATTATTGGCTTGAACAAATATTTCCGTAAAAGTCAAGCTAAACAGAATTTTTTTTATCGTCTTGAAATTGATGAATGAAATTGCGTAGGACCGAGAACAAGTTTGTCAAAGACCTACAGGGACCGATGTTTAACATAAAAAACAAATTAGAAGTTGTAGTGATCTGTGTTTGTGTTGGTGACCTTACTGTGTTCTAAGTTGTTTAAAATGCCTGCAAGATCTATAAAATAGTAAAACCTGAAAGTATATAACAGCTGTTTGGTTTAAAATGAATGGTTGAGTGCACTGCAATCGGTGAAAAGATCTGTATCATAATGACTAATTCGGCATTACCTATGGATCACAGAGCAGACACTAAGCGTATGTTTGTTTTGGTCTAATTTTCGTTCACGCAAACATTAAAGAATCAATCTTCGCATCACACTTTGCGGAGCGAATGGGGGGGGGGATCAATTGCACAGCGATCGCTGTCGGAGTGAGAACAGTGGTTTGGCGGTGAGTGTCCTCTCATCACGCCTTCACACCCACTACCGAAATGTCGGGCTCATTTTGTACTCCGGGTTCCTCCAGCGACGCAGAGACGTGCTGCCCAGGTACACGCCTGAGAAATGGTGCTCTTTGGTTAGGCTGAATGCAGCACGTTACTGGCCCTTACACAGTTTAGCTTGTGCCGTGCCTCACGCTTCCTGGACCAGTGTCCAGTTAACCTCAAACATAATTGAATAAGTGGTTATATAGAGTGGATGAATGACTATTCTTATGCCTATACTGTAAAATAAAAGAACATCTAAACACCTAGTTTAAAACTGGTTGAAACCATTTGTATTGTAATAAAACATCAACCAAAGCATTATTCTAATTGGTTAAAATGTAACTGTGTGCATAAAAAACCCATGTACTGGCAGTTTGCGGAAATCTGAATAATTGTGGTTTTACTCTCAGGCTTTCATTATGTCGCTTAGGCAATACTTTTACTCTAAGCATCTTACCACTTTTACCAGTTGCTCCAGCCGAGTACCAATTCAGGGCCAGTGCCCTACTCAAGAGTGTAGGACGCTGGTCTTGGGCAAGTATTATACCAGATTAAAAGTCAACACTCTCACCGAGACCTTCCACATACGCTTCCTATGTGAATCATCGTTTACTTTTTTTTTTTTGTTGTTAGCAACCTTTTTACTTGACACCTGTCAGTTCTTTCTGTGTTACATGTGGATCTTACAAATAACTACGCCAGACTGATGGCTCAAAGGTAAAGGGATGTGATACGATCTCCCTGCCGGGCAGTCTTACCTTTACACACTACATGTCCCATGATGCTATTCCACTGGACTGGTTCTAATAGACTGGAACACCTGTCACAGGCCTGCCTGCATAGGAGGTACTGGTGGTACCTATGATAGAACTTTTATTTTAAATGCCGTTACTGAGCTTTTGAGATATTTGATAGATTCATGATGTACTGCCATATCTGTTTTTATAATCAATCAATAATAAGGATTGGATTAATGAACGGGGAACTGTAGTCTATCTATGAAAATCATCAATGAAAGCTGTTCTTTTTTTAAATTTTCTATTGCTGTCATAGAATTAAAGAGTAACAAACTATAAAAAAGTTTAATAATAAACTTTTTAGATTCGATACTACCACAGGCAAACAAAATGTTCCCTAGCTAACAGCAAATAATTCAAACAATAAATGATGTTCTTTCTAGACTTTAAAGGGCGCGGTATCATTGCTGTGACTATCCTGTGAGTACAATAATATACAGTACATATGATACCTTTTGGCACAAATGATTACAAATTCCGCAGGTAACAGCGCTTAAAGCCTTGTAAAATATCGAAATTTTGAAAACCAGTTAAATTCCCAGTCAAGCAACTAATACAGTTACTTTTTGTATATCCAGCCATAGTTGCTGAAAGCATTGATTAGATTTGTACCCAAACATATTTTGTAGGAATTAACTGGCATTACGTTAGGATATACCGCTGATTGTTTGAAATACATTAAGTATCGTTTCGTGTTATAAATAGTTCATTAGTGGATGGCGTCGTTCTGTTTATTTGACTTATTTTGATAGCTTACACGACTTCTTTAAGTGCTTAAAATGCTTTGGTCGGGTAAAAGCAAACACAAGTTCCACCTGTTGTGTCCGGAAAGCGGCTCCCTAGGCGGGTTACAGTGTGACACAGTGGATTCAGCGTGACTTGCAGTACGGTGCGCCTCAGCATCCCCGCAAGGTCAGCCTGTAATCCGAAACTGAAAGGGGGTGAGGGCGGAAAGGCTCCGTATTGGCTTAGCCCAGATGTAGGCTGCACCTTTCCGCACTCCCCCCACCCCGAAACGGGAGATCGATTGCCAATCTTTTCTCCTTTTTTGTTTGAGGATTTCAACTCGGTGCCGAACATGCGAGGCAACCTTAGGCGTATGTAGCGCCCAGCTAGTCTCTAAAGTACGCGCCATATGCTGTGAGTCGGTCCTTGCGGCGATAAACTTTATGCGTTTGCCCGTACGAAGGGATGTTTTCAGACGCGCCACAGCTCGCTTTTACCCCCCTGCGCCCTTTTGCGTGGATTTACCGCCCCAAACAATGATACAATTCATCTGCTAATTCACTTTTTCCCGTCACCACTTCTGTTGGCTGTATCAGGGAGAGGAGAGAGGTGCGATCCTGTGCTGGATGGATGGTTATGGGGAAAGGAGCGGCAACTTCGGCGCTAGACGTCTGCAAGATCTTCGCCTTGTTTCTCTACATGTTCCCTACAGGTAAGACGAAAAAAACCTTCAAATTCGGCCACGTTTGGTTTGGGGTGTCGTATGTTGGGTCAAAGCGACAAAAACGTGACCAATTACTGCTTATACAGCTTTAGAGCTTAAAATCATTTTAATAACTTCGCAGACCTTACGCTTTAACTAAGAAAATGCTCGCTACCCACCTTTATATGCCTCAAGATATTACATTTTTTTTTAAATTCTGGCGTACTGTATTTGTTTATAGGTAGATATGTATCCATTAAGTTGTACTGTGCATGGGCATTTCACTCCACCATGCGTTTACATACTGCTGTAGGCTATCTGTAGGTGCGGAACTGCCAAATCAAAGTAACAAAGGATTTCTTCGAAATTAGTTTTACCAAGCAACTAAATCCTAACAGATTTTTTCCCTATATGGGGAAAATGTTTGAGTTGCAGGAAATATCCTGCGAACAAGTTGTGTGCAATACATCATGTCAAGTAAGTTTTTGGCAAAAAAATAAACACGCAAGAGTGATATATTGCGTATTGGTGGGAAGACATGAGAAATGGTGTTTTATTTAACTGAAAATTGTGCAGTTTTGAACTAATCTGAACTTATCTAAGAAAGCAGTCGGCACGTTTTTGCTGTGTAGGTAGCTGGCTTTTGGAGAAACTTTTCCACAATGGCTTTGGCGCAGTGGTGCCGGAGCATTCCTCCGGAGCCCCTCTTCGGGGTTGGGGGAGGGGAGCCAAGCGCCGCCAGGGCTCATTCTCGGCTCTGCATTTCCCCGTTTTAGTAAAACCTGCCGAGATCTGCATCCGAAAACGAAGATCGAAATATTTCGTTATTCTGAGATCCACAGCAGAGTCTCTGCGTCTGTTTACGTGTTACACGTGTTTACAGGTTGTTTGGGTTTCCTAAAAAAACAGTATGACTTCCACGCTTGAAGTTGTTTACATTCGAACATTGTAGGGTTTTTATTAATATAGGAATGTTTCCATGTAGATCTTTTTATTTACTACTAAGAACAGTAAAATAATAATAAAAAATGTATACACCCCCTTGAAATGTATCAACAATTTTCACACTCTCTCTTATCGCCTCTCTCATGGTACTTAACGTCAAACAAAGAAGAGATAAGTGTTTGTCGTTGACGTTTATTCAAGATTAGTTTATTGCGCTTTATCAGATGCGGGTGATAAATGCCTTTTGTTGCTGTCAGGCGTGGGAGTGAGTCTTTAACTATTTAAACTGTAAGTGTTAATTTTAGGGTTTAAATAATAGCGATAGCAATCCAGGGACCCTGGGACCATTTTGTTTGTTTGGTACAACTGAGATTTGCATTAATTTGTCAGAAAACTGCATTGCTAAGTGTTCCCTTTGCCCAAAGATGCATGGATAACTTCAACAGCAGTGTGTATCAAAACAGCGCTCTTTTCCCCGTGTTTCTCGCTACATTGTATAAAGTTATCTGTACTCTTTTCCCACCCCAGACTACAGACTATCCTCATTCGCGTTTTTAATCTCACAGTTTACTTTGTCGGTACCCGCATTTAATTCCTTCCCATCACGAGCATAAACCTGTGTATTTGTTTAGACCATGATTCATGTCAGACCTGTTTTATATGGAAGGAGATGTTTGCCTCACTCTGAGGCGATTTGGAATTTTCAGTATCTGTGTTTTCAATTAATATATTTTTTGGGAAGGATTTTTTTTAATCAAGTTTGAGAATTTCTGCCCTCCTGAATTATTTTGCTTTCTGTCCTCTCTTTTCCACATTAACTGTAAAAATAGATACATAGGAGTTAATGTCCTTTCTGAACTACTGTTGACTGCAGATTCCCTGCCGAGTGCTTTGGGGCGTCTGTGCTGAGGCAGGCATGAACTGCTTTTCTCGCAGTGACTATCCGTGAAGCCCGTCCAGGTGCC
>JAODJW010000019.1:9379909-9405129 GCA_026777045.1 Hyperopisus bebe
ACACACACACACACACTAAGGGCATGTTTTTGGACTATTGGGGGTAACTGCAGGGAAGATGCAAAGCCCCCACACATGGAGCTGGGGGAGAAGCACCATGCCACCCGCAGGAAATCTGAGAACCCTAAACGGAAATTATTGTAAATAATAGATTAAAACGAAACAAAGAACACTGAAGCATTGCAAATTCCAAATCTGATCAGGGTGAAGCACATCATTATATAAACAAATATCCTGGATTTTACTAAACTCTTGTCAAACTTAGCTGGAAATGTAACACCATCTTCATGAAGTGTCCATGTACTGTACATGTAGAAGTGTAAAACAGACTGCGGTGGAAGGACGCAGCAAGCTTAATAAATGCAAGAAACTTCCTTAAGAGATGCTTAACAATGATTTTTTTCTGAGGATCTCTCATAATGTCACTGAAAGTGCTGCATCGCTGATCCCTGGTGTCTGCCCTCCCCAGACCAGCACACAAAAGAATTATGGGAAGAGAACCAATTTCCTGAAAAGGTGTATACCTGAGAAGTGTCTGCCAGCTGTGGCAGAAGAGGATTCTGGGAAATGGTGTCTATTCCACAGATACCAGGAAACCTACGACCGTTCATGTCAATCATACATGTAATATAATGAACACTGACTGCACTGAGGTATAAGAAATGACACCAGCTAAGTGGGACCCACTAAGATGTTAGCGTAGGATTCCCTGAATCAGGTCCAGGAGGCCCAGCACCCAACACAGTGAGTGCGCAGATTCCCCCATTCAAACACACCTACTAAACCTGGTAACTAGCTGAATAAGACGTAGGGAAATCTGCAAACTGTTGGATTCTGGCCCTCCAGGTCCGGACCTGGGGACCGCTAGGTTAGCATCTGGTCAGACTGGTGCTGCCGCTTTAGGACAGGGGGGGAAGGTTCACACACTTCTGTGAAGAGTTCAAAAGCTCGTCACCACTCATTTGAAAGAATTTAACTCATAGAACATACTAACGACTTCATGACCAAAACTCAGATCCTTAACGCACAACCAAAAACATTTTTAATAGCATGGGAGATTGAAGTACGTACATATTCAAACAATATTTACATTAAGTTTTACTATAGCAATTGTCTTTCCAGGTGTATATTCAGCTTTCACTAGCATGGAATCTCCCCCGTTTGCACTCGTGTCTGTCTACGCAGATGCCTGACAGCAGTCAGTGTCGCCCTGCATCACCTCCTGTGTGCCACGCAGCCCGAGCCCCACGCCCTCGCACTTTAACACCACGCGTTTACATGCTACACCTGCAGGCGTCATCCACTCCCGACCTCCGCACAGATCTGCACACAGACAGAATCACACATGATCTTCCCAGTTTATTTAAAGGTATAATTCACCTGTATTCAAAAAGGATTCAGGAACACTTTCACCGTTTAAGTTGTGATGTTACAAAATACTTACAAAGAAAGGAACATCCAATATTACTGTAGAATACTGTACTTTTAGTGCAAGAGCAGCTGCAGGTACCTTTTGTACTGACCGTAGAAATGAAGCCCGTCAAAGCCCCCTCCCCATCACTGACAGGGACAGCCATTATGACAGCTTAAGTCTTTTTAGTGTTTAAATATTTTTTACAAGGCCTGTGTTCACTTTAAATACTGGTTATTGCGAAAACAAAATTCAGCTTTAGCAGAGAACATCTGGACTTGGCGATGGCTATTCACAGAACAGCTTAAGTTCATACAGCTTGATTTTTGACGCTCGTATGACGAATTCTGGGGTTGGCAAGAGGATTCACGGTGAAAGCTCTCCAGGATGGTCTAAGGAGCGATGGAGACCACCCGGCAACTCGTCCTGATCCCTGGGATGATAAAAAGCACGGCGCCTGCAGAGTCTCCCGAACGCCACAGGCGTCTGCGGCGGACAGCCCGAGTCGTCAACCGCCACAGGCATCTGCAGCGGACAGCCCGAGTCCTCAGCAGAGAGCCGGTCATGGCGCTGAGCCTTGGGGGGGGGGCAGCGAGGGCATGCTCTGCCCTCAGCGTATAGACAGACCTCAGATTATTCCGAAACGACAACAAAACAAACTTTAAAAAAAAGTGGCTTTGGGAAAACTTCCCTTTGCTTTCCGTATCTTTCAAAAATAAGCCAAGTTTCTGAGGCACTTCCACATTCCCAGGCTTCTCAGTCCGTGGGACTAAACACACCTTAGTCTGTTTATTTGACACTGTTTGATACCCACAAGAATATTAACTCTGTCCCACATCTGTCTTTGCCCTCTGTCCCGCTGTAAAAAATACAAATGAAAAGGTGAGGTGGTTGCTGGTAAACAGGCGAGGAGTCTGTTTTGTTTTTTCCACCTGCAAAGTCCTACCGGGCAGAGAACAGGGTGGCAGAAACAGGACTCGCCTCCCCTAGCAGCATGTGTCGCCCCCTAGTGTCCGCTCCTGCACCCTGCGTGCACTCAGTCACGCTACTTTCCACCTGAGGCCACGCGTCTCATGTCTTGCGGGCATTCCAGCTGAACTCTGCCACATTTTTCTGCTCTGCGGTCCTTTCCTGGGGTGAGCGCGTGTCCAGTGGGGACTTCTGAGCCTGTGGTGAGCGCGGGTCCAGCAGCGGGGGGGGCATGTAGTCCCCAGCCTTGTCGGGGTGAAAGGGTCGGTAGTGTTCCGGCGTCACCGGGCCATGGTGCTCGGGCATCCTCCGGTAGTCCGGCACGTGGCTGCCGCCCTGGTGGTAGTTCTGAGAACGGAAGTCGTCCACGCGCCGCCTCTTCGGGTCCGAGTGCCTGAGAGGAGGCGAGACTGTCACTCACACGACAGGACGCGGAGTCTCCGCGGCGGACTCGCCTCGGCCAGAAGCTCACCTGTCATAGTAGTCGCGGTGGCCCCTGTGGTCACGGTCGTTGCCGTACTGCTCGTAGGGCCGCTTGCGGTAGTTGCCCGAGCTCCTGTAGGCATCCCCGTGCAGCCGCCGGTCACCGTAGTGATGATCCTTGTATCGGTGCTGCTCATAGGGATGGTGCCGATCAGCCTGCCACGACTGGTTGCTAGAATACGGGTACTTACGGTCTCGCTGCCAGTCTCCCCGATCTGTCGTGGGGGGGGTGAAAGGAGAGCAGCGCTCAGGACAGGGGGCACGAGACTAAATTACTGCTCAGCACAGACTGTGAATGGATGGACGGACGGACGGACGCTGGCAGCCCCACTAGTGGGACGAAGCCGCCACACTCACTGTCACTGGGGAAGTGCCTCTTGTTGGGCGGCATGTATGGGTCCCTGTGGTGAGCGTGGGGGGGAGGCTGCGGGGGGTGGGGCAAGGGCGCATGTGACTTCGGGGACGGCTGGGCGCCCGTGGAGTCCCGACTGGAGCTGGAAGGCTCTGGCCTGAAGGGCTTCTTCCTCACTGAGGCGTCCTCCTTCTTCTTCTGCTCCTTCTGAAATTAGAGTGTGGCTCAGCAAGAAGGGAGGGGCAATAAGCACACCGGCAGTGGCCAGCAGGAGGCGCACCCACCTCCTCCTCCTGTGACCGCTTCTTCTGAGCCATCTTGTACAGCTTGTACAGTTTCTTCGCGCCGAACTCTGTGAACTTCGACACGAAGATCCAGAGGTTCCTGCCACGCGACACGGGACATTCCGACAGTAAGGGACACGGCTGGGCAAGACGCCGAGAAGCATCAGGATCACACGGGACACGAGTGCCGACGGGCTGGCCAATCACAGAAACTTACCTGCGCCAGGCCATGGCATGCTCAGCGTCATTGTAAGCCTTCAGGCACTCGGTGATGCGGTCTCCGATCTTCAGCAGGCAACTGCGGGTGTGCTGCAGCTGCTCCTGCACCGACAGGCCCTCGTCGGGCTTGTCCAGCTGCTTCAGGGCCTTCTTCACAGGCCTCATGCGCTCTTTGCACTGTAGGCCAACAGGACGCAGCACTGACACACTTCCACCACTATGGCAGGACTCTCACAACATACCCGGTTTTACATATTTGCCTAATTAATCCCCCCATTTTACTGACTGATACGTGATCTGTAAGTTACTCGTGACTGCCCCCTGTCTAGAGTACACCGTGTCAGCATGCCGATCCTCCCTCCCAGACTCACAATGCTGAATGTCTCCTGGTCGAGCTCATCATCCTCATCGCCGATGGGCACCGGCTCACTGCCCGCCGTGATGTGCACCGGACCCTGGGGTGGCTTCCCTTTGGTGCCCGTCTTGCCCTGGGGAGGGGGGCACGGTGGCATGAAATCTGCAGCAGCCCAACCGAGACCAACACCAAAACCAAAACCAGACAGACAAGCTTCTCCTCATCAGATACCTTTTCCTTTTTTGGCTTGGAGTGCTTTTTGTCCTTATCTCCATCCTTCTCTTTCTTCGGAGTCCCCTGTTTTTCTTTATTCTCTTTGTTGTCCTTCTTTTTCTGTTTCTTCTTTGTGGGGGACTTCTCTGTTCCATCATCCTGGGGGTGGGGGGGGAGGGGGTGGGAGACAGATGTAAGCCTCAAGTTGGCATGCGGCATACGGGGCTCTGCTCGCCAGCGCCCTCTGCTGCTCACCTTCACCTCCCCTTCCTCCGAGGGGTGGTCAGAAAGGCGTGGGGAAGACACATCATTACCCTGCTCATCCTTGGAGGATTTGGCCTCCTTCTTATTGCGAGGTTTCTTCTTCTTCACCTGGCTCTGTTGGGACGGCGGGCCGACAATAAGTGGATTTTGTCCAGGAAGGAACACAGAGTAAAAATCTTAACAGTAAGACTAGCTGTTTCTAGGCTCAAGCTCCACCAACCTCGTCCCCTTGCTTGGGGATGTCTTTGCTTTCTAGCTCTTTCTTGAGCATTTTGAGGAGGTAGTCAGATCTCGTCTGCAGCTGCTTGGCTTGAGGCTTCTTATCTGGGTCATCCGGAAGGATCTACAAACAAGTGGAGCGAATGACAGCCGATTGTGGGCAACCTGCCGGAAGCAGCCGGATACCATTCGCAGTTCCAGCGTGTAATGGTGTACGGTCTCTTTTCCTAGGTCCCCGTACCTTGCTGGACAGCTTGAGCTCGGGGTCGGTTTTGATCAGGTCCCAGTTGCCGTAGCCGTGCTCGTAGACCCCTAGCAGCAGCTGTGTGTCATCTGCGATGTCCCAGTCCACGTCAAAGTGGGGTGCCTTCACGCGACAGCTGAGCTGGAATCTGGACAAGGTGCCAAGGGGTAACAACAGGTCCTGAATCAACACATCTGCTCTGCTTCTGTGGGTCAACCAGACCTTCAGACCAAAATAACACCAGGTGGCTATGTCATGAGGGTCAACATAAGGGTGAAAGGGCCTCTCACTTGTGCCTCTCTGCAGGGTTAGAGGGTACAGCCTTGTGTAAGGCCTCGAACTCTTCCTCATGTTGAATGATGGACTTGGCATTGACCTGCACCCCGGAGATCTTGATGTTGATCCCTCTTCGCTTCCCTGGACCTTTGGCTGCAGAGAGACAGAGATGCGGATCAGTACAGGCGCGACAGGCAGCCTGACTGGGCATCTTTTTGGGTGACGCCCTCACCCTCACTGGGGTTCTCCTTCAGGTGCTCTTCGTGCTCCTGGACGGCCGCCAGACAGTTGCTGTGCACCAGCTCTCCCAACCTGCGAAGGTCCGCGATGGACTTGTCCACCAGCTCTGCATCCCGTGCGACGGCCTCCAATCTGCAGAAGCACAGGGATGCGTGACTCAACCCCAGAAAAAACAATTCAGACTAGTGTGTTTCCCAATGCGGACCTCAGAACATAGACTGTCTATGGACCAGACTGGGAAACACTGCTTCAAACCCATTACATTAGACAGACCGTCGGCAGTCTGTGAAGACTGATACAAATAAATATCAGCTTACCTTTCAAGTGGGCAGCCAAATTTCTTGTAGCCTTTGATGAATCTGGTGAAATGAAATTCAGCAGCATTCATAACCACATCCAGAATACGTTCCTTTATCACATCATTCTGGCAAATCACATCTCCAGTTGGTCACCTGCGGATCTCGGCGTCGGTGAATCCCTCCACGTTGTTCTTGCGAGCTCGGGGCCGCCCCCTCCTCTTCGGTTTCTTGTCATCCTCGCTGTCGTCGGTCTCGCTCTCGGACCCGGAGGACCTGTGCTTCAGTTTGGAACCAACGTCACTATCACTGTCGTTGGCTTGGGCCTTCAAGAAAGAATTAGGCCTTTCAGACGTGGAACACAGACACAATGCAGGAAGAGTTTAACCCAAACAGATGAGAGAAGCTGAGTCCCAAAGGAGACATCAGTTGCCATCACCCCACTTGTGAAAACCCACACCGGCCCGGCCTGGCCCAAACCTTCTTGTTGGAGCTTCGACTTCGCGGAAGCATGTAGATGTCCTCCATCTCCTTCTGCTTCTGCTCCTCCTCTACCTTGCGCCGCTGTTCCTCAGGGATGATGTCGTCCCAGTCGCGCATGGGCTTCTCCTCTAGCTCGGGCATGCTCTCCTCCATGGTGGAGAAGTTGGCCACCTGGCAGAGGTGGGAGAGGGGTCATGAGGGATTTCGTACCAGGCCGGGGCACCAGGATCAGGGTGGGTGGCTCCAAAGGCTGTTACCTTGAACTGGGACAGCAGCTCGTCTGTGGCGCTGGAGCCCTGATCGCTCTCCCTGGTCTCTGCCAGCCGCAGGATCTCATCGATGTCCATCTCCTGCCAGAAGAGATATGATTGGTTACGAGTCGGCATGTCATTTCCCATTTGAATTACATCATCTGCACTCTCTTGTTTTTCTTTTTTTGGACGGAGGGGTCCTTCCTCACACCTGTGGTTCAGACTCCTCTCCCTCTGGCTCTTTGAAAAGATCTTCAGCACCAAACTTCAAAATGGCAGTCAACTCCTCCTTGTTAAACGGATTAGAACTGCGAACACAGAGGCGACAAGCAGCCGGTCAGTTCTGTTAGAGGTTCAGTGTTTAATTAGCAATACAACAAAATGAGCCCGGGTGATTCAAGTCATATGGGGAAGTTAACTTCCAGGAGCCGATCACAGGTAAGACCACCACCGTAGAGAAGACAGTATTCCTGTTCCCTCACTTTGAGTTTCCTGAGCTGTTGTCCAGTACAGTTCGTCCCGTGGTGTCCATCCTCTGAATGACCAGATGGTCCAAAACCATCTTCTTCTTGGCCCTTTCAATGATGTCTTCCTCAACTGTCCCTTTTGTGACCAGACGATAAATATTCACCTGTTGAGGACAAAAAGAGAATATTTCAGATGATTGATGTGGTTTCCGACCCCAAAGTCTGGAATCTGCATAAATACGCATCCATGGCTCCTTGGTCACCTGCTTCTTCTGGCCTATCCGGTGCGCCCGGGCCTGTGCCTGCAGGTCGTTTTGGGGATTCCAGTCGGAGTCAAAGATGACCACAGTATCAGCCGATGCCAGGTTGATGCCCAGGCCTCCGGCTCGCGTGGACAGCAGGAAGCAGAAGTCCTATGACATGGAGACCAGCCATTTTCTCAGACAGTGAGACCGTGACTCTGAAAGGGGATGGCCCGTCTCTCTGGCAGCAACATGGCCGCTATTCAGCATTCAGCTGACATCACTGTTATTGCGGACCGCGTTTGGTAGGTAACTCAACACAGGATGTAAGGTTTCCTTAAAAAAATAATCTGATGAGTCATGATGAGTTCAGATCGCTCCCCTTGAATCGGTGCAGTCGAGATTCATTTTCAAAAACAAAACAGGAACCCTAGACAGCTTGGAACATGTATCAGGCTCATTGGGAGTCATTCTGGTCTATTTAGGAACATTTTAGAATCCATTAAAACTGAAAGCACATGGGAATTAATAAGCCCCTGTAGAAGCAGACCACAAGCTTTCCGTAGGACAACCGGCCGACTCACATACCTCAGATCCCTCAGCATTGAAGTGGTCTAAAGCTTGTTTTCTGATCTCTCCTTTTATTGAGCCGTCCAACCGCTGAAAGGAGAAACAGACCCAACTTTGGCTTTCGGCCTAAACTGCTTCCCGACAACTTCCAGCCCCAACAATAAACTTCATCGCCCAATTAAAATAATCACTACCCCCGTAAACATGCCATATTTAGACCAGCATGAACGCAAGGATTCCATTTACTAATATGCAGTTAAAAGGCATAAGCTGTCTAGATATCTACAGCCCAGCCAGTCCCCATTAAAAATAACTCGAGAATAAAAATAGCCCAGGCCGTATCAAACTCCGCCAATCATGTGCCGGACACCCAGCCCTGACATATGATCCAGAACACCTGAGTCAACAACTGGCCCACTCTAAAGCTCACTGCTTCCCCGTCACTTTAAACACCTCCCGCACTCAAGATGGGCCATAAAGTCCCAAGAGCTCCCTGAAAGCAGAGGTGGCCGACCCCCCTGCTGGATAAGTCCCGCTCCTCGTACCTGGAAGGGGTAGCGCTTGAAGGTCAGGTATTCAGCTAGGATGTCTAGCATCCGCACCATCTGGGAGAATATGAGCACACGGTTGCCCCTGTCATGCAGCCGGGTCAGCAGCTTATCCAGGAGGACCAGTTTGCCGCTGCCACGCACCAGGCTCTGAGAGATTGGATCAGAGTACAGTCACTGTGGGGGCATGGACGGGGTGGGGGAGAGGGGTGGTTCTGCCGGGCCCCCCTACCTGCAACTGCTCCTGCTGGCTGCCGCTCTCGCTGTCCTCAGTCTGCTTGATGAGGAAGCTGTGGTTGCAGCACTTCTTCAGCTCCATGACGATGTTCAGGAAGCCCGAGGAGCTGCCCCTTGTACCTTTGGACAGAGCCCGGTAGTTCCTGGTCAAGATCCACCTGTCGGGGGTTGTATTGGCGGAACGTCAAAAGAGGGAGGGAAGCACTGGCATCTTTACGCGACCTCACGCCACTGGCAAGCAGCCCGACTCGCCGTACTTGTAGAACTGTTTCTGCTGGGCGCTCATGTCCACACGCAGGATCTGCTCCACTTTGGCCGGGAGCGACTTCTCCACATCCTTCTTGACGCGCCGGAGGAGGAAAGGCTCCAGGACTTTGTGGAGGCTCTGGTAGCCGTTGTCCCGCCCTTTGCCGTGTTCATCCTCAAAATCCTCCCAAGACTCGAACCTGTGGACAAGCAAAGGCAGACAGACGGCTCTTTAAAGGGACATAGATCCTGCCTTATTTTCCTTTTTCCCTTCAGCATTCGGAAATGGCAAATGAGCATCCAGTTAGGTGCCTTGTTATTGGATTGCTCCTCTCTATCTTCACCCTGACCAAAACCGAGAAGGGCTATTCTGATGGAACATGAACACCCCGCCCTCCTGGTCCCCCAGCACCCTATGGCCAGAGGAGGGAAGTTTAGGTTCAGAAAGTAAAAATCCAGACCAAGATTTTGTTTCAGCCAACTAGTTGAGCATGCAGGGTTACATTCACAGAATATTCAACTGGTGGGTTGAAACAAAATCTTGGCCTGGATTTGAACTTTCTTGACCTAAACTTTCTACTTTTATCTATGGCCAGGCCGAGGCAACTTACTTGTCAGGCATGAGGAAGTGCAGTAGTGACCAAAGCTCTTTAAGCGAGTTCTGCAGTGGAGTCCCTGTGATCAGCAGCCTGTGGTTGGACCTGAAGTCAATCAGCGTTTTGTAGAGCAGCGAGTCGTCATTCTTTAGCCTGTGGGCCTCATCAACCCCAAGGAAGGCCCAGTTTATGTTACCTAGGACACCCTGGGCACAGAGCAGGAGCTACGTGACACCCTGAACCGTCAGAAAGGCACCATTATCATCAACAGACAAAATTTGACCTGTCTGTCTTAACCAACACACCTTGTCTTTCAGAAGGATTTCATATGTTGTCAACAGTGCATTGAACTTGATCCTCTTTGTCTGTGGGTGCACCCACTCATAGTCCCGGATCTGCGAGAGTAAAGAAAAAAGAATGGAGGAATGTTTCTGAGCAGGCTTGCTGGTCAAGGTCGCATGTGAAGGCCAGAACCAGGCTTCGCCTGCCACGTACCGTCTTCCTGCTCATTACGTCACCAAGGTAGACCACCACGTTCATGTCTGGGGCCCAGGTGTTAAACTCACGCTGCCAGGAGGTGAGTGTGGACAGGGGCACCACCAAGAGGAAAGGACCATACAGCTGGTGCTGGTGGAACAAGTAGGACAGGAACGAGATGGTCTGGATGGTCTTCCCCAGCCCCATCTCATCGGCCAGGATCACACTGTTGCACCTGGAGTCACGAGGGCAGAATGGCAGCAGGTGGGAATAGTGAATATGACCACTTGTAAGGGGGGGGGCAGCAGCTGTCGGTAGCCCCCGCCTCATACCTGCACCAGGAGTGAGCCAGCCAATTGAGTCCATCGAGTTGATAGTCTCGTAGTTCCAGGTTCTCACCGCCAATGTATGACGGTTGTTTCTTTAACGTCACAAACCTCGGCCTCTGTTTCAACACCTAAAGCAAGCATAACGACGAAACAGAGGATGAGCTTCCATTCGCTTTCTGCATAAAACAGAAGGCGGATCTTCAATAAGCCGACACAGTAAAACTGCGAGCATGGTGTGTTCCCATGTCACTAATACCTGTCATTAATCTTCCCACAAGATTCAGTTCCGTATCTCGTACTTAGTCAGGAACAGGCCTATGTTACAGAAATCAGGGCTTAGATCTGCAACTCAGTGTTATGTCACTGTTATGCTCATATTGAAATCAGTGACGAGATAAGTTATAGGATGTGAAATGCTAGGTGTGATTGCAACAGTGTGTGCAAATCAAGAGCAGCTTACTCTCTCAGCTCAGAAGGGAAGCACTACATAAATTTGAAAGCAATTTATTAGTATACAAAGCAATATGTTCCATCAGAACCGCAAATTCAGTTGTCACTGGTTTTAACATAGCACACCGGGGAGTGCTGTACACGCAGAATTACCATACACAGCAAATCTACTCATTTGTAAATTGCTTTCATTGCAATTCTGCGAATTATTCTTTTTTCCATCTCACGACAAAAACCACCTCGAGTCATGATAACAACTTTTTTTTTTTGGTGATTATTCAGGGTTTTCCCCCCTCCAGCCCAACATTTTCACTATCAGATTTCCAATTCTCATCTTCAAATCGCAAAATCTAGATCAATGCGAACGCCAGCAACACGACCGTCTCTAAAGCAGTAGTAACTACACCAGGTTCAACTAAAGTCATGACAGGCTGGCTGCTCGTTACTAGGCGGCGTTCCGGAGCTCCAGGGCCACGCCTCCCGAGTCGGACTCACTCACCTTGCAGTCCTTCGAGGGGATGGTCTTGCAGGAATTGCGGTTGTTAAAGCTGTCAATGCAGTGTTGGAACTTCTTACTTATGAGGGCGCCGTCCTCCCAGCTACACTCTGCGTACGGCAGGCCCATCCACTTACAGAGGTACTCGGGCTCGTTGGACGAGCTGGCAGTTTTATGGCTGTGTGCTAGTTTGGGGGACGGGGGACGGCATAGTGTGTTAAACGCCTCTCCTAGCAAAAAAAACATTACACCCTATCAGACTGCACCCATGTGGCAGGTACCAGCTCATACTCACAGGGAAAGTCGGAGGAGCACTGCGATTTGCCGGTCTTTGTTGCTGCCCAAGACAAAAGGAAAATGTGTTGTTCATAAATTTTGTTTCGGACACCTCCTTCCTTACAGCGCAAAACATCAGTGATGAAATGGGAAGGTTTACAAAAGAGGACAAGATCCTAAAACATCAAAACACAGAAGGCAGTAGTTTTTTGTAAACACAAACCTAATTAGCATAAAAATGGATATAAACCCAAACACATCACACAGCACGAGTGACGTATCGTATTCATGGATCACTACGGAGATCTCATGGCTCACCTATGACTCGCTCCACGATCTGGAACTGTTTATTGAGGTCTGTGGTCAGTTCTTGCTGGCAGTTGTAATACTCCAGGTCTTCTGGGGAGGCTTTCGAGATCCTGAGAGGCAGAAGGACAATGTGCAGAAACTCTCAATGCGGCCCATAAGTGCGTGTACGGCATCATGCGGCACACGGAGCTACCCGGCCAAACCAAAACCAGTGGTTAAAAACTCCTCCCGGTGCCTGCTCCCAATCTCACACTCCTCTGTCAGTCACTCTGACCCCTACTACAAACCTTAAGCTGAATACATGACCCCTAACATCTATATCAGAGGTGATCATTTTTAAACGAAAGCTGTGCATTTCTGACATTTTATCTCTGCTGAGGTCTCACCAGTAACTGAGCTCCTCATTCTTCTTCTTAAAGTTCTCCAGCTTCTTGAGCCCCTTGACCTTCTGCTGGATGAGGGAGTCCATGCTCTCCCACGTGTTGTGAATGTAGGACCAGCCCTTCCACTTGATCAGGTACTGCGTCTCACCCTCGTCTTTCTCGAGGTCGAAGTCGGCACAAGGGTCGCCATTGGCCTCCACGGAGTATAGCGTGGTGGAAGCCCCCGTGGCTGTGAGGTCACACACACGGTTATCCTGGGCCATCACAGCTGGCCCACAATGCCGAGCAATAATACGCTAGACGTCAGCTCTATTCTCCAAGCCCTGACCCACCACTGCATGTCACTGGCAGAGTGAGTCAGCGTGTGACTGAATCACACTCCAGCGTAACACTCACCATGCTCTTACAGCCAGAGACAGGGCTGCTTGTTTCTACAAAAGGCATAAGAGAGACAGAGAGAAGCTCACCTCCCTTACGACCAGTCCTGACATCCATGACCTTCTCGATGGTCTCACTGTCATTGTCCTGTTGTTCGTCACCAGCCTCCCCAGCCATCTCGATCAGGTCATCGGAGTCCGTCTCAAAGTCGTTCAGGTCCTCCTTATAACTGGAAGGCGAGCATTGGAATCACAACTAGCTCAAAGGAGACAGGGCACTAAACCGTACCTAAGAAGTCTGTACGAGTTAACAGTGCTCCTCAGAGTCACATGTGCTGGACTGGGCCCAGCCCCAGAAACACACAGTATATAATCAACCAATCAGGGCAAAGGAAGCCCAAAATAAATGGGCAACAGCACAAGTTAATCACAAAATACTTAAATGTTAAACCTGACAATTAGGAATCTGCATATTATTAGCGCATTTCATTATACTAATGTCACACATAACATCAAGCATTAATGCAAACATCAGTGATGAGCAACCATGGTAATACAGCTGTTTTTAAGAGGCACTTAGCAAGTAACTGTTGATTGTACATCATTTTTCATTCAGAGGGCATCATATATGTTCATACCTTTACATTCCAGTATTCAAATACCTCTGATCCCCTAAATGTCCTTATAATTATACTGCACAGCTTGCACTACTTTATTCCTTTATTCTATTGTTCTATGTTATTTCTGATTATCGATTCTTCTTAATTTATGTTCTTGAACTTCTATGTTATTTGTGAAAGGAAGCACCAATACTGCCAAAACAAATTCCTAGTACATGCAGGTGTACCTGGTCAGTAGAGTGAATTCTGATTCTAATTATCAATAGGGGTGAAAAATTCTAGGAATTTTCAAAGTTGGAAGCTTTCCAAGGGGATATTTGGGAATTTGTAAAATTGCAGGTTAGCCTATAACGGTGAACTTAAATGTAATTGAAAAAAAAGTCTTGACAGCACTAAACCAAGTGCTTGTGAGTAATTATGTGTGTGTATAAACACCACAAAATAAGCATCTGCATCAAAACGCACTGCTTATAAGTCATATTCTATCTTGTATTATTCATAGTTTGCTTTCTTTGCCTTACCAGACAGCTCATGTACAGTTCCACATAGTTCCATATTTCTAAAAATTCCCTAGCTTAACTTCCCATGGAAAGTTTCTGGAAAGTTTCTAGCCCTTTGCAACCCTACTTCCCATGGAAAGATTCTGGAAAGTTTCCACCCCTTTGCAACCCTACTTCCCATGAAAAGATTCTGGAAAGTTTTCGGAAATTTACCGGAAGGTCTCTGCCCCTTTGCAACTCTAATTAACAAAGACCTTATTAACTTCTGTAGCAACGATAAAAATAAAATAAACATGGTGGTGTTTTATTACTTTATTGGCTGTCAGATAAAATGAGCACATTGCCAGAGCAGTGGCAGGACACAGGCTCTGTCTCACCTGACTTTGGCAGCTGCCCGACGGCGCGTCTGTCTCTTGGGCGTGTCCTCATCTTCATCATCGTCATCCTCATCCTCGTCATCTGAAGACTCTTGCTTCCTTGCTTTCTTGCTTCTTGGAAGCTCCTGCTTCTTGGTCCCAGCTGACTTGCTCTGAGGCCTGTGAAACAGAGACACAGGGCGACTGTTTGACACTCGGGCCGTGAGGCATGACTCCACGCCGGCCCCCATCTGACCGCCAGAGCGTAGCGGCGAGTCCCCTTCTAACAACCTGACTTGCGTACCAGTGGCCTTGAGACAGCTTTTATACTGTTAAAATGTTAAATGTCAAATTCTTGATGGACAGCACCAGAAACATCCCAACTTATTTTAAAATGGCTGCAATAACATAATTAAACAAATACAGACATTTCGAAAGTGGATATTTTCAGTTAACAAGCAATATGTAAATCTCAGTCCTTACATCCAAAAGGCTCTTTAAGATTTGGGGATCAGGGCAGCTTCAAACTAAAATGGGCACATGACCAAATCGGACCAATCAGAGGAGCTGTCTGAAGGCCAGGCTTCGCTACACCCTTACCTTCTCGCTGGCAGTCGTCTGGATCTAACTTTTTTCTCATCCTGCTCACTGTCTGCACTGCTGGCATCTTCCTCATCATCATCCTCCTCTTCTTCATTTGAGTCATCATCTTTCCAGGTATTTCTTTCAACACAGAAATACCACAGTTTTACCCTTCAGGATGCCGGCCAGTGCTGCGTTGACCCATCCTCTGGCGCCCGGAGAGCAGGGTGCGCCTGGTCAGCCTATACTGAAGCTAATGACGACTTGCTGAGCCCTTAGGCTAGCACTTGCCGAAAGCTCGGTGCTCGTTTCTTGTCACTCAGAGCACAGGCATGCTTGGTGTCATGCCCGACACCACCCACCAGGGGGCCTGTCACCTCAGCAATGGCACGCAGATGTAGTGCAGTGCAAAGACCATGAAGGAAACAAGCCACCCACCTCAAACCACTGAGCTTATTCAAATGCTATTCCGCATTCATATAATTAAAAGAAAATAGAACATCTAAAAAAAAAAAACACTGAAAATGTGAAATCATATTCGAGATGGCTTTTACAAGCAAATATTCTTTTTCAGAATAGTATTTTATTAAAAAAAAAAACGATTTAAAATTTAACCCATTCTTCTTATATTCATCTTTATACCGTGGTTTTTAACAATGAAGCATTTTAATTCTCATATGGCACTGCAAATGTAACCTTCCTCAGTGCTGGGGCAGCACTGGCGACGGACTGCCACAGGCAGAAAAATGCAAATATGACCAGGCCAGCCCAGGCAGCAGCATGTCGATTCTGTGGGCGCACGCTGCGCGCATGTATGCGAAACTGCAGAAAAGTTTGTGCATGTCATCCAGCCCCACTCACTCTGCCTTCTTCTGCCGGGAGACTTTTCTTTTGGGACCTTCACTTTCAGATTCGCTGCTGCCCTGGAGATGTGTCAGAGATACATTCATGTGTCACCAGAAGCCTGGCACTTGTACGCAAGTCACAGACAGGGCAAATTTCATTGCAACCATGCAATGTTATATAATGGATCACCAGAGTAAATAAATACATAAATAAAATCAAATAAAGCAATAGACTGTCTTTTAAATGAATTTAATTAATTGGGAATTACAGAAATGTTGTAATTGAAAGTATAAATTAGCACCCCATACACTAACTTTTCTATTGGTTTTTCTATAAACAGCGAATGTATCTTTCAGCCACCAGATGGCAGTGTGAACAACAAAATGGCAGGTACAGCTCCTGGGTGCATAGACTACAAAGCCATTCCTTCAGAGTGCTCACATTCCTGCTGCCCTTCAAATTCAGAGAAAGCAGCTAAAAATCTACGGAGTAGCTTATCAAAATCACTTCCATTTAAGAGTTACCAACACAATGCATAAGCCTCCACTGCACTACATAACGTTGCAGCTTTCTTGCCTCCCCCACTCACCTCAGCGCCGATATTAAGGCGAGCAGGTTCGTGTCTGCTCCGGTTGGACCTCCTGACCCCATAAACATCTGGATGTTCCTCCCACATCTGTAAGCAAATAGCCCAATTTGCCCCACAGTCTCGTATCTTAGACTCGCAGCCAGCAGCTATATGCACTAGATCAGGGGTTTACAACCTGGGGTCTGCAGAAACCCAACAAATTGTCAAAATGCTGGTACTTTCCCATCACTGGAAAATTATGGGAACCAAAGGCCCCCATAGTCCTTAGGTACTTGTGTGATCACACATTAGTGGTTGGGCGGGGGTTCTCCATCTTGGGTTAAATGCAATTTGGGGTTCTCGGGTCTAAGGTTGAAAACCCCTGCTCTGAATAAATGTAATTTTTGTGGAACGAAAATCATAAATCATTATACAAGCTTGGAACTAGTTTCCAATCAAGCAGTCCTTAAACATTTAATGTAGTCTAACAAAAGGTCATGTCCTCTCACATCCCACTTCAGGGAAGTCGAACTGCATGAAGCCTCATCACTGGGTGGTTGACACCTCAGTACCTTCTTAACATCTGCTAGCTTATCCTTCTTTCGGATGGGCTTGTCCTTGACCACAGCTGAAGCTTGCTTTGATTCGCTCTCAGACTCGGAGCGGCTCTCGGACTCGGACGTGCTGTTGGACTCGGAGCGTCGGGACCTTCCACGCTCGCTGTCCGACTGACTCCCAGACTCCGACGCTGAGTGGTTCGATTCCTCTGATGCCGAGTTGCTATAATGTGAAAGAAACCCCACCTCACAGATTAACAAAGGACGTGATTTCATTGTAATGCGAAAGACATATGTGAGGGTACCAAACGTGAATATATAAATCTGTCCAACTATGCCTTTCATATTCATCGGACTACTTCTTCAACGCCTGCTATTTCACAAGTGTGTGGAAAAACACAATAAGCAAATTTTTTTGAATCTGCTTACTGTGTCAATTATGTAAATTTTGTGCTGAATAAAAATACTTTCGTGTGAAAATGCAAGGGTCAAAGAATAAAAAAAAAAAAAAAAAAGACTAACGTCATTCATTACATTAAACAACAAAGTGGGTGAATTCACAATTTACAGAAATTCCCTGTTGGATTCAAGGTACATATAATCCCAAACTGAAATGCAAAATGTGTTTAGTTTTAATAATAATTGGTATTGGGGTGACTAATGGGTACTCAAAGTGTTCATATTTAAGCCAGAAATCAGCTCATTTTGTTTTGTTTTTTTATTTTTTTTCTGACCAGCTTTATGTGAAATATGAGAAGAGTATTTATGCACTTTTGTTATGTTTGTAAAAGACCATATCAGGAAAAAAAACAGAAACTTTTCATGCAAAATAGTCATGTTACACCAAATACTCTTTATAGTTTTACTAAATTGCTAATTTTCCTTTGAAAATTACAATTTTCAAATTGTAAACATACGGTGCCATTATCAATTGAAATCATCATCCATTTTAGACATTAAAGTAGAACTATAAATGAAGCATGTTCTTAAGGGCAGGTATCCACACAATACAGCAGGCTTACTTTGTATAGATGAGAACCCACTTCAAATGGGCATCATACCAGCACCCAGACATAAAGATAATGAGTTATAGTGACCTTTCTGTTACAATCCTCTTTATATGGTGTATCCAATCTGACAGGAAACAATAGAAATGGAGGCTCTTTTTCTTTCAAAATTCCTTTATTGTTCCCAACATTGCAATATCACGAAACGCCAGCAGGGGTCCAAGGCGCTCACTTCTGCAGCTTCTGTTAATTTCCTTCAGAATGCATACAAAACTAAACGTTTAGATGCATTTTCTGTTGTCTGTGCTACAAAACACCCTTAATTCATTTTTGAACACAAGTTAACAATTGCTTTACTGTTTCTAAATGTTATAAGTATGCATATAAAAAAGGATGAAGTGTTGCTGGAAATTCTCTGCTGGATTCAAGGTACACATAACCCAAAACAAAAATGCAAAATGTTTAATTTTTGTATTTTTTATTATTTTTTTATTATGCTGTTGTGTTGATGATAATCAACAAATATTCATATATTGTATAATTTATTCTTTATAATCATATGATGAAAATAAAGACTGAACTGATATTGGGCCCTCCTTTCCAGCAAGCAAGGCACTCTCAGCTGACAAAGCAGACAGGAAACACAGCCTTCCAGTGCTGAGATGATGTAAGGAAGAGGCGGGACTTGACACATACAGAGAATTTCTACAGGCTGCTGTGTTGCTATGCAAGGGGAACACCCAATCACCATCTAAAACATACACTTATGACCTTTGAGCCACTTCCTGTAGTTCCAGGAACGTACTGTGTAATGCAGCATGCCTGACCAGCTATGCGGCACAAAGCAAGAGCCATTTTGTGACTTTTAAGTGGACGAGCAGCCATTTGAAGAAGTAAAGACGCTTACATAAGCAAATGCCTTACTGGTTGATAAAGCTGTGCCTTGCTGTTCCCAAAAAGAGGACAGTTTTTGTCATTTAAAAGCCAGTTGAGTTGTCTCATTGTCAAAAACAGTGCCTAATCGAAGATGAAAACTGTTGATTTTAATCCTGTCTAAATGTGTGCATTTAAAATGGCTGCCACATGAAACAACAAAGCAAATACTGAAAATTTAACCCTTTGCAATGTCATAATCTGTCCAGAGCTATTACCCATTTTACATTTCCATTAAAACAGTGCGGCATTTATGCATCCATATTTTCTTGTACTAACGATATACAACCATTTCTTGGTATAAAATTCTAATAAAATATGGAAACGCACAACCATTTCGTCAAAAAAAGACAAAAAACAAGCTACTCAGGGCACTGAGATCTGATTTAGTTCAGTGTATATGCACATAAGTATATGCACCTATGTAGTACTTTTCCAAATGTATCTGGTGTGTTAAAACTGCAGTTAATGCTACATGCATGACTATCAACTAGAAGAGTGAAGACCAATGAAGAGACGATATGTACAATAACCACAACAGAAATTAAATGTGAAGAGTATAGAATACCAGTTCGGCTTTATACGTAGTCTCACATAATTTTAACTAAACAATTTTAGCCTTGGTCTATAAAAAATAAAAGAAATGATGGCACCAATTTCAAAAAGCTACCAGTTTGCTTAATAGCAAGCTCAGAACATCAATATATAGTATGTTTTAAAGACAACATGCTCCACTTCCTCGTTATGAATTCATCGGAATATGAGCACTGCAAAGTAAATTCCATATCCTTATAAATGATACTTTTGTGCAGATATTAGTGCATATTTACCTTAATAGACTATAAGACACCAATGCATTATTGTACTAATTAAACAATGTATCCCAAACTCCACAATCCCCATTTAAGGATTTCAGACTTTTGTGAAATTTTCCATGCTTACAATACACTTTCCACATAGTTATCCCTCCTACACAACCCAGCCTCTATGGTGTTTTTATCTTCACTACAATTTTATTTCAACAATGAACCCAAAAACTATCCCCGCCCCCTCCAACAAAGTAACCTCTTTCATATAAGTTGAAATAATCTCCCCTATGCAAAATGGAACCAGAACATAGACTAAAATACATGGCCGAAATTATTAGCCTGAACAACAATATAAATGCATACTTTTGTGCTTTATTAATGTGGTAAAGGCAAAAAATATATATATATAAACATTGTTTTATACTATCAATCGTTCAAGATCGTTCACTTCCTGGTTCAACAGGAAATTGAAATTTTGCACGTGTATCTCCATGAGTTTTAAATTACTCCAGGAACTGGACTCAACATCAAATGGTCCATTGGTGTAATTTTTGTGTTGGGCAATTACTTCCCTCCAGTGGCCCTTTCAATTATTGCATTTAGAAGGAAAAACACTTAGCAACCAATTAAATCGCCTTTCTTCATTGGTGGAATATGTGTATTTCATTTGCAATTTAAAACAAACATTTAGTTTACTCCTTCCACTAAGTGTTCATTTAATAGCACAACAAGCACTAATTTTCAAACATGAGAAACAAATACTCTACACCATAAGATGGAAAGTGGTTGAATCCCACTGATGGTTTCTTGATGCATCTATGGAACCAGTATGATACTCTACTTGTGTGTATCACCATCTGGCCACTAATCTAATGCTTCTTCACATAACGTATGTGAAATTCTGAGTTATGCTACACAGATGTGTTACTCAACAATACTGAACATCAGAGAAAGCTGAAAATCACAAATAACTGGTGAAAAAAAGTATAGATTCTACATGTAACAAATGAACTTGTTGATGTCAACAAAATTAAGCCAATTATAAACAACGGTCTAATAAATCTGTCGGTGATGTTTGAAAAACTAAGACGGTTATATAAAAAAAAAGTTACACATAAGTGAAGTCGTCTGAATATGTACTTTTTCTATAACTGAAAAAACAATAACACACCTTATTAAAAATGGGTTAAAGTGTACAAATATTATATTGGGATAACTGATGTATACAATGTTGGATATAGTTCTAACAATTAATTGCATCTGCATATATAAGGAAAAAACATGGGAAAAGTACCAATAGGAGGAAGCGTAACAATGTTACTAAACCTTGTATTTAGACAGAAAATGCTTTAAATCAAACAGGGTAATTTATATATCAAAATATACGAGCATATTCAAAGTATGTGGGACTGAGTACTGAAAGTCTGACATATAAAATATATCACATAATATTTTACGATCCCAAAGAGATATTTAATGGAAAGTAAAGACAGGCCTTTATCTACATCTGTTACAAATGACCAAACTAAAATACCTTTCGAGTACCCACAAATTTACCTTCAAGGAATAACAGTGTAATTCACTGTAAAATGATTAATGAATTGTACAACCTTATGAACATCCACAGTGCATAAACTTTTGAAGTATCGCTTAGTGTGTTTTCTGTTATTTTGTTTTAAAGGCACTCTCAGACAGAATTGAAAGTTTATATCAGTACCTTCATTCATGTAACAAATCTTAAAGGATACCCCATGTTCTTCCCCCCACTGAAAAACGGTTTCGGTTTTAAAAGACCACTTAGTATTTCCAAACCACATGTGACCAGAAAGTGTTCAAAATGCATTAAATACGAATGAACATTGCATGTAAAATGGTGCAATGCAGCAGCGACTAATCAGACAAGGTCATTTTATACTGTCACAAATAGACATAAAAGAATAGGCAACCGTGCACGAACTCCTAAAAAAAGAAAAAGAAAAAAATCACCACCATCCATCGAGCCGATGTACATTTGGGTATACGATTTACACGGGCCCAGGAGTCGGGGCTTAAGTTTTAGAAATGCCAGCAAAAATTAGGGTGTGGCTGTTTAAGAGTGCCAAGGTCATTGATGTAAAATGGACATTAATCGAGGGCGATCGTCGCCAAAAAAAAATATAATGTGTACAGGTGAGCACCCGTGTTTGACAGGGCAAACAATCAAGGCAGATGTCAAAAAAGGGGGCTGGAAAACTTTAAAGATCGTACCTTGATGCATTGCTTTGAGGCGACCCGTCATCGTCCTGCTTTTTGTCCTTACTCTTCATCATGGTTTAATCTTGAAAACGTTTGCGTTTGGGGATCTTAAGTTCTGGTATTAACTGTCAAAAAGTTAAAAGAATGGTAAGCCGGACTGTATTTCCTTGGCTTTTTTGCTAAGAGGAAAGAAGCAGCATTTGACGTTGCCGACGACATAAGACAGACAGAAAAGCACCTTGTCCGACGTTAAAAAATATCAAATAATGGAAATATTGCATATTATCGACAAATAATTGGTGCCCAGTGGCATGGGCATCAATGTACAGTGCCCATGTGTGCAAAGGATTTCTTTAAAATACGGCTACAGACACACATTATAACTGCGTCATCAGACAAAATACGATACAGAAACGAGTTTCATAACGAAAACAATGAAAAATTAAAATTTATAAAAGCATTGTAGACATACCTATTCCATGTACAGACAGGTAGACTGCGGCGCCGCTTTCTAGTCTCCCGTAAGGAGTATTTATCCCGTTTTCGCGATTCCGGAAAAAAGAAACAAAAATCCTTTTAAAACGACTAATATCGAAATTATTTGATTTTAAAATTTTAATCTGCGTTGAAATATCGGTAGCTGAGAAGAAAGGAAGAGGAGCCGAAGGAGCGCCCAGGCGAGCGCACTAAAAATGGAGGTGCGCCATGGCCGCCCTGCCTGGCTGGGGAAACAACGACTCGCACAGACGGCACAGTGCGGCTCCCCCTCCGCCAAATGCATCGACCTAACGCCGGAAAACGCTGCTAATTCTCACGCCGACTACACCGCATCTAGCCCTACACTCGCCTGGGTTGAGCCCGGGGAGCCTGAAAAGTTGTTCAAAGTTGCGGGGGGGATGAAAAAGTGCCAGACGAAGCCGTGCGAGCGTGAATGCGCGCCCCTCTCCGAGGCTCAGCCGCCATCTAGAGCTCCTTCCCAGCTCTGAGAGCCCAGCCTTTGATTGACGTCCTTTCCATTTACCCCAGGACTCAGGTGATGCACTGAAGACCCACCCCTTCCATATCCTACAAAAATGCCAATATTTACAACTAAACTATCTTCTCCAAATCATGGATGTGGGGCTGGACACTGACACAAGTAACCAAATTCATCCCCAGAGCAAGGTATTGGGGGGAGCTGTTTAATTTTTAATTTTTTTTAGAGAATACATTTTTTTGTCCGTGCCACCACTTCCTGTTCAGACAGGAAATGAGGAAACGAGATAACTGAAGCCATTTTATAGAAGCAACAGAGCAGCCTTGGACACCATTACAGCTACTGCCTTCACATCTGATTTAACCCTTTGTACCTTGAAGAATTATGCAACTAAGGACTATTGTTAGAAAATATAGCCAGAGCTGATGGAAAATCCCAGTCAATGGAGCACTGGCTATATCCACTTCCAGTATAACCACATTAAAACTAAAGAATGACAAAAACCAAGATGACCCTGCAATCACCCAATTGCAGACTAGCCATTAAAAGTAGCAATATGTCAGCTACACTCTTCCAGTAGCAGGACATAACTAGCCAATGAAATGAATAAAAGCCATCCCGAATCCAAAACATACACCCCTGGTCTGGTTAAACCCAACAAATGGGGCGTTAGGATGTATCCAAGAGCCTTTTGTAGAATCCCTAGTCTACAAAGTATCTTTAATGGTCAACACCTCAGTGCCATATTAAGGACTCCCAAGAATCAACAAGTTGATTACAAACTGAGAAACATGTACATTTTTGACAAAGGCACCCAACCAGCAAAATTATTTCAAAAAAGCACGACAGCATTTCATTTTTCATGGAGCCATCAAGGAACTCTTTTCTAAATGAATATGAAACAAACCATTGAATTGGTTACTGTCCATAACCAATGAGTTCAAATGTAAAAAGTCACTTTATTCCAGTAAGTCAACTCGAGAAGTCCAAAGGGTAAAACCCATTTAAATTTTGACCAATAGAAAAAGAGTCAAAGAAAAATGGTACATATCCTTTTTTATTAAACATTAATAAAAACAAAACGATGCAATTACACACAGTTACAATAAGATTTTGAAAAATGAATCAATACAAACTTTGCATTACTTTAAGAAACATCTTTTCAGTATGCACACAGAAGCACAAATATCTCCAATCATTACTTCTCAAAACAAACATCCATGCAATGTAGCAAGTAGTCAATGTCAAAACCAAAGACTCTGCATTTCCCAACAATAAAAGCCTTTCCAAAGCAGAGAAAGGAGGCTGCCATCTTGATGACATACCAATGGTCTCCACTTCAACTTCTTCACTTTGAGGTCTTAATAAAATTAAAGAAAAAAAAGGAAAAAAGTTGTAAACCCCAATGATATGTCAAAACTGGCAGTCAAGTTTTGCATAAATACCCAAACAATTTCCAAAAAAAAAACACCATTATTTTTTTTAAATCCCATAGCAGGGTCATGTTGATAGTCTTGTGGAACATCAAGTTAAATTTGAAACTATGCTTTGACTGTTACAACAGAGCAGTCATCTCAAGTCTCTAGCCAGAGTTATACAGCAGCAAAGTATTGTCAAATGTTCAACTTAAAGACCAAACGTACTAAGTTTTGCATTTCCCTGTAGTTGGTGTGCCATGTGTAGCAGTTATTGTGGACAGATAAAAGTCAGAAGTGAATTACAACTGAATAACATGTGTTAAACTCTTGAAGTGCATCTTCATTAAAATCATAAGCAAACTAACAAAAAACTAATATTATGCAGCATCTGATAAGCCAAATCGTAAAATCAATACAAAATATTTAAACAAAGGCAACCAACTTTAAATCCATGAATTAATATATAAACACAATCTGGGCTACATGTCTCTAACTCAGATGGTGATACGTCTTTAAATAGTTATTTACCTAATCTCAAATGTAGCATTTTTAGAAAGTTTTTTTTTTGGGGGGGGGGGGGGGGGGGAAGTTGAACATTTGACATTTTCCAAAAACATCAAGGGGAAAAATACCATGCGATAAACCTGTACACACACAATGTGAATCTGAATTAAAAACACCACAAAATGTCTGTCATTGGTTTTTAAGTGACTCCGAAGTCATTTGATTGCAGCTAGCCAATAGCCATGCACAAGAATGAAGACCAATCCGAATGAAGCTAGACAGGCCTGTACATTTAGCATCTAGACCGTTTTCTTTCATTTTTTGCTGAAGATGTGCCGTTTCTCTTTCAACCAACAAATGCCACAAATATACGTATATAATGTATTATTTTAAATATTATTTAGATACGTTTCAAACTAATTTCACTAAATCATCAAACAAGCAAAAGCAATTATTCCACACTCACAATAGTTTGTTATACTGGGTATGAAATGATAAAATGTACAGATCGGACAAATGGAGACAGGTACAAATGTAAATTAGTTACTGTGTGTCTAAAGGCTAAATGTATAAGACATGACCTAACAATTGAGATTTTTCTGACTGATGGCACCACAATGGTTTTTATGCAATGTTTTACAGAAAAAAAAAACTGCATTTACAGTGTTTAAATCTTGTAAAATTGAGCTAAACTAGAACAATTGCATGTGCTCACTGCAGTACTGAACTGAATGATCCATTATGAAC
>JAODJW010000019.1:9448820-9464390 GCA_026777045.1 Hyperopisus bebe
ACATGTGAATACAGTAGATCGTCACGCATAATATAGTCTTATAAGCAATACTATACCGTTTTCATCAAGAAATATTTCTATCCAGCGATTTAAATACTTTCATTTATTATCTGTAAAAACAAAACACGTCGAAAAGGCATGTGATGTTTTAAAATATATGGGTTGTTTACCTCAATAGCTTCTTAAAAAGACATGAAAACAACAGCGAAACCGTATACAGATCAGCGCGCGACAGGGGAAACATAGGGAAACTGATTTGCCAAGCCCGGATTAATGGGGAGGGTTGGCGTTAAGAAATAGACTGTCTCTTCACAGCATCACTGATGTCAAAATGTGGGAAATATGTGGTTGTATAAATAAATGCGTTAAAGTAGGTTAATGATTCCGTGCTGTATAAATTGTATAAAAAGTTAGGCTACATGACATTTGAATGGGCTATACCCGAATGCATGGACGCATTATGAGAATATGTTTATGTTTCTTTGACATCCACTTTCACTTCAAGGTGGGAATTGTGACACTGTGGCCATCTCTTCCAAGATGAATCCCTGAGTAGTGAAAGAGCATATCAATTTTTTACATGGCTACTCTCTTCCTTGTAGGCTGCTGCCCTTTAATTTTTGAAATCACACAACATACACATATATCCTCTGGTATATCATGTGCTTTCGCATATCGTATAAATAATCATAGTGGGCCACCATGACCAAAAAATGCCAGGGCCATTTTTTGGTCCCAGTCCAACCCTGTTTTGCACTATAAAATAATCAGCTTTAATATTAATTTTCATTAGTAGCTCAGAACAGACATTCGTTTCTGTAGTGGATGACATATTCCTGCATGATGTGTTGATTTCTGTCCCATGTTTTTGTATTTTGACTTATTTAGCTTTCCGTACTGCTGCCAAAACTTCACTTAGTAGCTAGAATCTGCTAGAAGTAAGATATGTAAGAAACAATTGATGAAAAACTTTATATTTTAACGCATTTTCATGGGACATTATGAATGAATAAGCAAGAACAGTGCTTGTAGTGATAAGCCATTTGGATGCATTTTAAATTTTCATTTACAGGTTATGTTTCAAAAATATTATTTCACTACTCAATATGTACAAAAAAACCTTTCTGATCACATTTTTTAGTTTATTTTGTATTGCTTTAAAGTGGTAACACAACATTCCGACACATGAACCTACTTTATTTTTAAGACTATGATCATATTAGTTATACACAAAGCAGCTTATTCAAGACCCCCCCACCCCCCACTCCTTGCCGCTCTGTACCTGACAGGGGTTCCCCCTCCTCTATGATTCTGATTTAACCCCTTTACAGACTGAAAGTGCCCATCTCTGCCCCCCAGTCCAGATGCATTCTGGGATCTTCATACCAGTCTGGTGGCTCTCTAAGGTGTGCTGATTCACCAGCCTTTTCAAACACACCTATACCACAGATGGAGCTTAGCAGAATCTTAATCAAGCTGTGTGCATGGAAATTCCTTTTACAATTAGTGTTCACACTTACATCCAGTGCATTACTGTCTTGAAATACCTAATTATGCAGCCTTAAATACTATAATGAATTGGCAATTCATCAAATGTTAATCATGCTTTTCCCTCCAAAGAAACTGCAGATAAATAAAAGGGATGTTACTGATTCGTGACCACGACTGAACATGCACAGTCCCAGGTCATCACTTTGTGCATTACGTTGCTTTTTTTCCTCCACCTTGATTGGCTGATCAAAGTCATCTGACTCGTTAGGGCAGTCTATGTGTCGCTAAGCGACCCGACCTGTTTCAGATGAGAGAATGGTGGTGATGACTTCCACTGTGACTTATGCAGGACCAGGTTACTTTTAGCGGCAAATGTTTACTCAACCCCAGTGTTTCCTAGACAGGGAGGATTAGCAGGCTAAATGTAACTGAGTAGCACATGCAAACTCGAGTTCCCTCATTAAGAGGAGGTTTGGCTTGGCTGTCATTAAGTAGATTTCTGCTCATGCTGTTTAAGCTTCTTTTGGGTTCTGAGCACGGAGATTAGCCGTAGTTCTGCTGTATTTGTTAGGAGGCTCTTCATTTTCATTTTTTATATCTCCAATTAAGGAATGCAGGAAATTAAATGTCCCTTATAAGCCCCTGTCCTTTCTGAGGCATGTCGTCGTAAGAAGTCTGCCTAAATGAAAGCAGCCTGGCACAGAACAAAGTGTCTACCTCATTTAAACCATAACAAATTAAGCAGATCAGTCAGCATCACTGGGATTCTGTTACTTGAGGCGTCTGTAAAAGCAATGGGGGGATAATGTGAGAGATCCTTCGCATGCAGCAGTTTCAAGGCATCACTAGGTAGCATGATGTTGTTCTGTATGCCCCTTACAATATATTTACAATAAGGTTGTTCAGACTGTAAACGTTGTACACAGATGATCCCTCAGAGCTGAGGTAGGTGGGTTGGGAGTCAATGCCTTGTCGTTTTGAATCCTGTGGTGGGCAACGTGTCTATATCCCTCTTGGGCCCTTGAGCCTTGCCCTTAACACTGTCCTATGGCTGCTGAATAAATGGCTGTGCTCAAGCTCTTACCGCTATATGTTGTGACAGAACGGCCAGTTGAGAGTCCGGCATGCACCAGCAGGGGGCGATCAGCGCTATGCACCAACACCACATAGTCTGACTGTAACCATGGTTTCCATACTGTCAGCTTCAAGGAGGGCCAATGGGACATGGATGGTGGATGATCAATGCCACAACCAGGGGGCAGGACAAAGTTCCTTCAGGCTTAAAGCCCATATAGGGAAGAAGTGAAGGAGGACAGAAAGACTAGGGACAGGCTCCTGCTGCCAGGCTGATCACCCTCATTTGGGCCACACCTCGTAATCATTGAAATCAGGTGCTTCAGTCAGACCCATTGACACAGGCGTATAAAATCAAGCACCTAGCAATGCAGTCATGTTTACAAACATTTGAAAAAAGAATGGGATGTTCTGAAGAGTTTAGTGAATTCAGGTGTGGTGCTATCATAGGATGCCACCTTTGCAATAAGTCAGTTTGTGAAATTTCTTCTCTGCTAGATATTCCATGGTCAACTGTAAGTGGTATTATTGCAAAGTGGAAGCGTTTAGCAATAACAGTAACAGCCACAAAGTGGCAGACCATGTTAAGCAACAGAGCAGGGTCACCGAGTGCCGAGGTGCCTTGTGCATAAATTTGCCAATGCTCTGTTAACTCCATAACTGCAGAGTTCCAAGCTTATGGCTTTAATTCTTGGCTGATGATTCCATAACTATATACAGTGATCTTTCATGTATATTTCGAATAATTGTGATGATTGGTCGATCATGATTAATTGCACAAAGATGAAGTCGTGAATATATTCGTGCTTCAATCCTTTGCTGCTTTACCCCGAAATTCATTTTAGGCTGATCAAATGCCCCCCTTTTGTGACAGTCAAGCAGCCAAATAAGAGGCTCTGCTCAGTGACAGCTTTTCAGTTAATGTGAAGGTCACCTAGGAGAGTCAGGGAGCTTTCGAAGCTTGTCAGGGTCATTAAAGGTCATGGGAAAGCACAGATCCAGAACCAGAAACACAAGGAAAAAACACCCAGGTTATCTACATACTGATCACCGAACAGGAAGCACATCTCAGCACCCAAGGTACAGCATGTCCTTCAGAAGTCAGGAGGCTCCATATTACTGGGCTGAAGGTGACTTTGGAGGGGCAGCTGTGACGCTTCACAAAGCAGGTGTGGCTGCACGCTGTCCGGCGAGCAACGTCGAGGTTAGCAAGGGCACCAGCCCAAATCACAGGCACTGGCTGACCCTACATCAGCTCAATAGATAACAGATGCAAATGTAATGATCTTACTGCAGAACTGTAAATGACTGTTTCTGTAGCAAAAAGTACAGTCAGAAACTGGGACAGAGCAGGTGGCAAAACTGCCCCATAACATTATTGTCATGCTACACTGCCTTAGGCCACAAAGTTTATCCTTACTGACTCAGCTATCTGCACCTTCTCTGCTATCAAACTGATCCTCCCCTCAGGGCCATCTACAGCTGAAGTCCCCAGACTGCGATGGCCGGCAAGGACAGAGGAGGCAGACCTTGTAATGCAGAAGCGAACAGGTTTAATACGTAATCTGAGAATGAACACAGCCGAAGAGGAAATCCAAAATCGTAGTCGGAGGGCAGACAAGAGGTCGGTGTCCGGGAGTGTCAGTCTTACGAGGAGAGACGGGACAGGGCGATGATGGGAAGGGAGGAACGAAGTGGATAAGGTAGCAGGGCAGGATGGAGCAGGCAGACAGGGTGGACAGGAGAAGGCAGGTGGATGGAGCAGGCGTGGCAGACAGGGTAGGCAGGATAGCAGGGCAGGACGGAGCAGGTAGGGCAGTTGGGGAGAATGAAAGACAGAGAATCGCTTGGTAAGGCACATCAGAAATAGTGGCAATAATACTTTGCACTGAGCCTCTGGGCTCACCATCTTAAGAAGTGGAGAGATTAGCTGACAATTGTCTGTAGGTGCTTGGTCCCGCCCCTTGTGGGCATGACACAGACATCTGGCCTAGATGTGTGACTGAAATGGGGGGTGGTTCATCCCTCCAGAATGAGGCCCTGGACCCTTAAGAAAATCCTAACCGGTGAAGTATCCAACATTGTAATAAAATGTTTAATACTGTTTAAATACTCCTAGCATGAAATCTGTTGAATGATCGATGCCTTATGGATTATGTTAATTTATGTAGATGTGCTGCTCAGAATTAATTATTTCTATTGCACTGAAAAATAGAAAATGAAACTCTTGTGGAAGTGGAGTCAGAGACCTTTTTCCACGCGTGGCTAAATTTGATAAAAATGTTAAGAGTAAAGACGCGATAGGTGTAACAAACAGGAAAGAAGCATGAATGAAAATAGCTTCAATTTATTTTACAGCAAATATACATCACACGATTTTCTCTAAAATTATACATTCGAGGGAAAAAAATTGAATGCAAGGGGAGGAGCATTTACCTTATGAGATCTGTTTTTATCATTTTGCATTTTGTAATATATGAGCATCTCTTTGCCGAAATGCTACTGAAGCCCCAACAGAGTGGAACTCTGCTATGTGCGAAAGTCACCGCAAACAGACGAGCAGCTGTATCCTGACCTGGCGTCTGTCAAGCCGGGAAAACGCACCCAACCGTGCCCAGTATTGCTATCAACAAAACGCTTAGGAATTCAGATGCTCAGTCAGCTGAACGAAAAGAAAAAAAAAAATAATAATAACCTTTGCATCAAACATCTGTTCCAGGTGTCGGCCAGCCCCGAACAGTCTATGGAAGGGAACTAAGATGCAAATCACGCATGATTCAACATTTTAACTGGCCAGGATTTATGGGTAGGTCATCACTGAAAGGACAACAAATAAGAGACTAATGGGCTAAGCTGAACTTAACAGAAAGTGCGATTGTAACTCAGATTTTTACAGTAGTTTGAAACCGACATAGAAAACATAGACCGGAGCAGTGTTAAAGAAAAAAGGGGATGTGGTTTTGTTTTTCTTTATATAGCACAAGGATTTGAGCTGCACTCTAATGAATTATAAAAATAGCCCTTAAATTAACATTATAGTGTGGGAACAGAGAGAGGGTGAGAGGTCGGATTAACCGATGCTCAATCTGCAGTACCAAGTGTGACCTGTAATTTTACACATGCAACCTTGTGGTTGTTAACGAGACACGAGTGCCAACCATATGACCTGCTGTCACCACGGAGACGACCCTGGAGTGGATCCGACCAAGTGCTACCTTTTCGTGTCTCAGTTACAACACGGTGCCATTTTTCTCAAGATTTCTGTGGAAACCCCAATCACATGCTTTTGAAAACGAGGTTTATTACCTTCGCAAATAGTTTAAGAAAACTGATGTGTAACGCTAAAGGGCATAGATGAGGAGGTATTTCTCTACTTGACACACTGTAACACTTAATCATTTTTAATGTAACCACAACACAATTTTTTTAAATTTCTCGTATAAACACCCAAAGCACTGGATCACCCTTCCATGAATAAAGAATCAAACTGTAAGACGATTCGATTTACCTGTGACAGAAAATCCTACATGCTAACAATTTATTCTGCCTAAACAACTTTGTATAGTACATCAAGAGGTACACCATTTATCAACAACACTTTGCAAGCCTTGAGTTACATCATACCGTCTTCTGAAGACAATTAGGATGCATCGCTACCGGCTGAGAATACAACTTCCCCTACTGTATGTGCGCTGATAAAATGGCGTCTTCTGTGCTTCCATAAGAGAAATTTCTAGAGTCACTGACTGATATTACATTGGTACTCAAATAGAGAGAGGCAGATGCAGAGAATGAGAGTGGCAAGTCAATTAATGCTTAATACCCATGCTGGAGCGGTTGGCGAGCATTCTGAAATCTGACATAGGACGCCTTTGCGAAAGCCCAACATGATTTGAAGCAAGACATCCACTCTTTTCATCATCCTTCTATCGTTCAGCTTTTATTAATAGTCCATTTTGGCTTCTTGCTTTCATAGCAAATTGTCTAGTTCACAAAACTCGTATTTTGTTTCTGAGGTGTAATGTGCTGGATTTCTGGTTTTAGCTCAAGTTTGACATCTCTTAGAGTCAGGCCTTGTATCAAGCCATTTAAAAGGAGAACTCCAAAGTCACAGGGCATATTTATATTATCAAGCCAACTGCCAATGGATGGTCAGTGTGGTAAAACCAAACAGGCTCCCCCTTGTGGAAAACACCGGAATGGTCCAGTTTAACATTACTGGAAATGTGCTGGAAAATGGCAAAGGGTCATTTGGGTTTGCTGGTGAGAAATTAAAAAGGAAACCTTCATTAGACCTGATAAGATGATGACATAGTCATCACTTCACAATGTCACTACCAGAGAAACATTATTGCCGTTTGATCTGCAACATCACAATGCGATCAGAACGCAAATGTAAAACTGTGATTTCTTCATGATACCAAACAGTAGTTCACCAAATTGATCTACATCAGGATATATCAGGATGAGCTATATTCACAAACTTGTTTTCTCTATTAAAAATATTGCAAACTGGAAAAAGCTTTGGTTGATTTGCATTCACAGCCTTCTGTTATCATCGCTTACAGATCCTTGATGTGACCATTTTTCCCTCAGAGCGGGCCGCTCTCGCAGGGAAGGCTAGGTTGCAATGGCTTGTATTCAGCTGTAAATTCATCTCTTGTGGTTCTGCGTACTTACGAGGGGCTTTTGTTTGTCTGTCCGGCACGACCCCCCCCCAAAGCTACAAAGTCACCCTCCCCGCCCGTGTGTTGCTCGAACCTTGCACCCTTTCATCTTGGAGGGTGAGGCATAAGACTGGCCAGCTGTTCCTTGCCAATCTTTTGTGGTCTAAGACCACATCGTTGCAGGTCCCTGGTGCTACCAACTGCTTCCAGTCTCATGACATGAGTCTGAGCTATCTCAGCCGGTGTGCTGGGCCCGCCCCCCATCCAACAATATCACCAAATCAGGTAATGCCGAGCTAGGATGTCACAAGCTGATTGGCAGCTTCCAAACTCTCACCAGGCCACCACATGCTAGCCAGTTTCTAAGAGTTCCTGGGACAGCCAATCAGCTACACCCAACCACGCATTGTATTCCTCCAAAAGTGGGCAGTTTACAGGACGAGACCTCCAACCGTCTTGTCAACGTATCGACATATAGACACATGCCTCCTAAAGCTATTTCCTACAATTATTACAGCCATCTGGTGAAAACTGTTTTTTAATATGATGATATGCATGTATGGAATGGTGTTTACTCCTTAGAAAATTTTAATTATGAACAAAGTATCAAGTGTAATCCCGTAAACAAGAAAAATACATTAAATATGTTCAATAAAATTTGAGCAGTTTCTAAAATGTTAACAAAGAATAAAAAGGAATGAAAATTTATATAAGTAATCACAAAAAATACAAATATTTATATATTATATATATGTGTATATATATATATATATATGCATCACTGTTATAAAGATCTATATACTGTATATCCATTCATTATCAATAACTGCAAGGCAGTTCACACTCAAGTCAGCATACACTGATGTAAATTTATATCTGCATATATTTATATCTGTAGATATGTCTGCACATTGTTTTTTAAATAACTTAGATATTAACTTTGGAATTAATAATCACAGGTGGTGAAATCCAGGCTGTTTATAAACCAGTCCTCACAAACCATGACAGTGATTGTAGAGTAGAGAAACCAGGGAGTGATGGCTGGTGGACTGAAACACACGAAGCTCTCCGCTCAGACTCAAAAGTCTCTGCCTCTGTGCTAGAATTTCCCCTGCGAATGAATTTAAGGTCTTATCTTGACAGCAATGAAGCACAACTTCACTAAAACATACTGAACTCACTCACAGAAGCTTTACTGAATAATGACTAGAGCGGTATGGACTGCTTGCTGGTGTAAAAACATAAATGTCTTTTAAATAAAACACGACAGACACTGGAGACCCGGCAAGGCCGGGAAGAGTGTCTCTGGAAGCCGAGCACCTTGTTGGACGTAAACATCTACCCTTCTGATCTCAGCAGCAGCTTCAGAAGATGACAACTTCATAAATCCAATCTCCTTGACTGGAGAGGATGGAAATCAAACTGAGGGCTTAAGGAGGCCGACAAATCGTTACATACCATAAAACACAATTAAAAATAAATATTGACCCTTTGACCGCTGTGCAAGCAAACAGCCTGCGACATCCGGTGCCAAGCTCTTGGCTCCATTCAGCCACCCTAAGCATCTCTATAAAGTGCCATAGTTCTTGCCACTTAAGGTTTCTACCCTCAGATGAATTTCTATATAAGTTTGATATTATTATTTTATGAATACAGTATTATTCATTAACCAAAAAGTAAAGGTAACTGGTAAACACTGCAAAACTGTTTATAATTATTTTTCTTAATGAATTATTGTGTTGATATGCTGTAGCCTCATACCCATCAAACATCATTCCCTGTGACACATCCTTGCTCCTCTAGAGCAAATATAATTATGCACACTAAAAAAGTGAAAAAAATAACCAATGTAAAAATATTCTCTTTGCTTGTAACAGCATTAATAAGAGAAATTACAAAAAAAACTTGAAACAGTGTCTTAAATATAGTTAAATATTATAATATTTCAAGATATGACAGGATTTATGCTTGAAATTATTAAAAAATATGGCTGATTTAGGGTTCAGTGAGTGATGCATATTTGAACAAGCTAGCTGTGCGATGCAGTGTTGTACAGTGCTTTCACAGGGCCCCAAACCCCTCCCAGCACTGAACTCACTGGGGCTGCACATCACACAGACAGCCGTGTCTCCGGTGCCACACAGCCCACCGACAGACTCCTGACCAGCTAACTGTTCCGTGGGCCCCGACCACATGCTGACACGGCAAGCAAAGCATCCCGGGCAGAGCGACCGGGAGAACAGACCCCCTCTGACAAAGCGGACCGCGCCATCTTACAGGCCCAGGGGGAGATGCACATGGGCCCAATGGAAAGAGAAGAGTAGCAGCGGCATCTCAGGGCCGAGCTAGTGCCTCAAATGGACGACCTTCATATAAAAAAGATCCTTTATTTAAAAAAGAGAACTGGAGGTGTAGCAGGCCTTGCCGCTGATCACTTGATCCTATAAAACAGACTCCATGTTCTCGCACCACTCATGGTCCTCCAGGTTGTATATGAATTTTGTCCTGTTGGCTGGGTTCTGACTAATGTCCTTCCCCAGGTTGTCCAGGGTGAGGCTGGACGGGAACAGCTTGGCGGGGTTCAGGCCCTCGTGGTTATTAATGTACTTCTTGTAGTTCCTACGCAGGCACCACCAGGTGGTGGTGTAGAGCAGGAAGGCGACGGCCTTGAGGACGATGGCGATGCTGACGTACAGCTGCCTGTAGGCCACGTTGTCATACAGCATGCAGGCTCCCCTTTCGCCGCACACCGTGCTCCAGAAGAGACACGTGGAGTCGATCCCCACGCCGAAGATCAGAGGGGGCGGGATGAAGCCTGCAGTGTCACGGAATAGTGAAAATGAGGTTCCCGTGGTTACCTGCAAGATGGGTGCCTGCCCTTTTCTAATTAGCCTTTGTCATTAGTAAATCAAAGATCTCTGGATTTGAATTTCAGCACGATAGAGCAGGAACCTTTTTGTGAGGCTAATGTAATGTGAGCAGCCGGGAAGCTGTTACCTAGCAGTCTGAGCAGCAGGAACAGGACTCCCAGGGCATAGGACTTCAGCTCGGGGGTTACAGTCCTGCGGGGGAAGAAGAGAGGGTCTGGAATGAGAGGCCCGAAGCACTTGCCTGACCCTGAGGAGACTTTCGGTCCTTCGGCGCTGGAAGTTTGTGGGGCTGTATGTGACTCACAGCGAGGATGGCGTCCGAGTTAACGGAGCAGGTGCCAGCCAGGGAACCATTAGGAGCTTGTTATTTAACCCAGTGCTTCTCGACCCGGTTCTCGCGGACCCCCAAACGGTCCACACCGAGAGGGAGCAAAAATACGGACCGTCTGTGGGTCTCCGAGAACAGGGTTGAGAGACAGTGACTTATGGGGCCAGGTCATGTTTCACACAGTTCGATAGATGTTTGTTTAACTGGAGTGTATGAGTGTGGGTATATCTGAGTATCTGGGTGTTTGAGTTTATGCAGTTAAATGTGCGCATTAGTAGGTGCATGTTGTGTGTATTTGTGTGCACGCCTGCACTTGCTTCTGAGCATGTGCACATTTCAGGGGTCATGCATATATTATAATCGTTTCCAAAATAGTTGGCATGCTGCACGAAATATAAAAAAACAGAATGCAATGATTTACAAATCGTATAAACCCATATTTCATTGAAAAAGACAACATATCAAATGTTGAAACTGAGAAATTTTATTGTTTTATGACATATAGGTTTAAAATCTGAATTTGATGCCAGCAACATGTTTCAAAAAAGTTGGGACAGGGGTATGTTTACGACTGTGTTGCATCACCTCTTTTTTTAACAACACTGTAAATGTTTTGGAACTGAGGAGACCAGTTGCTGGAGTTTTGAAAGCGAAATGCTGTCCTATTCTTCTCTGATATAGGTTTTCAACTGCTCATACTGTGTGTGTGTGTGTGTGTATTAGGTTTATTATTATTACATTGTGGGGACCAAATGTGCCCCCACAGTGAGTGTGTGTGTGCCACTGAGTGAGTGTGTGTGTGTGTCAGTGAGTGTGTGTGTGTGTCAGTGTGTGTGTGTGCCAGTGAGTGTGTGTGTGTGTGTCAGTGTGTGTGTGTGTGTGTGTGTGTGTATGTGTCAGTGAGTGTGTGTGTGTGCCAGTGAGTGAGTTTGTGTCAGTGTGTGTGTGTGTGTATGTGTCAGTGTGTGTGTGTGTGTGTGTGCCAGTGAGTGAGTGCTTGTGTGTCGGCGCTGTACCTGATGAGGATGATGACGGAGGGCGTCTGAGCCATGGCCCCAATCATGCTGCAGGCACATATGACACACAGGAAGGTGAGGAAGGCCTCTTGGCAGCCGGGGCTGGGACACTTCCCTGGGACAACCGTAGCGTTGTCACTGTCCCCCGGGATACACGAGCAGCTTGTCAGGTCCTACAGGCATGGGGGGGGAGGTTGTATTAGAGAATGGAGCTCCCACGGGGCAAGACCCTGGATAGCCAGCTCTGGATTGGCTCGCAAAGTCCCTTTCTCTCCAGTACCACCACACACTGATTCTGGAAGCTTGTACATGCTTATTTAACTGACAAGTTAAAGTTGTTGCATGGAGTCTGGCTGAAGGTCCGATTACGTCAATCCTTACCCCCTAGCCACCCATTACTGTCACTTAGTGCAAATTGCTGCATGTGGGCTGGGTCGGTGTGGTGGATGGGCGGGGTCAGTGTGCTGATGGGCGGAGTCTGTGTGCTGATGGGCGGGCTCTATGTGGCGGATGGGCGGGGTCAGTGTGCTGATGGGCAGGTCAGTGTGGTGAATGGGCAAGGTCAACACTCACAGGTCGCGTGCAGCCAGCGAAGCAGGCTGACAAGTAGGTGACTCCATCCGAGCCGCACACAGGGCTGACAGAGGACGTGTAGCAGTTGCAGTTGTGAATGCAGGTGGCTTCCGGTCGCTGTCCCACCTTCAGGGTCCTGTGTGGACAGGTCACAATGACCTCAGCCCGTTTTTTCAAAGGCTATTTTTATTCCACAATTTTTTTTTCACAACGTTTTTTAATCTTCGTGCATCTGGATCGTTTGCTGGAGAGAATGAAGGTGACCTCTTATTGGACCTGATCCAGCAACCTAACAGGCGACCCTGAGACGCACATAGGACTGCACAGATGCTCAGTGGGCATCACTGTAGCCTCACACCTCCGGGGTCAGGGGTGCAAATCCCATTCCGTGTGTGTAGAGTTTGCATGCTCCCCATTACCCAGCCTCCTGCAGGTAATCAGGTCTCTAGCTGAATAGTTCACTCTAAACCACTTGCAGTGTGGGAGTTGGATGCACACAGCACTGTATCACTGTTTTCTAGATACGCGTCACAACTAATTAGACAAGTAGACGTTTTCAGAGTCCATACTGAATATCAATCAAATTGTATCAATCTTCATAAAACATATGCATGTAAATATCAAGTGAAATGCCAGTCCATCTTTATTAAACTCAAAAAACAAATAACAAATATTCAGCTTCATTAAGATGCAAATTCATTAAGAGAAGAACCTTTGGCGTTTCCTAGTGTTTGTGATGGTAATCAGAGGACCACTGCGGACTGGTAAATGAATAAAGACTCTTGTGATAGACAGATGGACATGGAGATATAGACTCCACAACGCATCCTGCAGATTATGAACGCATTTTGTGCTGTACTAACAGATTTAATCCTGCCTGAACGAGTTCCATCCTGATCTTAACAGCCGTGGTGCACCCTGAAGTCAGTGCATAAGTCGTCTTCTTTTTATAACTTTCTGGATAGTTTATGAGTGTAAAAAGAGCAGTTACATTTAATGATAGGGCTGTTGGTTACATTTAATGATAGCGCTGTTTGCCATCTTTTTATCTATTAATGTTTTGGAAGTATTAGTTAATGTTCCCATTTAACTGCATGAACTTTATATCGTAGTTCAGATAAAATACCCCTGCGGGATCCACAAGGGCTTCGCATTATAAAATCGCATTATAATTTCATGCGACAGGCTTGTGTGCTTGTTCCATAATTTGCTATATTTTTCTTATTTTTTAATGAACACCCACATTTACTGACTCATAAGCTATTAGAAAATTGGACTGGTCAAAAAGGGACGTACTGGTGTTTTCTGAGGCTGAAAGTGATGCCTTGCACACTCAAGACCAGCAGCTAAAGTCTCTCCTGTACTGACATTATATTTTGGGTGAAATGCATTTAAAGTGGACTGAGATTTGTAAAAGAGGTCAGACACCATGACGTGAATGATGAGCTTTGGACAGGCCGTGACTAATTTCCATTTTATTTTGAGGCTGCTGATTTAAAATAGCCCTGCATTTTCAAGTGTAAACAGCAAAATATTTTTCGGTAGTATTTTTCACTCAGTTTATTACCAAATGCCATTTCTGACTGAAAATCAATTAATAAATTTACTCTGGCTCTCTATACAGAAAATATATAAATAAAAATAGAATGACGTTAAATAACACACAAAAACAACACAAGCCTTTGAAGGACCACTTACTCGTTGCCATAGGCGATGGTCACCCCAGCAACAGGCCCCGTATCACATCCCAGGAAGAGAAAGGACACGTAGCAGGCAGTAGAGACCAAGTTAACCAGCATGGCCATGCGCACAGCGCCCAGGGCGGACAGGTTCAGCTTTTTCACCAGCAGTCCTCCCAGGAATATCCCGAGACAGGCGCACGGAATCGCCGTCATGCCTGCAAGACCAGAGGAGCGGGGTTACACTGGAGACCCCCCTCACCAGCCCCCCCACTAAAGAATTCAAGCCAAAGCCCAGGAAGACCTAGAGAAGCACTGCATCATCGTCACAGTACAGTTTAGCGGGACACATCAACATTTGTGACAAAAGATAGACAACAGCCAACAAAACCTGCAGTCAGATCAGACTGCACTTGTACTGAAAGCCTGAATCAGTCGGTACATGTTATAGTGACTGCGAGTTCACAACAGCGAGGGATGAGAACAGCTGTAACGGGCGATGTATAGCAGGGGTTCCGAAGCTACAGAAAGGTGGAAACGACTAAACATGTTAAATCTGTCCTGCCAATCTATCGGTCTGCTCCCCCCCCCCCCATTTTAGCAACATATACAGTATATAGGTATGTTGGGACCTGGGAGTGTGCAAAAATGTGGACTGTCTAGGGGTCCCCGAGGACTGGAATGAGAAACATTATTATAGAGGGAAGCTGCAGTCACGGGGGCTGACCTTGTGTTCATGTGACATGGGCACGTCCAAGGATGGGAAGGCGGGTCACCTACCTAGGAGCTGATTGGCAGAGGAGGTGGTGAGGTTGAACTGCTGCTCAAGGTACTTCCCCAGGAAGGCGGCAAAGCCGGCAACCACAGCGATCTCCATGCAGGCGGCCAAGATGATGCAGGTGAACACGGGGTTGGAAAGCAGGTGCTTGGTCACTCTGGGAATGACTAGAGATGGGGGGAGGATAAAGGAGCGAGTAAACGGAACAGGCCAGAATACATATACAAAATTCACAAAACAAACTGACTCAAGCGCAGATTCATCCTCGAGGAGTAACACGCCCGAAAGTGCCAGTCCGGGGGGGGGTAAGCCCCAGCTCGCACAGTGAGCTGACATGCTCTGTGTTGCTACGTGCTGATTAACAGAGAACAAGAGTGAACCAGGTGACGAGACAGTGTCTAAGAAGAATCCTGGTCATAAAATTTCAGGTACTAAGTGTAAAAGAAAAAAATCATCAGTCAAAGAACTTGATTTTATAAAGTGTTTTAAACTTAATGAATTGGAGAGTTAGGGTTAGGTTTAGGGTTAGGTTTAGGGTTAGGGTTAGGTGTTCACTCATCATTCCTGACCCCATTTCTTCCATAAACGCTATTTTCAAATGTTAAGAACCCTGTTATGCATGGGTTGAGGTTTTAGAGCAGAAACACATGCATGTTTTTAGTGCTGCCCATGTGACTCTGATGTGACCTCTGCATGACCCCCACGTGACCTCTCACCCTTGAGATGCTCGCAGCAAGAGACGCCGGCCCCAGGTTCATGCATTGGCAGGGTCCCATTACTGGGCTTGGTGCGGTCGTAGTCGGGCGGCAGGCCGTCAGGGAGCATGGCCCGGTCGCTTTCGGGCCTGGCAACTGCCAACGACTGCGGGAAGCCGAACATGAAGATCGCAGAGAAGAAGAGTAAGGCACCGCAGAGGAGAAAGCCGCCCCACCAGGCACCGATCCAGCGCGGGTCATCCGGGGTGATCTCCAGCATGCCTGTGGGAACACGCGGACCTCAGTGAAATAGGACAGGCAGTACAGGTGTGAGGACAAGCTATACAGGTGTGAGGACAAGCTATACAGGTATAAGGACAAGCTATACAGGTGTGAGGA
>JAODJW010000019.1:9467759-9477778 GCA_026777045.1 Hyperopisus bebe
GGCACCATGGAAGGAGAAGCAAGTCATCCTAGACTCATCTCCATGCTGATTGAGTGCGCCTGTGTCAGCCATTATTTGAATGAAGGGATAGATATTTGACGGCGGCTTTTGGACAAAGCCTGACAAATAACCATGGCCACGTTCCCAAAAAAACACTCTTAAACACACCAGCGGCTGTAGTCAGCCCACTTACTGCGCTGGCAGGGATTCTTAAAAGCATATTAAAGCATATCAGATGGAAATAATGCGAGCGAAATAAAAGAAGCACAAATCATAGTATTAAAAATGCCTTAGCACAGAAAATGAGCTTATAGCCCTCTGCTTAAGATTTTTAAGTGAAGAAGGAAAACAAAGAAAAGCAAGAAGATCTTGAATATTCACAAGAACCTGCCTTGGACCAGTGGCAGAAAAACACCATCGACCAAAGACAGCGACCTACCATCAACCAATGACAATAACCTACTATCGACCAATGACGGCGACCTATTAGTGACCAATGACAGCAACTTACCATTGACCAATGACAGCGACCTATCAGTGACCAATGACAGAGTCCAATGACACTAGCTGCCATTAGCCAATATGAGCTCTATGATAAAGGAGACAGGCATCGATCAGCTTTCCATATGCACTCGCCTTGCCTGCCACACCTAATTAATAAACACAACCCAGTCGCTGTGTTTTTGAAGCTGGATGCAGGTCAAGGCCGTAATTCTGCACTTCGCTTTTGATGTGGACACTGCACCCTGGTGTATTTGGCTCAAAAAACTCTCTGGTCAGCCTCACTGGCCTGAGGTCAGCACAGCAACCATCTCGTTCCTCTTCCGAGCAGTAAAAGCTGCAAGACGGATTTAGGCACAATTTCACTTTCACTAAAGGATCTTTGTTTAACCGGAAGGAGGTGACATTCACACTGGTGCTTCTGTTCCTGTCATTCATCAGAAGGCCCATCAGAGAGACTCATTTCAAACCTGCAACAGCTGGTGCTAAAGCAAATATTACAAAAACTCCTAACACCATCTGCTTCCCAGAAAGTAATACTCTGATAGATGTGACTACTGGGCATGTTTACAGTGCATGTGAGTTGCTTCATCTTTACTAGTTTAAGTCATCAGTTTAGGGGTGAGATAAACATCTGTCAGTCCAGCATTAAGGTATTTTTCAGACAGGGAGATCTCTAGAATTAATTAAAAAAAACTTAATCATTGTAAAATAATCAGTGGTGACTAAATGATTTAGTACTTTGCATTTTAAATGTTCTTCTGGTTCATCTCCATATGAAACAAGCACAGTTGTTATAGCCACATATATGTAAGAGTCCTGGAGATCTGATGTTGTCGGGCTGCCTTTGAAAACTGGCCAGCTGCAAGCCAAATTTGGCCTTTCGCAGTAGGCGTATGCTCCTGGGTGTTTCCTTAGAGACGCCGGTGTTGACATTTCATAGCGACGCAGCAACGGTCCTCAGCCGCACAGGAAACACAAGGCAGGAAGCGAGAACTGAGTAATTACCTTTCGGGCGAATGACTGTGAGGACAAACCCACAACCGCTGACACACAGAAATTTCCCATCGAAGGCGATGTTTGCCTCTGGTAACAGATCAAATATTCAGCACTTGCCGTAGCCAAGCAATGAAGCCGCGATGCAAAACAGTCAGAGTAAATCCTGTCAAAACACAGTGTTTTTTATGAAATTGATATTTCAGGAGGAAGTTTCTGTGAGCCATTCACTTCAAAGTACCGCTTGCTGGCTGTCTCAGAAGCAGAATACCGGGAATAATGCCATAGAGAGATGTGAAATCATGAGGAAGGGCCTTGTTACACCACTGGGGCCTCTGGAGCCTCTGTAGGCCTATTTAGAGCCTCATTACGGGCTAATGTAAGCGGGACGGTGCTTCTGGGTCTCAGCATCCCAGAAGGACGTGTCGCACAAGAGAGGCAGGTAGGTAACAGAGCTGAAGTCTCGCTGACAGCAGACATTCAACCTCCCTGGAGGAGATGAAAGGGATCTATTTGATCATGCCAGATACAGTCAAGTATAGTCAGATAGAGTCAGTATCAGCCAAGACAGTCGCAGAGAGTGAAGTGCGTTCAGGTTAGATTCAGGATCAGCCTAGCAAAGTCACGCAGAGTGAGGTACAGTCAGGTCAGATTCAGAATCAGCCTGGTACAGTCACACAGAGTGATCCAGAGTCAGGTCGAGTCAGGAACAGTCTGGGGTGCCCATACAACTCTCAGTCCTGCACACCTCTGTCTGGTCACTACTTTCCACTGTCCCTCCGACGTTCCCCCCCCTTCTTTTGCCTTTCACCCCAGAGTGGACATTTGCTCGTCTACCTCTGACCCATCTGTGTGCCTGCAGCCAGCTGGCAAGCAGGAGATGAGGCAGGTGTTTGCTGGGGAGCGTATGGGGGTGGAGGGGTGTTATCGCAGCCGTCCAAGGGCCAAGCGGCCCTGAGAGAGAGCGAGTAACCCACCCAAAACACACGAGTCCTGGGTGATGGATCGTCCCCTGTCAATAAGGGAGGAGGGAGGACGGACTGTGGAAGCAGGAAGCCGGGCGCCCCCCCCACACACAGACCCCTTCCCGCCAGTGCGACGCTTCAGAGTGTGTAGATTTATGATGGTGTCTCTGAGAGCCACCTAGCCCAGCCACAAGTCTTTCCTGTGAAGATCAGCCACGGAAAAACTCGTCATAAAACCACAGTCGCTGCGTTTACACGATCCGACTGTACGGTTAAAAAAGACCAGCACCTCCTTTTGGTCCAATCCAGCCTCGATTCTTGCTCCCGAATGTTACAGCCACCACTTAACTCAGAAGCCGCTGAAACAATCCAGAAGTCCCATCAAAACAATAAAGAGCAGAACATACAGAAAGCACATCAAAAATAAAATGCATCTTCCTAACATGCTCTGAACATGCCTGACTATGAATCAATGGCGCTGAAGCCTTGCATTTGCTAGCTTGCTAACCCTTCTAGCCAAAGCCACGTAGCAGTTTATCCACGGTAGCATTTTCCCTGGCAGACTCTGAGATTACTTTACTCAAGCGGTTACATTGGTGACAAACGTGAAACTATCAAAAAGTGTCATTTGTTTATGGATTATTTTTTTTCCTGAACCGTGGACATATCTCCTGAATCAGAGCATCTCTGCCGTAATTAAATAAGCTAGTTGATGCTTGCTGTCGGTTCAAGATTTATTTACAGACCAGCGCTGTAGAAAGGTCCCTTGGTTATTGATCTAATGCAGCTCCCTAAATGACATGAATTAACCATGAGTGCCGCCCATCTCCCATTAGGCTATAAACAAAGGAACTGCACTTCTATTTTAGTTAATGCAATGGCTCATAATCACTGCAGGATCCACCCATAGGTTGGGAGATCTACATACTAAGTTTAACATGAAAGGTCCAAGGCACTGAAATCCTTGTGAAATTTTAAGCAGCTTCACCGAGCCCAACCTCAGCCCTCTGTGGACCCTTCAATCAAAAGTGGAAGACAGATGGCAAAATGACAAGAGGAAGAGAATCTCTCACCCAAGTAATGTAATGCATTCAGTGAAGCAGAGCGGTATGGTTATGGGGAACTACATTTAATACACTTCCCTCCCCATGATAGTGAAGCAAGTGAGCCAGCTTCACGATAGCGAATCATATAACACGGTATGAAGGATGTCATTCAGGCGATAGAAACATACACTCTCAGCCTGGTTCACATTAAAACACCACACACTGCAAAGGCTCCTAGCGTCTATTAAAACCACTAGACTGGCTGTCAAAAGTGGATGTTGGGGTGTTGGTGAGACCTGAAGTCACTGTTATATCTGTGGCTGTTTTGGGGACTGAAAATGGTTGACATCCCTTGTGTAACATTCTGGGAACAAAACTCTTAAAAATCAGAAAATCGAATTACACCCCAATTTCATAGAAAACCATTTGTCTCTCTTTGGAATGAATACTCTCTATGGGATCCTATGCCATAAAAAATTCCAGCAAATCTGCTTCATTGGCAACAACGCAAAATGATTTAAGACCATGGTGCAAAAATGAGTACGACCCAGTGAAGGTCTTAGGAATAAAACTTGATAAAAATCTAATTAAGAGGAACTCGACAATAGATGAGCCCACTCAGTCATCACACAGGTGGCCGCTAGATAATTAATGGTGGTATTTAACAAATAAAATCCCCTCCGATTCAATGCTGGCAATAATGGCACCACATGGAAGATAAATGTCACAAGACTCAAGAACGAAAGTAATTTTTTTATACAAAAAAGGTTAAGGCTACAAGAAAATTGGTAAAGGATTGCTAACCAGTCAAACTACAGTAGCAAAAGTGATTCAGAAAAATGGATGAACTTGTGCCAAGCTCTCTGAGACGTCCAGCCCCTCTATGGAAGTTAACACCTTGACATGAGCGTTTGTGATGTGAAGAGTTCAGGAAAATCACCATGCAAATTTGTCACAGTCAGCTAAGGCAACAGAAAGCCAAACTAGGATGATTGTTTCCCGTGACGTATTACGATATACACTGCAGAGGAATACTGTCTATGAAGGAAGCCACTGCTCAAGCCAATGCACAAAAAGCCGGTTTAATATTTAATATTAGATTTGGTAGAATTTGTTGTAGGGTGTATTCATTTTTGCAACACTTCATTTGAGTAAAGTTTATTATTTTCTTATCCTAATACTGTTGTGATCTTTATGTTTTTATGTTGCCAATTAAAGAAATGTTTAATAAAACTCAGTTTTGTCAAATATCTGCTAATTGCTCTGGGGTTCACCGAGAAATGGATAAAAATCTTAATTTTCACTGGGGGGTGTTCTAGTTTATGGTGGGCACTGTATGTCTCTTGTGAAATTGAGGGTCTGAGTGTTTTAAGGTACTGTCAACCAATCTCCTCTTCTTTATTCCTCTTCATTTCATGTGCAGGCACTTGAGAAATGCTTTAGAACCTGGCTTTATTCAATCCTTTCAAGTAACAGAGTTAAATTCCTGGCTAGTTTTTTTTTCTAGAAGTTTCTGAAGTATCATACGATACAGGAATGCATGGAATTGTTGTCAATCTCCCCCACCTAATGTGGCTCAGACAGTCAGCACACCACATTCCGGCCGGCTTTGAGTAACATGTGGCGGTTCCAGGAGAACAACAGTCACAGGCTCGTAGATAATTCCGGCTCTTTATCCAAGTGAGACTGAGCTCCTGCTCCCCCACATCTGTCAAGAATAACATCATGTTGTCCTGAGGGCCGTTTTCAAAGGCAACTTGGTGTGAGGGGATTTTAAGCGATTAGCAGCAGCGATTGAATATACACACACTCCTCCACTTACAAAGGAGATACGTTCTGAACGGTCGTTCGTAACTTGAAATGTTTGTAAGTTGTTATTCAACATCATTTAAAGGGTATATGCAAGTACTAAGAACTAGGATGCTAGGAGTACGCACGCTACACTGCTGCACGGCGGGAGTAGCGGCCAGAAGTGGTACTAGGCGGAATTGGTGTGCAGAAAAAAAAAATGATGTTTCAGACGGGAAACAGTAGCAGTTTGGACTTACAGTCCTCTTCGTACATATGTCTGAAAGTTCACTAGTTGAAAGTCTATAAGTAGAGGAGCCTCTGTATTTATAACTTTTCTGCAACGTTTGATGAGAATAAACAAACAAGCAGCCTCAATTTAGCATCATCACACTGCCTGTGCTTCTTCGGATAGCCAGAGTCTCTGCTCTGGGTAAACAGTTGTGGAAGATGGGTGGATTGATGTGTCCAATAGCAATTACAGGCTACGGTTATTTATATTTATTGCCGTGGCAGTGAGAGGGTCACACACTGGCTTCATTGTATCTCAGAGCCATCATTTCCTTCACAAAGCCAGGACCCATCTGATCAGTGAGTGGCCATCAACCAATCATTCTCTGCCACATCCCAAGATGGCTTGGCTTATCACATGCAGCAGAAACCTATGAGCACCTGGCTTTATTTACTCAGATAATAATGTCCTGGCTTCCATTATAGCGCTTGGAAAACATTAATAGGTCAGTTCCTTTCTGAAATAAACGTAACACAAACACTCCGTTGTCTTACCATCTGGTTCACAGTAAAATTTGACCAATTTAATGACGCGTGGCTTTCTAAGGTGGACCACACAGGATATGATGCAAGTCTGAATTATAGCAGATGACCCTATAGTTTGAGTTAATCTTAAGCGAGAGATTTGTAGAGCTGTAATGTGAAACTGCATAAATGTATGGCTATTATACGGAAGAGAATTATGGCCACCATGAAAATATTATTTGAATTCTGACTTTAATGTCAGAATTCTGACTTTTTTCCAAGAATTCTGACTTTTTTTTCTAAACTGGTGGGACTAATCCTCTTCCGTATTATTAGATGTTGTTCTGATAAGTGGAAATATATAGAAAACCACCATTTACTTTACAAGCAAGCTTCCATAAATCCATACAACATGCATTCTACTGAGAACCTTCTGGAATGTTAGCCAGAAAAAAAATGACCCAAACACTGCTGTGACAAATGCCGCTTTCACCACACACAAATCCTGCTGATCACATCAGGGTGGAATCTTCCGGAAGGTCTGCCGGATGGGGCTGGTCACTGCATTGAGTTTGAGACCGTGACATCACATGACAGGAATGGCTGCCATGTGGATGGACGGGATAACATGACACTTCTTAAAGCTGCGATGGTCATCAGAGAGAAGGGGAGACGTCACACATCACGCTTGTCATGCCGGCCTAGTTACATCACAAGAGCCGGGGAGGACAAAGCAGGCTGCTGAGAAGAGTGGGACTGACATGTATTAGGCATTTCAGAGGGATGGTGAACCCTCCAGGACAAACAGGGGGGCAGGGACAGGGCGACCCCCCCGTACAGATGCCACGCCCTCCCCCCCACACTCTCAGCATGGCTGCTTCTGCTCCCAGCAGAGTCAGAGAGTTCCATCCACTTTTCATTCCAACCAAGTCAGGCAGAGCTATTGGTGTTACTGTGATTGTACCAGCCTCGGGGGCACCATACTCCCTGAGGCTGTCATCGTCCTTAATGCTCTTAGTGCCACACAGTCTGACCCAGTTGCATTCCTAGAATATGCTGGAACCAACACTGCTACTGTACACAAGGCTGAAACTATATACAAGGCGACTGGCAGCACAGTCACGGAGAACTTTAGCTAACAGGCTTTATGGTGCCTGCTAGCTAACTGCTCCTGTTGCAGTCCAATGTAAAACTGTTTCTTTGGAGAACCTCTACCCTCCGTTAAAACATTTTCCTAACTCCCGCTCTGGTAGGCAGATGCTCACTTCCAGATATGTGAGCAGAGCTGCCAGACTGCGGTTTTCCCGCCCAGTTGCGCTATTTCGAAGATACGTTTGCAGGAAAATATTCAAAATATAGGTCGTGGGTTGCAGGTTTTTGACCTGCTTTCATAATGTACCGCGGCAGCGGACTGCAAGGGTAAGAAGAAATTTCATAATAATTACTATAAGTACACGCGACTCCTTAAGCTTACTAATACCAAATCGTTAGCCGCCCAAGTCAGAGAGCTGGGTTGCCAAATCTCACGCATCTGATGACACTCACACTTTCAGACTCACGCAAAGCAATCTTACAGCAAATGTATAGGCCTATTATTCTGTTATAACCCGAAAATTAGCTACATCAGAAGCGTTGGGGTAGTTTGCAAACTCAGTACTATTTACAAGGTAATAGAGCACATAAATGTCCCTTTGTGTCCAGATTTATCTCGAATTAAAAATCTCACTCCAGGGAGCTGACCAAAGTTGGCAAACTTGGGAAAGGGGAGTGTGTCCGTCTATATGATGTCATTGTGTACTGTGGTTTAAATGTTGAATATTTGAATGTGATCAGCATGCAAAATACCGATTTATTTCTTTGAGACAGACTATATTGTTTACGCAGAAGCACGGGACGGGTTTGTATGTAAACTTAATTCATTGAAGACCTTGTATCATAACCAACAGTTAATCAGTAAAAGGCCATGTGAAATGATGCAATTTAATCGTCTCATGTATCCTTCTGTCGATTAAGTTTCATAACGATTATCTTATTTGATTGTACAAACTGCAACTAGCTTGGTCAGTTAACAGCACAGCACAAATAGCAATGCTGATAATGCAGCGGTACATATCGTTTGTCAGTCACAATTCTCACCCCACTGTGGTTGCTGGTACGACATAAGAATGAGTAAGATGCCCGTCAAAAATGGGGCCTGATTCGGCTATCCCGGAAGCAACGGGCACGAGGCAGGGAACAACCCTGGACGGGGGGCCAGCCCATCGCAGAGCACACGCACACACCATTCACTCACACACCATAAAGAAATTAAGTTACTTAATTACTAGAAAATCAAAATCATTTAGTTCATAAATAGCACTGGGAGAAAGTCCCATTTATTACCGAGAAGAGATTCAGTAAATCTCCTATATTTACTTTTACAGGTCTCCAGGAGATCTTCCAGTCACTATTTCGTGTGCGTTGTGTTTCTTTTCGGAAAGTTAGGATGTGTTTGTGAGAGAGACAGGGCGTAGGACAGTGACGGGTGTATCACAGTGGACCCTGAGGTGAGGGCATTTTTCCACAATGCACGTGTGACATGTGAATGACATTCGCGGCAGAATCTCCAAAAATTGTGCATGATTTTAATAATTCCTGCAAATTCAGCGCACATAACTGGGGATTTAACGCATTTAGACCACCATATTAGTGAAGATGGATAACAGTAAAATGAACAGATAAATCTCACTTTATATATTGCAAATATAACAACAATAGTTTACAAAATAGAACGAACTGTATACAGTGCAACTACAGAAGCGCCTTAAAAGGCAACGTGACGTCACACATCTGACCCCGATATACCGGCGCCCCAATGTTAATATGAAACTTTCTCCCCTGTCCGTAATGTTTAAAAAAGCTGATCCCTTGTTTTTTACCTTGCACTTTACAGACTTTAGCTGTTTAGTGGAAATTGTTAGCTGTCACATGTTATAAACCGGGGATGAAAAATGCACCAGTAAGTTGCCAGTGCGTTCAGCAGAGCTTCTGGAGGGTTCTCTTGAGGTTGTTCTTGCTCAGCTAGAGCACGTGTCACACACAGCCCCGATACTTATCGGTGATACGGCAGCTTTCTGACTGAGGATGGTGTTGCTGTCATCCGGACTTTTTAATTAAAATCTTAAACAAAACCACATCTAAAATTCAAGGGTGCTTATTTCCCGTGACACATCCTCTGGTACCAAATTTATTTCTCTTTTTTTAAAATCTACATCCTGTTTGTGTCCTCAGTGGGAAACAAAATTCCAAAGAAGTGTCCCAACTTCGTGGGACGTGAGGCTTCGCGTGTCCGCTGCTAGGTGCCGTTTCGCCTCTGCATTTGGTGAGTATGTCCTAGTGGTGCAGAAGAACCCAGGGCAGGCCCACGTCACCTGCCTTCCATCCTTGTTTCTAATTTTTGGGATTTACCATCGAAGCTGTCAATTCTCATGACAGAAACTGACTACAGACCCATATTTACTTAAGTGTCACAACGTATTCACTTTCGCAATAAATATGTAATTATATAGGTACAACACCAACAAGAATTTTTTTCTTTCGAATTTACTAACATGGAACAATCAAACCGAAAATACGCATATGTGGAGAAACAGACTACAGGCAATGGACGCAACTTCAGTGGGTTGTTTGCTTAAGGTAATTACGGTAATGGCCATGGCTGCAAACAGTACTGTTAATGCGGGGTAATGTGCTAAAGTGCTCTATCATAATAATAAACATGCCATGAATCTGGATAGTGCGTCTTCCTTCCCTCATCAATTAAAGCCTGATGTTTAAATTTAAATGTTAAACTCGTAAAAACAAACGCTGCTTTTATGCACACTTCATCGTCTGATTTCGTACCACCTGTTTATTGCCTGCATGGTTAATGATCTTCCCAAACTGACAGCTGCACTCGGGTTAAAAAAAAAAAAAAAAATTTAATTAT
>JAODJW010000019.1:9508656-9518971 GCA_026777045.1 Hyperopisus bebe
GGGTGGACGACATAAAGACTTTGCAAATGGCCATTGAACCCTTAACCCTTAACCCTTAACCCAGGGTTGCAGCGATAAGTACAGGGGCAGCGTGCCGGCAGCCATCTTTAGATATACTGGCCTGCCATATAATGTTAGGGTGCATAGACCTCTGAGGGATACATTCGCCTGACACAGTCAGCAGCACCTGCTAAATGACCCAGTTAGCAGCCAGCAGACTGGGAGGTTACAGTGCTGTGGTGCCCAAAGCCAGAAGAGTGGATGCTCAGTGTCCCCAGGCACAAACAAGGAGCCCCAGTCAGCCGCCACCTTTCCACAAGGCTGACACCCTCACACATACAGAGCAAGCCAACTCTACACCATCAGTGTCCAATTACAGGTGAGTACAGGGGCCTGACCTTCTCTGCCGAATCACCCACAAGATTCTAGAAGCTGTGGTAGATCTTCACTGAACACGACGCTCCAGTAGAAGAAAATGATCCAATTATCTTTCCAATTATCAGCACAGACCGATAATAGAAAAATGCAGAATACGAGCGGCATAGGAATGTGACATGAGAAAGAGTGAGGTATACAGCCATAGAAATGTAAACTGAGATAGAGTGTGGTACACAGCCATAGAAATGTGAACTGAGATAGAGTGGGGTACACAGCCATAGAAATGTGAACTGAGATAGAGTGAGGTACACAGCCATAGAAATGTGAACTGAGATAGAGTGAGGTACACAGCCATAGAAATGTGAACTGAGATAGAGTGGGGTACACAGCCATAGAAATGTGAACTGAGATAGAGTGAGGTACACAGCCATAGAAATGTGAACTGAGATAGAGTGAGGTACACAGCCAGGCTGCACCTCAAAGGCAGACATGTGAAGCAGGTGAAGCAGGCACACAGCTCATTCTGTACATCATCACTGTGGTGAACTTTTAGTGCGAGTGGCTATTATTAGACTGAGAGTAAAGTAGCCTTAGGTAGTTATAATTAGAGTCTGTGCTTCTCCTGTTATAGCAGACTGGCACAGCTGAAAGAAGGAGGGGCTTCCAAAGACATGTGATAGCTATTTCTCTTAAATACGGGAGACTATTGACATACACAGAAAATTAGCAATGTGCATGTACAATGATACCCTTATTTATTCATACCCTTAAGTGGAACTAAAACATGATACCACTGAAAGAAAAAGACAGTAAATAATAAATTAAAAATAATCTAAAATATGAAATATGCCACAACTCTGACCAGGTTAACGATTGGGATTCCCTGGATGGATGCGGCACCCAAATGGACTTTTGAATTTGCATCCACATGGAACTTCTCTGGTGAATCTTCTTGTTTGTTCAAACCACACCTTTGATTGTATTGATGTGAGCATATATCAAAAGCCAGTTAATAACTCTTTGCACAAATCTGATGTGTGTTATGGTTTATTGGTTTTAGGTGCAATTGTCATGAATATGAATAATGATACGTTTTGATTCAGTCATAACTTAATTATTATTTAATCATTGTGGTCACATCATAGTGTCAGCAGCAGCTTGGCAATGTAGAGAAATTATGCAATATGATATATGTGATGTTATGAGTTACACAGAGACAGCTACAGAGTTTAGTGCAGTAAAGAAGAACAAACGTGAGTTTGAAATTTGAGTATTATGAGAGAGCTGTTCATCTGAGAAAGCTTGTTGCGAAAGTTTTGTAAACTGCATACATGTTTTCCAGACATCAGAGTTTGGGCACTACAGTGACAGGCCAGAAAGAACAATATGAATTTGCAGGTGCTGAGTGAAAACCTCTGAAATGATACACAAGTCAAGCATATCGATTACAGGTATGACGCTACGTTACTGACGTTAGCCTGCGTGACCAGTGGGATGTGATGGTGGCATCGAGAACTTGCCAGTTCAAGTCTCCAGTCCGCCAGAGTGATTTTACCATTTGCTCCTTGAGCAAGATCCTATTAACGCCCGATTGCTTCAGGGACCGGCTGACCTGACCTTCTCAAACACGTGCATCGCTTCGGATAAGAGCTTCTGTTTAGATAAATAAAAATACTTTACAAGACTTTTTCCCAGGTCCTTACAGAAAACATGCTTCATGTAGCCATATCGCTCCTCATCTCTGAATCTTTTTCTGCCGTGTTGTCAGAAACAGCTTCTACAGTCCCAGGCTCCTCTTCCTCGAATAGCCTTCATCCCGTGTGCATTTCAGAAACCCTTTTCTAACTTGTACTGCCTCACTTATATTTACCTGAAATCCACAACAGTCTAATGTATCATGTATTTAGGGAGAACACAGTCATTCCTTATTCATCACCGCAGTCAGCAGGGCTGCATTTTAGGAGTCTTAAAATATGTTATGTTTGCCATTGTCCTATAATCATTCTTCTTTTCTGTGTTCTGACAGGTTACAGGGCAGGGCCTTGGCTGTCTCTCTTGGACCTTATTAAGTCAGTTTCTAATAATATAAAAATTATGTCATGTTTTTTCTTCCTTATAAAGACATTCTTGGCATGGTTTAGTCCTTTCTTGTGTTACCTGAAAGGCTGACTCATTCTCCCAGTGAGGGGGAATGGAACTCGGCACAGGTCAGACACAAAGATGTTGTGACACGCACACGTACATCGCAATCACCTCACAGGCACAATCATGCTCACTAACGAGTGCACACACGTGATTGCACAATGCCACATACTGTACTGTCAGGTCATGGCAGATGCAGACAAACAGTGCTCTGTGCTATACTGCTACCCACCTGGTACCTTTTCAATTACATTAAAATGTCGTGGACTACATGTGTGTCAGTTTACTAAATTTACTCCTGGTGTTTTACATTTCATCTCCAAAGTTTCTTATTACTGAAACAGTGAATGCATACATACAATCTGGTGATTTTTCCTCACAGTTCTTATGAGTTAATGACTCACAGATGGAATTCTGATCATGAATTAAATTTCTGTTTTTTAATTTCAAAGACATTGTTATATTCAAGGATAAATACAAGTCAGTAGCTATGAGGGCAGTAAATATAATAAAATATAATCAAATAATTTAAAAAGTCAAATTATATAGTTAGCAGATGCATTCATCAACAGTGGCATATAGTTGAGAAAGCAGAGTCAGTATGTGGAGCAATTCAGAGTTAAGCCCATTGCTCAATGGCCCAGTGGTGAAATCACTCTGTCAACCACAAGATTTGAACCGACAGCCTTCCCATCACCAGCACAGAGTCCTAACCCACTGAGACACATGCTGCCTTTTAAGGCAGTAAATCTCACAATTTAATCTTGACTTCCGCTCCTCTTTGTCTCTGGGTCACCAAAGGTCAGGGCTGATGTCCTCGTCACCTATAACTACCGTCACAGTGCCCTCGTATCGTGAAGGTTTTTGTCATCGCACCACATCCTCACTGTCCCGTGCCACCCTAAAAAACACACCACATCAAAGCTGAACATCCCCCACTCATAAGCAGGAACACGCTGCCAAGCAACCAATGGGTTTGTGATTTTCAGCTCAGAGATACGCCATGAGGGTTCATTAAATGTGGCAAATAGTGTGACGCTATCAATCATTCTGTGGATCTCTTTCAGCTTTGTGGATATATCTGTAAATATATGTCTGCGTGTCTGTGACAATAATCTCTAATATATAGTACTATAAATTGCATGTATTATAATGTTTTAATGTATTTCATTGTGACAATGTAATATGTATTTTGTTTTTAAATGAATGTGGAGGGACTTTTTTTTAAAGGAGATTCCCCGATGAAATCATGAAACTGGCCACACTTGAATACCTTTGGACAAGTGACATCACATCTAGAGAGAGTGGGGGTGGGGTTTCCCAAAGAGGGCGGGGCCTTTCCATCAGGGGTTACTGTTCTACAGATGGGTGCAGCTCGAAATCACTGGTCAATGAGGTATTTTATTGCTGCAAACACTTTGATTTAATATGTTTTTTTTTGCTAGAAGACTAGAGTTTTGTTTAGAACAGTAAGATTGAAATTTTCATGTTTATAGGCTGTGTGTCTGACTTACTGTGTTTTTGTCTTGGTCCTGTCCTGGCTACTGTTGTTCCACCAACAATAAGCCTCCAGAGAAGAAATTTTACCAAAATGAAAATAACTAGCCCACTTAACTTTTTATGCTTAAGTTTTATTTATCACTGAACGACAAACATGAATAATGTCAATGTCTTAATGTGAAAGATCCTTTTCCACTGTAGGAGGTCAATTGGAGCATCTGGTCGGAATGTTGGAGAAAACGTTTGTCACAAAATAAGGAGTAAGATTCTCTCTTTTCCTTTTCTTAAAGTCTTAACAGTTTCTTTCACTGTCGTGTTTCAAATCGTTTGTGTTTTTAACCAGATGGAAAGTTCTATGGCATGGTGGATATCAACTGAGATTTAACATTATGAAATATTTTTATAATAATGATGAACCCTGCAGGACTTTGAAACGCTACAGTCATTTGAAATAACACGTTGATGGAGATCGTCCCATTTCCACATGGGTAATGCATCTTTAATGCAGAATGTGACCGAATCAATTCCGAAAGCAGCACATCGCTCAGCTCCCATTTTAATATTCGTTCATTCTCATATTTACGTTTATGGTTTTACCGACAGCTTTTATAAAAAAAAAAAAATCACAAATACCTATGGAAATGTCCAGAAGAATTCTAGCAGAAAGCCAAAAGTCTGTGGTCCAAAGGTTTTACCGAAGGGATGTTTTCCTGCAGGCGAGATACGACAGGAGTGGCTAATGATGTGGCTAATGATGTGGCTAATGTTAGTGCTGGTTGGATTAGTGTTTAACTTTACAGCGAGGTGTGGGCCATCTCCATCACGCTGGCGGGAGCTCTCGACAGCAGGCGGAACAGCCAATCCGCTCAGCCGGCCATGTCTGTGCAGATGGTCTCCATAGTAACAGCTGTAGTGTCAGAGGGCTCGAGGAGCGGATGCTGCGAGAGGTAGCAGGCACATTGTGAGGGCAGTGTCCGGCCTCTCCGCGCTTCAGGCTACTTCGGGATTGTGCTGTGGCCCTGATAGGCTATAGCTACCGCAAGTCCATGTGAGCCTGTGCCAACAATTTACTCTGAAAAACAGGACCTCAGTGAAGAGAGGCCACAGATGTCAGCAGTCCATCGTCCGGGGAAGGACACTTGTTTTATGCTGCTATACAGGGGCTTACTTAGTTTGATTTTAACCAAATGAGCGATACAACGGTCTACAGCAGTGTTTCCCAATCTGGTCTTCAGGGACCCACAGTTGGTCCATGTTTTTGCTCCCTCCCAGCTCCCTACCAGAGGGAGCAAAAACGTGGACTTTCTGTGAGTCCCTGAGAACCGGATTGGGAAACAGCATTCTTTCAAAGAAAATGAGCTCTTTAGTAATTTTAGCAAACTTTCACAAACTTTCACAAACCAAATGCTTGCAGGGAATAGTCCTTAAAAGCCTGGTCAAAACTTTGCTTGGTGTGCTAAATAATAAATGATAGATAGCCATGTTAATGATTTATTCATGTGTGTTTATAAGTCTGTGTCTGAATGAATGTGGGTGGTGTACACACATGAATCATTTATGTTATCTAATTCAGACTATCCGCTTCAATTGGTTAACATATAACAATTCACACCATTGCTGATTATTTGGTTTAGTAAGAGTTTATTCATTAGATATGTAGGGGTTTGTCACGGGCGTGAAAAATCAAATGGGCAAACCTGGAAAATATAAATAATGGAGAATAGTGGTGGATGCCAGTAACAGTGTTTGTAGAAGCAAGGGAAATGACCTGCAGCCTGGAGAAGGAACTCCACATGACCATGGGGACCCCAGCTAGTGCACTATATCACCAAGACGTCACAGGAGGGGGGGGGGCAGGAACAGGGAATGGGGGACGTTATGGCCGCAGCAAAAGCAATTTACAGCATGACATGTTCAACAGCCAGCAGGAAATAGGATGGAATCAAGCAAAAGGAGCCAGATAAAACGTATGTTATCAAAGACGCTTTCAGCCTAGCTGTGAAGCATTATCCTGGTGGCTGAGTGGATCAAGAGGGAGCTTGTCAGTGTGGCAGTAATAGTGTAGAAAAAGAGAGACCACTGGCCTTTGAGCTGCGCAGCTGTACAACCTCGACTGCACACTAACCTTAGATCTGGGCAGCTGTGCAACCTTGACTGTACACTGACCTTGGATCTGCCCAGTCTTACAATCTCAACTGTACACTGATCTTTGACCTGCGCAGCTGTACAGCCTTGACTGCACACTGACCTTAGATCTGCGCAGCTGTACAGCCTCAACTGTATACCAACCTTAGATCTGCATAGCTGTGCAGCCGCGACTGCACACTGACCTTAGATCTGCGCAGCTGTACAGCCTCAACTGTACACTTACCTTAGATCTGCGCAGCTGTACAGCCTCAACTGTACACTGATCATAGATCTACATCTGTAGCAATTGTATTCGGTAAGGCAAGGCAAGTTTATTTATATGGCACATTTCATACAGAGAGGCAGTTGTAGGTGCTGTACAGAGAAAAAAAAAGAATGAATATAATAATGAAGACAAGCAATTAAATATAGTAAAATACAGTGAAAAGAAATAGACATAGCAAGTAATTAAATACAGTAAAAATATAGTGAAAAGACGGGACAGTATCTGAAAAGGCATGGATGAATAAAATGCTTTTAATTTATATTTAAGTGTCTCTGCTGTTCGCAGCTTAACTGCAGCCGCATGACGGACGCCGCAGGAGGGCTGTAAGTATCACACAGCGGTCTGGGCGGCTCCAGGCCTGCAGGTAAGGAGTCCCGTCCTGCTTCTGTTCGTTCTCAGTTTCTGCACGTTGGTACATTTTTCTTCTTGGTCCTCGGCCCTGTTGCATCGGTGCGTCTGCATGTCTGCATGCCGGGCCAATGCCGCTCCCACTGCGCCTCCAGCTCCCTGGGACCGGGACTTAAACAAAGAAGCGGACTGCATGTGGTCGGTGTCGGAAATCACGTGCGACTGATTGTGTTAACCCTTTACTAAGCTCCGTTCCTGAATCAGCATGCACTGCATCAGACTTTTTATAAATAAAAAGAAATGATACTAACATTAATAAAGTTCGATGCACTGACTTCCTGAAGAGGTTTAAGCGCAGCTGTCTTTCTAGTCCATGATGGTAGCTATCGGTTGCATTGACCTTTACCTGTGTTAATTTGCAGAGAATGACATCAGAAGCAGAGGCCCTGGGGAGGAACCTAGACAAAAGAACCAGAACGCCTTTCCACAGAAATATCCATTCATCCATCCATCTTTGGTACTGTGGCACTGGGTCACAAACAGCCTGAAGCTCATTCCAGGAAGCACAAGAAACGCGGCATGGAAGCTCCCAGGAATCATCACTCCCACACTCTACTGCCTATTCCGAGAGGCCAATCCATCCTAGTCTGTTTTTGGACTGTGGGATGGAACTGGGGCACTTGGAGGAAACCGAGATGGCAAGGGATAAACATGCAGACACACACACACACACACACAGACACAGACACACACAGATTAGGTATCTGTATTTTTGTGGGGACTCTTTTCCACAGGCATAACCCTAATCACAGCCCTAACCTTAACCATAAGTAACAAAACAAAATATAAGACTTCTGGCATTTTTAGTTTTTTGATTGCAGTCACAGATTTTTAGAAAATTTAGTTTATCTTGTGGGGACCACAAAAAATGTTCCCCACAATGTCAAAATAGCATGTTTTTTTTATCACACTGTGGGGACACTCAGACTGTTTACCCCCATAAATTGAAAATGCAGAAGAACCAACCCCCTCCCACTTTAAAAATCTGAGTGCGGTACCAAACCCATTGGCCTGGGCCTAAGACCTTATGCACGGTGCCACTCCATAAATATTCTCCGGTTTCACACTCCTGCTATGTATGTCATCCCTCTTGCTAGGAGAGGCTGCATCTAAAGAACCTCCACGGTTCCCCGGGGACAAGCCCAGCACGTGGAGTTCCTAGCTTTCTAAAGCTCCCCGCTGTTCGCGCCATCAGAGCCAATCCGTCAGCTGCGAGGGCTCAGGACAGAAGCAGTTTCGGTTCTCCAGTTCGCCGTGACTCACATTTGGCTCGGCGATGATGTCATCTGTGCCTTGTGCTGTATTTAAATTCTAAGTATGTACAATTAGCGGCCTGTATCTCTGTCACGCCCAGCTCCGTCCGATCCTCCTGTGTGCCACGCCTACCTCGTTACCTCGTGTTAATTCCCGAATGTTCTCACCTGTTACCTGTTATGTTCAGCTAGTCTTGTGTATTTAGTCCTCGTCTGAGTCAGTCTTCCCCAGACTTGTCATTATTGTGCGTCGCTGTCCTTCCTTTACCTCAATAAACCCGATCTGTTTGGATTCCCGCTTGCCTGCCCTGGCTGTTCCTTGCGCGAACGTGACAATCTCAGTGTCCAGAGTTTGAAATCATTAATTACAGAACCAGTTCAAGTTACTCTGGCATTGGACTGAATATTTAGACGTATCAGATCTCTGTGATTTGTCAGAATTTGTTTAGAATTTTATTCATGAATTTCAATTATAAAGAAGAGACACAGTGAACTACTTGGATGGAGCCATGAAATGCAGGGGGAGTGGGCCGTTCATTTCCTGCTTTTAGCTGGGAAATTGAGGGACACCCATCACAGGCTGAGGATGGCGTGACGCCCGCTGGGAACCGGCACCGACAGCATAATGCAGCTCCCAACGACGCTGCGCTTTTTCACTCACATTTGCATGCGACATTAGTGCAAATTGCATGGAGAAAAAAACATATAAGAGAAATCCTGAGTTCAGAAAGGCTTCAGAGTGCTATTGGCTCGGCGAAAAGTCTCATAAAGGTTATCTAGCATGTTAGTGGGCTGGCTGCCAGCCAGAGAGAAGCGTTCCGGGAACCGTGAGCTCATTTCCCTGGGTATCATCAGGAAACCACGTCAGGGGACATTTTTGGGTCACCGTGGGAGTGCGATTTAAAGGCCGGTTCCGGAGGTGACGTTTTTAACGTGCCCGAGGCAGGGGCCTGCTGCTAGATCTGACCAGCAAAAACAGCAAGGGGGCCTGGGTCAATACCGCCCCCCTCGTAAAGAAAAACCCAAAAAGTATATCCAGGCTGTTTTCCTCTGGTCGCCTGCTGCATTTTCCCCCGCAGGGGACTCATTAGCGCTCCCGACAGACGGCAGGACGCACTTATGCAAATGAAGACAAACACAGGAGTCCTCAAAGCAGGCATCACGCTGACGCCCCCTCCCCCCCCCCGCCACAACGCTGATGGAACTGCGCAGGCACGCACCCTGAAAGGACGGGAGACGGGGTGTTTAATCAAAGCGACACGCGCCATTGGAGTGAACCACTGTGTGCGACGAGGACAGAGAGCGAGAGAGAGAGAAAACTCAGCAGCTCCATGAAGAGAGGATCAGCTACAGCCCTCTGGAGAAGAAGAATCAAAGAAAAGAGCTCTCATCTGAATGGCATGTGGGCGGGGTCACGTTCAGGACGAGTGCCGAAACACTGGGAATGCAGTACCAGGGGTCACGCCCTTTATCTCAGCGCTACGGGATAAAAATAGTTATTACACCAGCTGCTCCTAATTAGTGTACCAGTTTAACCTATGCGTGGTGAAATTGATCAGAAATCAGCTGAAGAAATGCCTTAATTTAGGACAAAACAGAACAGCGGCCACACCCTTCCCAGAATGCTTTGTAGCAGTGTACATGCAATGGCAACTGATTGGTTATGAGCCTGGCAGGGTGGCAGGTTCAGCTTCTGCGTTGGGAAATGCAGGCAGTCTCATCCAGGAGGGTGTAGCAGGGATACGCCTCCATGCAGGGTGGGGGGGCGGGGGTCTCGCAATATGCTGACACCCACAGAGATGCTGCCAGACCCCCCTCAGCCTGAGCAGCAGCATGATCCGCCCTGGTGAGCTTTTTTAACATGGGCCACCTATAGTTTCAGATGCCCGGGGGTTTCTGCTCACTGGCCTTCTATCTGCTCTACTATCTGCCCCATGCTGTTATCTGTCCTGCTATCTGCCCTGCTCTGCTATCTGCCCTACTATCTGTTGGGGTGGGCAGGGTCAGGAGTGTGACATGCTCTGTCTGCAAACAGCCTTGGAGTTCCCACACCGCATTAGCTCTCCGCTCCATGGTAACGCACGCAGCTATCTCCGGACCAGAATGCAATTTTGTGGCAGATATCATTCTCCCGTCACCAGGCTGCTCTTTTGCTGTGATGGTGAGCTATTTTAAAAGTGCTTCCCCCCCCCCCCCCCAGTGTCCACTCGGCACCCCGCCC
>JAODJW010000019.1:9519362-9537793 GCA_026777045.1 Hyperopisus bebe
GTCGGGGGGGGGGGGGGGAGGGTAGGCGGAGTGAGCAACGCGAGCCATGGAACTTCAATCAGCCGCGCTGCCAGGAAGCCCATTGGAAACAGCCCCGCCCCCAGCGGGCCAACGGGCCTATCACAGCCAAAAGCCCACTCTCATTAGCATCACACCGTGTTCTGTCCTGGATGGCTTTTAAAAGTTGGGCTTAAAGGTTCGTTTAGAAAATCGATTATCCTGCTGTGTAGACAGCCTGTCTTGAGTTACATTAATTAGACTGTATGCGATTATTTTGATTAGATTGCATTACATTACATTTAATAGCTGATAATGGATGCAGCCAACATGGGGGGGGGGTTGCAGATTCAAGGCCATTGTCAGCTCAGAGAGCATTTAGTGCCTCTGATTGGGTCTTTACTTGGGATGGGGGCTCAGGGAATTCAGAATGGGGGCTTTGCTGTCAGGCGGGCTGGATTGTATGGGCGCTCTCAGTGAAGCTTAAACACGATTGGCAGACGAGTTGGGCGACGGGCAGATTGGCAAAGTAGACACCCGGGGGGCGTGCTGCCATTAGTGGGGGGGGGGTCTCTGCTGAACTTCGAAACTGAAACCTCTGCCAACGGCCAAGATTTAGCTTACGGGGATCCAGTGGTGGCACTGAACCGGGCTGGGGAACATGTGGGCCGCGCTTGATCCTGCACTAAATCCAGTCGTTTGGGGATCTCTTTCTCTCCAGCTGAGCAGCTGATGGAGCCTTAACTGTCTCACCATCCATAACAGAACCCAGTGTTACCTCACTATCACCCCAACGCCATCATCACCCTACCCTGGGTCTGCCACCCAGTGCGGGTGCCACTTATAATCTGCTTGCTAAAAATAAGGTATACCTGTCTTTAGGGTTAGGGCACAGAACAAAGGTACCTGAATAATGTACAGGAGACAGGAAGTCAACATACTGCTGCATTAGGTGCAAAAAGATCGTAACTAATCAGGGAGCAGCGACAGCTCTGTCGACTACCCGCCATTTAAAAGGCAGCTTTCCTCAGGCTGCCAGTGAAAAGCTCTGCGCTTGTTTATTTGCTAGCAGGCTGAGGTAATTTGTGACCACTTCACCAATGCTGTGTGATTTTAAAATGACGTGGAGGTCAAACAGGCACATTGCTTGAAACAATTTGAATCTCAGCACTCATAATTTTGCATGATTCATCGAGTTTGAAATTCGAAATGGATCGAGAATTAATAGGCACAGGTATTCCCTCTGCCATCCTGTACCAGATAGGTGGACGTTGGATGAATGGGGACAGATAGTGAATCAGAAAATGACAGTGCAGCAGCTCTTTTGGCTGTGAATTAATCAGAATGAGTCGGAATCTGGTTGCCTGTGATTTCACAGCATGGGGACCCGCTTTGGTCTTCTGGTAACACTTTCTATGAAAGCCGTGTCTATAAACATGAACATATTCATAGCACATTACAATGCATTCATAAAACATTTTATTACACGGCTCTCTGGAATGCTTGATCCTGATTGGTCAGTTGAGACATTTGCAGGTTCGTTCTTTTCAAATAATAACCGCTCCAAAGCAATAACGCATAGTCACGTGGTACTATATCGTTTCGCGGAAGGATAAAAATGTTAATTTAAAACTAATATGCCAATAAAATGTTTCAAATTCATATTCATGTCCAGTTATTTTCCTTATGTGGCAAGTAGCCGTGTAATAAAGGTAATAGTGCATTATAGGTATCTATAATGCATTATAGATGAGAGCTTCATAAGGCAGTCATAATGCATTATAAACATGGCTATAATGTGTTATGCCTTTTTATAAATACTTATAGCCATGTTCATGTAAGGGATAATGGACAGTCAGCCGGTAGTTATCGCAGAAATAAGCCTCGACAGTGTGATCAGGACCCGACGCGAAGCGGAGGCTGTACGTATTTATAAAAAGGCATAACACATTATAGCCATGTTTATAATGCATTATGACTGCCTTATGAACCTCTCATCTATAATGCACTATAGATACCTTTATAATGCATTTTGAAGGTATCTATAGTGCATTATTGATGAGAAATTTATAGTAGCTTATGAAGTATTGTAATCAACACTATAATGCCATATGCCTGTCAATAGAAGATGCTGTAAGGCTTTATTAATGTTTATACCAAAGATTGTAATGTACTGTGAAGGTATCTATAATATATTACAGATGAGAACTAAATAAAGTGTCACCAGTCTTATTTCTAAAGTTTTGACAGTGCCATTGCAAGGCCACGTCAGATTGCTACTAAACACTGAAACATGGAGCCTTCTGCAGAAGGCAGAGTTGAGGGGCATTGTGGGTAATTACACTTGTGTGTAGTTACAAAGGGGCAGCATTGTTGTCCAAACACCGTGCACACTTGTGCTGCGGTGACAGCTTTGGTAATGGGTGAACACGCAGCTCACGGGAGTCTCTACGGGGCCGTCTGTTCCCATTCACAAGGTCTCTCTATACCTACACATACATATAACCGTGATTATAATCTTGGTTATGATCATGTGTCACATGTAACGGATCTTGCGGCAGCCAGATGGAGCGGAGCCTCCAATGCATAACAGGTTCGCCATGGGCCAAGGGCCTGTCTGGGCCGGCCCACCTGCCTCTCTCACAGAGTGCGCATCCTGGAAAGTCTCCAGAATCACAGGAACCCTACTCCAAAAAAAACCCGTGATGGATATTACAAGGATGTGTAGCTAACAAAACCTCAAACCTAATGTGCAACATACTTACAAAATTAACATTGCGTTAAGTTCTTCTTCTCCTTGAGTTGCATGTTGGGTTCAGTAATTGCAAGTCTGCTGAAGAATAAAGAGTTATTAGTGGGGTATTAGGATTTTAACTCAGGCTTTGCACTTGGACGCATCCAGAATGCTTAATTTGAGCAGTCCAGTAAGCTCTTTGATGAAGCGCCCTCCTCGCTCCCTGGCAAAAAAAATGGAGCGACAGAACATTTCATTAAAATCGCCGGGTCGCTCGGAGCTGGCGTGTAACCAGACGCACCGCTATCACGGGCGAGCAGCTGAAGTGGCAGGGATTAGGGCTGAGGGCTGGAAATGGCAGCGTGAGTCACTAACAGGCTGCCTCTGCAGGATGGGCCATTCGCCTTTCCGTGCATTTTAACGACCCACCCTATCTATTTTCATAGACTCTCCCAGTTTTTGTTTTATTAGTTATACTGGCTCAACACACTGTTGCGATGTCAGGTGTCAGGTTCCAGGGCGCGTTAGACGTTCTGCAGCACATTTGGTCCTGACCGGGGTGGGGCGGGCCGTGGGGGGGTTACATTGCCCTTATTTTATCCTCCTTTTTTGCATATCAACATAATGAGAGGACTGAGATGCGTCAAATCGTGCTGAAACTTTACACTTTAAATTAGTGAATAAATAGTTCAGATTGTAGACCCAGATTTGGGGCTGATGGTCATAATCCACACAATACAGAAATAAAACGAGGCACAGAAGGAGGCTAAAAGTCATCTCCCCCACCTGATATTACCTCCCCCCTCCCCCCAGCGTAGAATGTGAAGAGGGCCAATGAATGCCAACATGCCGGCTAAACACTTGCTGACTTTTTGGGGGGGGGGGCTGCTTCGAATTCCGCGAGGCCCGGATCTCGCCCCGCAGTGACTGGCGTGCAGATGGCCCTCTGTTACACGGGCCAGTTAGCATCATTAATGCTTAACAGATGCTTAACACCGAGGAGTCCCAACACAGCAACACGCACCGGCTGAACGAAAAAAGCATGGGGAGTAACTGAAGAACTCACAGTGTAAACGTAAGGTTGGGCCTGAATACAACAGACAGGTAAATGTAAGAGGGAATGTCGAGCCGTGGAAACTAGCTACTGAGCAATAATAAGGATGCAGGTGCCTGTGTGTGGCCGACAATGGCTACTTTGCTGTATGTCAAACAGAGCAGAGGGCCGCTGACCAGTTTGTGTAAACAGATTAGATTTGTGTGGTGCAGTTAGATTCCACAGCCTGGTGTTTGTGATCTGAGCGGGAGAGTGGAGATGAATTCTCTTAGATGCTTTGGACACAGCTCTCCACCTAGCAGAACGACGTGGAAACTGCTTCGCCCTAAGGAGATCATTGCTGTTAAAAACGCTTGGTTTTTATTGCATTCCCCCAGGCTAACTTGTAAGGGAAAACAGCAAATCGATCGCTCCTTTTGAAAGAAGTACAAACCGCACTAATTGCACACTCCCCGGCAAGCACTGAATTGTCCGTCTCCTCCCGACATCAAAAGCACCCCGGTGAGCCTCATTCGTGGCCTGTCGGTGTCTCAGAAAGCCAGATGCATGGGCAGTCAGTGTGTTCTTAATATCCTGCAGAACTTACCCACAATGCCACCTCAACTCTGCCTTCTGTCATCTCTGGGGAATTACAGAAAGAGACGTGTAAATGGTAATCCTGGCGAATGCCAAATGGGTGTCAGCCCTCACAAAAAATGTAACACCCCCAACACCCACATGACATTACTTAAACTGTGTAACTGAGGGACATGCAACCATAATTCTTGTGGGGGGGGGGTTGCATTTCAATGGTGTGTCACCATTAAATGAAGGCCCTTGAATGCAAAATCACATATGGGTGGGTATATCAGCTCTGAGGATATACTCTGGACCCTGGTGGTGTATATCATCTGTGGGTAGGTATATCAGCTCTAAAAATATACTCTGGACCCTGGCGGTGTTTATCATTTGTGGACGGGTATATCAGCTCTGAGGATATACTATGGACCTTGCTAGTGTATATCATCTGTGGGTGGGTATATCAGCTCTGAGAATATACTCTGGACCCTGGCGGTGTATATCATCTGTGGGTGGGTATATCAGCTCTGAGAATATACTCTGGACCCTGGCAGTGTATATCATCCGTGGGTGGGTATATCAGCTCTGAAGATATACTCTGAAACCTAGTGGTGTATATCATCTGCGGAGAAATTCCACTCTGTGTAGTCAGTTCAGAAACATGCTAGAGAGACCGACCTATTCTTATTTGCCTCTGAGTTCCTGCTGAAGTAGACACTTCTGCCCCACCTGGGGCACCCTTCCCCACTCCTCCTAGTGAAGACAAACAGATGGCCTGGAGAATATTTTCCAAAGTGGGATGTCATCCTTCGGAGGAAAAAAAAAAAAACTCCCATAAATCCACAGCAGTGCTCCGGAGCAGACTCCCTGTATTTACCCTGTGTCTCCATGACAACAGACCCAAATAGACAGGGACGAGAGCTTCTAACAATGATTCCAAACAGCTCTTGAAACCGTTTCAATACACGTGAAGGGAGGACAAAGGCTGCTTCTGTTCTGTGTATCAGGCCTGCTTTTCATTGTCTGTGACACAAAGAGATATTCATCTGATCCTAAAGTTACCCAGTCCGTACAGGCTGACAGCACACCTTGATAACTATTTTGGCAATTTTGTTTTACAATTAAATACTTACCCTGACCCAAGAGACCAACAATATCTGTGTAAATAGAGACAGGTTCGTCCTTCTTATTAACTCTTCAGAAAAGCACCTTCACAGTAATCATACCATCCATGCTTCACTGCGCCTCAGGCTTCTTGAAAGAAGCGTGTAATTTCACGCCATCTTTCAACAAACCTAAAATGCCAGCATCTAAGCCTTTATTTAGCGTCATGCCAAAATACTCCAGGGCTGCATGTTTAGTGTTTTGCAAAACACATTTTCTCTGAAGTAGGAAGAAAACAAAGCACAAAATTCATTCAATTTTCAATTTCCCACAAGCCACCATGTACGTCTGACTCACGTGCTGACGTAAACCTGTCTGTTTCTACTGCTGCTGGCAAACTGCCTTTGTTACCTGTGACCCCTTGATATTTTATTGTTTGACTGGAGTTCAGGTTGATGACAAGGAAATACATTCCGAACTCCTGTGTGAACTCATACTGCATACAATACCTTATGTGTGACACAAATTATATTTATGTCGCAGTTAATTTTGTAATACACAATAAATCTGTGTTATTAAAAGCTGGCAACAGCTCTGCCTGATCACTAATAACATTGTAATGTAGCATGTTGCATAATAAATTGGTTTCAAAATTCAACTAGTGATACTTGTTGATTATGGTCAACACATGGTTCCTGCCTTGATTCTGATGGTATCTGCTCTTTAACTGCACACACTTTCCCTCCATCTTGTCTGTGCTTCGTCCACATCTTAAAGGGGGCCATGACTTGGGAAATTGTATTGATTTTTGCATAGGTACCTTTTATGACTGCTGTCTACTTTCCACGTGTCTTAATTTACTTAAGAAAAAATATGTAACTAAATCAATATTAAGAGCTTATCGTAAAAGTTCAAAATACATTTGCCTGGAACTAAAGATTTGGTCTAGTCTGCTTTTTATTTTTACTGCTTTACCATTATTCTTTAGGATGCTGCATCCTTCTATGAGGCCCTGAAAATGTCAAATGCAAAGTCCTATTGTTTACGCTTAAAATTGTGAAAAATACCTGCTTTGTGACAGGAGCCATGGGTCTCAGGGCTCGAGTCCCAAGCAGAGCAGCCCAAACCAGGCTGTCCATCCATCCACAATGCTAGGATGTCAGCCCTGGTCGGGAGACCCTAAGGCTGCACACTGCAGGAAATGGGTCACCAGCAGGACTTACAGCTGCTGACTGGGTAGGAGGTTCCAGGACGAGGTGCACAAACGGCAGACCCAAGTGCAGAGGACTGGCACGCCATGAAGAGTACCTGGGACAGAAAACACGAAAAGGAGGAAAACCGTGACAAGCCACAAACCAAGACTCAGGTGTGATAACCAGTCATGGAAACCCAAATGCAGAGATGAAGAATGGTTTAATAAAGAATCCAGCAGCCAAACACTTGAATCACATGGTGTGGTCATCGAGGCGGAAGCAGAGAGAACAGCAGCGAGGGGGATCATTCCTGCAGAGAATGCGAGCACATGGGGGGGGGTCAGAAAACAACAAGGGAAAGTGGATCTAGGGACTGTCAAGGAACACAGAGCTGGGAAAGCCCACAGGAGACAGAGAGAGTGCTTGGTATGTGACATGGGAGCTGCAATACTTTGCACAGGAGCGGCGTGCAGGTAAGGCTTCAATGCTGAGGGGAACAGGTGGAAACACTTATTAGCACTAATTGCTTGTGTGCACCTGACATCAGGTTGCCAGGCCACAGCAGCTGTGGAGCTCCGTCTGTCCAAGACCACAAACACGGAAACAAGATGCCAGATAACAAGGACCATGAAACTCAAGATGAAATGCTAACCAAGGTGAGACCGCAAACCCGGAAATGATGACATGGCACACGGAACTACAAAGCTGGTGATGATGCCAACAGCCCTGACCCAGGAGAAACCCAGATGGAAACAGAAACTAAACCCAGCCCTACGGATCCAAAAGCTGAACGCTGAGCCATATTAAGCTCTGAACTTCAGGCTATAAAAGCAACAACAGCATTCCAAGCAGAGCCAGCCAGAGCAAGATCACATGGACCGTGATCCATTACCTGATTACAAATGCAGCCCAGCTGCAACAAGGACACTTTGGATGGGATGCAAATCCATCCCCAAGCCCACGCTGGCACATTGTGGGAGGTTTACATGCCAATTCACTGAAGCACATGTTCTTGGACTATGGGAGGAAACCCTCGGCACAAATGTGGGCTGGAACACACACACATGCAGGGAGGATGCACAGTGCAGAGCCCCAGTCCTGAAGGTGCGAGGCTGCAGGACCCCCCCCCCTCCCCCCGCGAGCTGCCACACTCCCATTCATCCTCTTCAGTAGAGGTGGACATTTCAGGTCCAGAGAGCACAAATCCAGACCAGGATTTTGCTTAAACCAAGCAGTTGAGTATAAAGAGTCACAGTCACAGAGTACACAACTGGTTGGTTGAAACAAAATCTTGGTCTGGATTTGTACTCTCTGGACCTGAAATCTCCACCTCTGCTCTTCAGTGTTTATTACTTCAATTCAGGTGCCATTCAACATATTTATCTTCATATAATATTTACTGCTCAACTGAATCACAAAGATTCATAAAATGAATTTGAGCCGTTTTGACACTAGACTTTTTGATTATTACTGTTTAGTTTGGTATTAAATGGAATCTCCACCTAAAAACTGAAATTGTGGCCTTGTCTGTAGTCTTAGGTGGCAGACTGTGTAGACACATCGGCACGCAGCTGCAGTGCTTTGACATAGTTTTATCTGTGATGATCTGCACATCATACCTTAGGTTACCTGGCTAAATGTTAAGCTCAGGATAAATGCTCCACACACCCGTCAATGGAAAGGGCTGCAGCTAAAATGTAACTAATGAGCGGTTCATTACAATGTGGCATTTACTTGTTGTTTACTCCAGTACCGGAGAGCCTTTAGCAAAGTTCAGTTCCTCGATGATTTGTATTGTAAGGTACCATGAAGACTTAACAATAATCAATCCTTTATTGTCCTCGTGGGGAAATTCTTTTTACACCTCCCTCAACTTGCTCTTCATAGAGCAAGCTGTTGGCAAAGGGTAGCCACCCTTTGGGTGCCCAGTGGGGTGGGGGTTAAGGGCCTTGCTCAAAGAGCCAAGGATGTGCTGAGGTTGGGTTTGAACCAGCAACCTTGTGATTACAGGCACACAGGTTTAGCCCACTGAGCTAAATGACCAAATCAGATGTTTGCGCAAAGGGACACAGGAGAGTGACCTCCAATCAGGCATGGGACGTGAGAGTGACTTCCAATCAAAAATGGGAAGTGAGAATGACATCCAATCAAACATGGGACGTGAGAGTGATGAGTGATCTCCAATCAGGCATGGGATGGCTCTTTCCAGGACATCTTTTGTGGCTGTATCCATATAAATTGTTTATCTCCTATATTTCCGAAACATCGAATATTCAGTTCCTAATAAGCACAATGGCTCAGTTCAGAAGGCGCTGAATAACACTAACAAACCTTTCTTTGTGGACAGGAAATTCCCCATGAAGCGTTATTGCAGAGTCTCCGTGGGCCAGACATCAGCCTAGCCGCTACCACATGTTGAAATACAATGTCTTACAGCACATAGCATTTGGGATTCTGCCGCTGTCTGTATGTCTGAGGCGCCGATGTGAAGTGGTGAGGATGCACGGTGAATCACAGCAGTCTGATAACATGCTGAAGACTTTACTATGGCAACGGGAGGGAAAGAACGGGGAGACTGAAACAGCTGGGAGTAACATCCATCCATAGAGGGTCAGCATGATAGATAGATAGACAGACAGACAGACAGACAGATAGATAGATAATTTTCCAGACCTCCTTTCTATCTATCTGAGTGTTGCATATAACACACCGTCATTTTTCTATGGTTTATAACATTACCAGTTCAAAAGGCAGTTTTAGCCGCAGGGAAGACCTGGCCAGTTCTGGGAGATTCACAACATTAAAAGCAGCTTCCCAGTTATCTGGGTCTTTTTCAAACCGCCACCAGTTCGCCAGCTCCACAGAAGAGAGAGAGAACACTGGGAGAGGAAGACATGCTGGACCCCAGCTGCTGCTAATGGCGCTAACTGAAAAATGGCCCCCGGCTGAGAATATGAGTCGGAGGCTTTAACAGCCCCCCACTCCAATGATTAATGATGAGGAACAATGCGTGGGTGGGCTGGGGCAGTGGAACATCATATTTCTTTATTTCTTCATTTCTTTTCCCAAGATAATCCTGCCTTGTTTTACGCCCAAGTGAAATTGCAGATGGGCCTATTATATACAGCAGAAAGAATCGACTTTGGAGATTTACGTAAAGATGGACAGCAGGATGGCAGTGCCTCTTCAGGGCTCGTACCTGAGTTGCGTTAGGCTTGAGGGATTGCATAGAACGGGACACAAATTCCCCCCCCCCCCCGCTGACAGGTTCATCTAAAGCCAGCTTTGCGAAATGCTGTATTTCAGGGAGGACATGCACATGCGCAGGTGTTCCCATCGCATCGATCAGAGCGGGCTGGGAGGGCTTGGGGAGTTGGTGACGGCCCGTCCTCTGTCTCTAGCACAAATGAAAGCCTCCGCCGAAGGGTGGAGTCAGCAGGGAAGGCAGCCGCTTCTGCTTGAAGGGCAGCTTTGGTACCGTGCAAAACAGGCAGGTCCACATCAACGTGCATGCGGGGTCGGAGGCATGGACAGCCACAGCATTGCCGTGCAGTGGCTGACAACTGCGACTGCGACAAATCAGATGCCAGTTAACCCAACTGCACGTCTTGGGTCTGTGGGAGGAAACTTGTGCAACATGTGGAGAATGAGCAATTTCCACAACCTCACACACACATACACACACAGAGTCGTGTAATCATATCTTTTGGGGACCGCTCATTCATTTCTATGTGAAAAATGCTAACGCTAACTATGACAACCTTAACGCCTACCCAGCCCTAACCATAACCAAAATCAAACTAAACAAAATACAAGTTTTTACTTTTTTGAATGCATTCACAGATTTTTTATAAAATTGAGGTTATCCAAATGGCGGCCTGAAAAATGTCCCCAAAAATAAGGAAGAGTAAGGTCTTACTGCACTTTGGGGGCATTTTGGTCCCAAAATTCGATCTATACAATCAGCCATAACATTAAAACCACTGACAGGTGAAGTGAATAACATTGATTATATTGTTACCATAGCACCTGTCAAGTGTGTCATTATATATTAGGCAAATGAGCAGTCAGTTTTTGAAGATGAAAAATGGCATCTCCAAAATGGCAGGTATTGTGAGGTCTCCCCAGTATGTTGTACTGGTCAGTACCTACCAGAAGTGGTCCAAGGAAGGCCACCCGGTGAACCAGCAACAGGGTCATGGGCGCCCAAAGCTCATTGAGGGGAACTAAGGCTTGCCTGTCTGCTACTTGAGTTACTCAAGTACAAATTGCTAAAAAATTGGCTATGATAGACAGATGTCAGAACACACAGTGCATCTGCGCAGTTGCAGACCAGTGAGAGTGTCCACGCTGACCCCTGTTTGCAAATGTGCTGACACTGGGTATGTGAGCATCAGAACTGGATCATGGAGCAATGAGTCACGTTTTCTGTTACACCATGTGGACGGCTGGGTGCGTGTGGATCGTTTACCTGGGAGAACGGGTGGCACCAGCAAGCATAATGGGAATAAGGCGAGTCAGCAGGGGCAGTGTGATGCCCTGGGCAATGTTCTGCTGGGAAACCTTGGGCCCTGTCATTCATGTGGATGTTACTTTGATACGTATCACCTACCTATACATTGTTTCAGACCAGGTACAATCCTTCCTGGCAACGGTATTCCCTGATGGCAGTGGCCTCTTTCAGTGGGATAATGCTCTGTGCCTTACTGCAAAAAATTGTTCAAAAATGGTTTGAGGAACATGAAAAATAGTTCAAGGTGTTGACTTGGTCTCCAAATTCCCCAGATATCATTCCAATCGAGCATCTGTGTGATGTGCTGGACAAACAAGTCCGATCCATGGAGGGTCCACCTTAGAATTTCAGGACTAAAAGAATCTCCTGCTAATGTCTTGGTGCCAGCTACCACAGGAGACCTTCAGAGGTCTTGTGGAGTTTATGCCTCAATGGGTCAGAGGTGTTTTGGTGGCATGGGGAGATTCTACATAATATTAGGCAGATGGTTTTAATGTTATGATCAGTGCATATATACAGGAGAGAGTATGGAGTCACAACCCATGGATCTGTTGGGATTAAGGGCCTCATATGGTATGGGATTTGAAGCCATGACCTTCCTGACAAGGCCACAAACACCTCTCCCATCGAGCTCCACACTGCCCCCTAGAGGCGTGTGGCTGCAGTGCTATCCATGTTTCCCTCATTTCATTGGTGAATTGGTGCCATGCTGAGGGACATGGGCAGGATCTTCTCAGGATGATTCATCTGCCTTCATGCTCATCTCTGCCCAGAGGGTCCCTCCCTCCACTGGCTGCTCTGAATGTCAGGAACCTCGCATGTCTTCATTCTCAATGCGGTCGATGACTCTGGCGTCCCTCGCCGAGCGCCACCATAATGGAGCTGGACGCAGCCTTTGCAAGTCCCCACCCACCCCCGAGGGCAAGTGCATTGTGGGAGATTTGACAGCTGCGTGTGAAGAAGCAGGTGGCCCCGCTTGGCATTTCCTCAGCGGCCCCTAATCCAGACGTTTTCATAAGTGCTTCCTTCCTCAGTTTCATGGCAGAATAATGTCTGTATCCTCCCTTAATTCTCCCCCTGCAGCTGTTAAATTGCCGATTTAGTGCACAAGCTAGCCAATGCCAATAAATATAATGTCTCATAAAGAATTTAATTAGTGTCTATTTGCAAAGCATTGGATAAAGGGTGATGATTTGTCTCACCGAATCGCTTATTTATTTCTGGATGAGACTCCCCAGTAGCAGTGAGTTCGCAGTGAGCCCTGGTCTCCAGATCCTCTTAACTCTGCACAGAAACTGCCTGAAACAGCACAGTCTGAATTGTTTTTGGTTTTTATTAGCTGCACTCTTTTAATGGTAGAAGTTGAGGTATTTGAAAGAACAAATCAAAAGGAGGATTAATCTCCAGTTGGACAGAAAGAAATAATTACGAGAATGGTTTATGGGTGGGTCTGTGATCGATGCAGCTCGTTTTGACCGATCGTCAGGGATAAACCTACGGAGTAAGCAGGACACCGTGAACGTTAAGTGAGATCCTAAGATTAATGAGTGAATTAAGAAAATAAACAGAACTTCAGAAGATTCTTTATCGGCCGTTTCTACGTAATGAATATATTTATTACATTAAGTGAGCACCTCTAGTGTAGGGTAGACTGACCATATGGATTGCTTTGCACAGACATCGAAACCCCATGTGGGGATGGCAGGGCATGTGCAATCCCCCCCCCCACCCCCACACACACACACACACACACACACACACTACTGCTGTCCACCCTCCTGCTGATTTAATCTACTCACGGGTAACTGCCCAACACCGAATCAATGGAATGACCACCGTTCCTCGTGAAAGCCTGCACTTCCTCTGCAAGCCTGAGTGTGGCGCCGGCCCGTGTTCAGATGAGCCCTGACATATGCAAGAACGGCACTGGGCCACCACCCCCCCCCGGCACTTTCTAAATACGCCGCTGCTGGCACTACCAGATGGAGGCATTATGCCGGTCGGCTGGGCGGATGCCAGAGGGGATGTGTGGGCGGAGGGGGTGGGGCTCACCCGGCGGAAACGTGCGGCGAGGGAGCGGCTGCGGCAGCCCGGCTCAAGGTTTCGGCGCTTCCTAAAAAATGGCGAATAGAAAGCGACTGCACCCGTCTGTCTCTGAGCTGCATGTCAGTCCATCTTTGGAGGGGCCCCGCGCATAAACCGTGCTTCGAGTGGCACTAAACCACATCCTAACCGTCGGTCACGCTGTGCTTCTGAAGAACGACACCCTTTGAAGGTTTAGTCCTGTAAGGCCGTGTTCCTGCACCACGACTGAATTATCTGAGCTGAAATGGAGGGCCCTCGATTGTGATGCTTGTTATATTTCCCACAAATCCCTGGGGCTCAGTGAAGACAAAACACTATAGACTATGGCATAATCGCCAGTCTTAATTGGGACGCTGCCAACAGCACAGGGAAGAAAATATTTTGCCCTTTATGAAAAAAATATTATTTTGCTGTATAATAACACAATCATTTTTTAAGATCAATCATTAAAACAAGTGAATTTGGCTGCGGTTCCCCCACCAACTGGAACATTCAGCTGTGTGGATTGATGTCGCACACACCGCGAGAGGGTGTTCCTGCCTGTCAGACTAACTCATGGCAGATATGCAGACAGTTCTGTAGTAAGACAGACTCTTCAGTTCGATATCGGAGTTCAGGTGCCATTTAACCATCTACGGCGTTTGGGACGACTTTGTATGATCATGTGTCAAACTGATAAAATCTAATAAGTTATGCAGAAGAACAGCTCAGAAAACCTTTGGTGAAGAATGTGCAGCAATCATGCATCCATCTATTCATCCATCCATCCACTCATCTTCCAGCTGCTTAGCCATGTGGATGGGGGTGTGGCCTAGCACAGGACAATGCTTTTAATTTTAAGATCAAAAAACGTCTCGGTTTATTGAATCATGATCTTTATATATTTCCTGAACTTTTTAGACAAACTGCGTCATATTTATTTGCACTGTATATGTTTGAGGTAGAGGTTCGGCCTCTTGGCTCATTAATCCCTGCCCATACCTGAAAATGAAGAAAGTACTGAGAGAGCGCTGTGGCGGGGGCCTGGGTCAAGGCTGTGCGCTGACTGTCACCCCGGCTCTGAACACACAGACGCACAGCTGCACAGCCGTCAGCGTTCATGGCCCCATCCATGGGTCACACTAACGGCAGAGTGGCACGGCGTGTGATGGAGCCTTGAGATGCGACAGTGGCGCCGTGATGCTGCTAGTAGACACATTCATCTAAATGTCAAAATGCTCCAATAACTGATGTACGATGCAATAGCATAACACTGCAAAAAACATACAAATGGTGCTATTATCTCATTAAAGTCAAAGAAAATATGCCCTACTTTACCATACTGGAGAGTCATTTTTCATATGAAGTAGGAAAAATCTGCAAAACACAATGTTTTTGAGCTGTGCGTTAATAGCAGCCTGTCAATGAGCTGAAACTGCAAGGTTTCTTGGGCCTCTGGATTGGCCCAGTCCCCGTTATTTAACTTCCCAAAGGGTGACGTAGCGGGCAGCCTGTGTCAGCATCCTGCCCTGAGGTGACAGTAACGTAGATGCAGCAGTACTTACCATAAGGGACCCTGTTGAGGGTAGGGTCCCCACCTTACTATTTGCTCAGTTCGCTCTCCCAGACATAAAAACACAGCACAACAAGCAATTCCGCTGTGGTGTATTAATGAGGTGGATGGCGATATTAATTCTTAATCATGCTTTTACTGTCGTTTCAATTCACCAGTCGAAGCACATGGCCTCTGCACACGCTTAGAACAAAACTCAGTAACACTTTACTTGATGGGACACAAATAATGCAATAACACTTACTTAACGTATTAATTAACCAGAAAAGTTAGTGTTAGTTCATCATTAATCAAACATGACAGTTCATGTATTTCATGAAGGAACTATATTAGTTAAGTCAACAAATTATTAACATGTAGCCATTAATTAACTACATGATGGGGTCACTACATAACTAACCCTTAGCTACTGGTTATTTAATACATTAAGTAACCACGTACTACTACATTATTTGTGTCCCCTTAAAGTGTGACCCATAACACATATGTTCGGCACCCCAGGTGTGTGAAGTGCTGCATATGTGGCAGGGTTGTCAACTGTCATGCATCTGGCGTGACACTCACACTTTCAGACTCGCGCAAGAAATCTTACTGTAATTCCTGTTATTCCATTATAACTGTAAAACTAGCTACATCAAAAGCATTGAGGCAGTTTACAAACCCTACAGACTATTTACAAGGTAATAAAAATATGCTTTTTGTTACAAACATGTAAATGTGTGTGCAGACTTGTCTAGAATTGAAAGTCTCCCTCCAAACAGCTTACTACTTGATGAGGCACCTTCAGCTAATAGGCTATGCTTACACTGACTGTGTCAGGGACGGCTTCTCACTGGCACTGACACAGCATTACATTCCTGAAAAGAACTGAAACTAAACTAAAACATTCTGAAATAAACATTCATTCATTCAGCTGAGGCTTTTGACTAAAATGACAAATTTAGGGTCACGGAGGAGGGTTGGCCAGTCCCGGGAATTATTAGGGTTAAGGGCCTTGTTCAGGGGCCCAACGGTGGCATCACTCTGGCGACACATGGGACCTGAAGCAGCTGCCATCCAGTCACAGCCACAGACTGCTAACCCACAGGGCCACATTCCACCCCATAAACAGCCAGGTGGAAAATTACTATCAACTGGAAAATCCTCAGGTCTCCAAATCACTCTATCCCGCTTTATGGCTCCTTGTTAGGCTCCGGCTTGCTGCCCAATATTCTTCACAGTTTCAAAGAATAAATGAGAGCAAATGTCATTTCATATCCCATAGAATGATTAAAGCTATGGGATTCCGGGCTTCCAGCTTCCGGAACCCCAGGACTCTCCTCAGTGAACTTTCCCACTTTCTTTCAATTTATCGCAGTCACAAGAAGGCACAAAGCGCTCTGACACATTATTAAGACCCTATTCTTCACTGCACTCCAACACTGTAGGCTAAGAAAAGTAATTTCACACCACCATCTATGCAGTGTACACTGCAAGTCTCCCTTCTTTTTTAGAGATTTTTTCAATTACCTGAATTTCACATATAGGGATAGTAACATGCAGGTATTAATATCACAGTTTTGCCATTTAAACTGTCGCCTGCCACCTACATCCTAGCTGTTTTTTATTATTATTCATTAGTAACCTTGGTTGTGAGTGTGTCCAAACAAATTCAGAAAACAAATCAAAATCTGCAAAACAGATCAGTGTAACGTGATCCAGGGACCGGATCGGTATGTGTGAAGTGAATCAGTATGTGCAAACTGAATCTGTTTATATATAAAGTGAATCGATATGTGTAAACTGGATCTGTGTTTGTGAAGACAATCAATATGTGTGGATCAGTGCATGCAAATAGGACTTTGCAGTAGGGTGTCCTGTGGATAGTACTTTATACTGGAGGAAATGTAAGTTTTAGGCACCCAACGAGCAGGAAATTTAAGTGGTTTTTCCGCTAATAAGACCCTAAGACTGTCACGTTCTGACAGCCTTTTGAGTCTTAAAGCCTCTGCTTCAGATTAAGGACCAGAACTGCTGCGCTCAGAAGATAAGAAGCGTTTGCCCACATATTTGACTGGCTACTTTGCAATTTCTAAGCCACTGACAGAGACACGATGCTGGAGCTGTTAATGCTGCATGCACTGGGTGGGAGAAATGGGGCTACTGGGAGGAGGGAGTGCCACGTCAGTGGTTGGATCAGCGGAGCGCAGGCTGTTGGCAGACAAGGGACAAATTAAAGTGGGCTCAGAAATGACTGCATTTAGCCTTTGAAGAATGTGAGCTTTACGGTAATGTTTGTAAATGAGTTCTTTGAACAGCCCATAGGGGGCAGCAGAGGCTCCTCACTGCAGCAGAATCCCAGTGAGTCATGGATGAAGTCATGGTCTTTAATGGCTCTACGGCCTCTTCAGAACATCCATTTCTGTGTCATTAGGTCACCCAGCTATGCGGGATACAGTACATCTCCCATACATTCCTTTATTTAGCAGGAGCCTTGGTCTGAAGTGACCTGTAAGTGATGTTCTCCAGGCCAAAAGCCATCCAGAAAGGTAGCAAAATTACCGTAAATGATGAAATATTACGGTACCTAAATAAATATACGACAGCATTTTAAACCAGGATTTATTCTTAAATAATAAATGAATTTAACAAATGAATAAAATGACATTGACTTCCAGTTTGAAAAATAACCACTAGCACCATGGCCGGCTCTGGACTCATTTCCATCCATCTGGTGACCTAATTTCACATAGTCCGGAAGGAGAAGGAATGTAAACACATTGTCTGCGGAGTGCCGCAGTTTCCCTTACATGTAATGTGGAAGAAGTACAGAACGCTCGTGACATCAGTCAACCTGCTGCATGTGCTGGCCCGTCCTCCATTGACGGGGGGGGGGGGGAATAACCTGTCAGAAAAGCTATGTACCCTTGGGGTGAATAGGTGTGTCAGGGCCTTGACGGAATTTTCAGCTCCCATGTCAGCTGCCGAAGTTTCTGCTTTGAGAGCCACATTTTTCCCATGACTCAAACGATACTATTTTTTTTTTTTTTTTTAAACTTTTTATTTCATGGTGGTACAATAACATTCCACAGGGGCTCAGTAATCTGCACTAAAATCCCTGGGTGGTCCGAGACGCATGGGACGCCTCCCATCCGCTGCTGGGCCGGGATGAAAGCTGTGGGGGCCGCTTGTTTGCACACTGGTTATCACACACATGCGCACACACACACACACACACACACACACACACACACACACACACACACACACACACACACAGCGCTTCCAGGGAAAACACCGCACCCCGATTCCTCAGAACCAGCACAGCACGCCAGCATTGAGCAGAATCCTATCTGCACATCATAGCCCCCCCATTATCTTTTGCTGCATCTCTCACAGGCGACTGACCGATGATCAGTTATTGCACAGGCCGGGCAATAGACAGCATTACAGCAACCTCTCAGGTTAGCAAATTTTTTATGCTATGCTAATTAGCATATTTTCTAAATTATTCATTAAATATTGGTTGGTTAATTGGTCTAGATTTTAATTCCTGACATGAGTAACTGAAGGCCGAGGTGCTGTTGCTCTGGTCACATACTGTAAACAGACACACTAAATAGGTATTCCTTGGCACCAATATAAAGGGGGGGGGGGGGGGG
>JAODJW010000019.1:9541194-9555002 GCA_026777045.1 Hyperopisus bebe
GTCTGCACATCTGGGAAGGCATCATTAATGCTGAATGATATAGGCAGGTTTTGGAGCAACACATGCTGCCATCCAGATGTCTTTTTCAACGAAGAGGTAAGGACCATGCACTGATTACAGCGCGTTGCTGCACCCACCACAAGACAAACCACCGCAGGGATGAGAACCTGAGTGCAGCCGTGCAGCAGGTGACACCTCAACAGCACACTAGTCTGAATGGACCAGTGTGAGTTTTTTTTTTCCAGTGGCTGGAGTGCCAATCCAATCCCCAATTTGTTCCCTCTAAGTTGAAGGACCTCCTTATATGGCTGGATGTAGATTAACATCATACCCGGGATGAAGCAATTGCAGGCCTTGCTCAAGGGCCCAACAGAATAGAACCACTCAAGGCATTCACGAGATTAGAACCAGCAATCTGCCAGTTGCAGGCACAGATCCCTAGCCTCAGAGCAACCACTGTGTCCTCAGAGAAGGTCTTGTATATTTCAGCAATGCCAAACCGCATTCTGCGTGTATTGCAATATCATGGCTGCATAGTAGCAGAGTCTGGGTGCTGGACTGACCTACCTGCAGTGTAGATCTGTCACCCACTGAAAACATTTGGTGCATCATGAAATGAGAAATATGACCTGAACTGCTGAGCAGCTGAGATCCAAGAATGGGACAACATTTCACTTTCAAAACCCCAGCAACTGGTCTCCTCAGTTCCAAAACGTCTACAGAGTGTTGGTGAAAGAATAGGTGATGCAACACAGTGGTAAACATGCCCCTGTCCCAACGTTTTTTGAAACGTGTTGCTGGCATCAAATTCAAATTGAGCATATATTTGTTATAAAACAATAAAATTTCTCACTTTCAACATCTGATATGTTGCCTTTGTTCTAATTTCAATTAAACATGAGTTTAGATTATTTGTAAATAATTGTATTCTGTTTTCATTTACATTTTACGCAGCGTACCGACGCGGTTGTACATTTCGCTAATTTGGAACGTTGCCTCTAAATTGCCCATAGAGAATGATTGCTCTCTTTCTGGTGTCCCAGCATGCTTTGTGCCTGGGATCCTGTGATAGGCTCCTTTGCCTGGCTCAAGGCTCACAAGTGTCTTACACTGGATACGCAGCAGGGAAGATGAATGGATGGAAGGAGGAAAGGCATGGATGGATCGATGGTCAAATATTCAGAATTGCATATCAAATAAAATTCACACAATGCTGGGGAAGTCCTCCAGTGAAATAAATTGCTTCAATAAAATATGAAGTTTGAGAAATATTTATTATAAAATCATGACTCGTAAAAGTATGCGCAACGCGTCCCGCTCTGATTGTTTATTAGCATGCAGTTCTACCTTATGAAAAATGAGCCTGCACGGTTTCCACGGGAACCGTCGCGCGCCTAGCCATCCTGCCACGTGTTTATGTAAACAACTGCTTACGACAAAGTGGATCAAATCGATTTAGGCCAGAGTCTTCTGCACATTTTCCGGTGATGTTCTGCTATTTCGTCGCTTACAAATGAGCCAGCCGACAGTACTGTGAAATTAGTAAGATTTGTTGATATTGCAGGCTCTTCTCCAACCCAGGTGGTAATTTTACCATTTGAACATGTCTTAAGAACTGTCACGGACCAACCCCGCGGATCCCCGAGTGACGTCAGAAGGACCACACCGCCGGGGAGACCCCAACGAGGATTACCTTCCTGAGAATGAAAAGTGCCCGGTTTACATGCTTCTCCACCGATTTTTCTGGTTTTCCCAGTTCCTGGACTGTCTGACCTCTCAGTTGATTCCTAGCGGTGGAGCCTATTTTAGTTTGCCTGATCCGAAGCTCCGACGCGAGATCTTCATGGCCAGTCCTGAGTCTGAGTGTTTATAACCGTTTGTCTGCCTGCTGACCTGTACCCTGTTTGGCCCTCAGATCCGGAGACCTGCCTGTTCCCCTCTGATCTCCGACATACATCGCCCGACTTCTGCACAGGCAAAACCCGATGTATTCCGATGTACAGTACAAAGAGCTTTTAATGCAATACTCGATAAAACACACCTCGAGCAAAATATTAATATAGTTCGGAGACTTGTGGAGAAGCATTATATATTGCATAACCTACCAAGCTAATACTTTTACTCAAAGGAATTTACAACATTGTGTGAGGTATTTTACATAATAATTCGAGTTCATTATTATTCTCAACTGTACTGTGAACTACAGGGTCTCTCTTGGATCTCGACCCAGGAATCGGCATGTCATTAAGCCTACTGCGCATGCTCAATACTATAGCATGCAATGTGTGCGACATCACTCTCACCTCACTGGCGGACCTTTAGGCAGTAGCACATGTCACAGGTGAAACTTTGCCGGCTCATACATATGAGCGTCATATTATGCTGTAAGTCAAACGGCTGCTGCTTTTCCAACTTGACCTCGAGAGAAATGTAGAATAAAACCCTGAAATGCGAGGTAAGATGCTGCCGCATGCGGCTGCACAATACTACGAGGTGCCCTCTATACTCTTCCCAGTGGTGCATGTTAAAATATAAAGAGAGAAAATATGAAAGATGAGAACCGTCCACCTTTGAAAATACATCTGAGTCTATCTACCTCTTTGATTTAACCTTTATACTACTTAAGGCAACTAACCGCCAGAGGGCGCAGTCTACAAGGAAATCCAGTTCCTTTCTGTCACGCAGCCCTAAGTTTACAGCAACGACGTGTTACGCTAAACCGCAGGTATTTATTATTGGATACAGTATCATGCGCCTATAAATAGCTTGGATAAAACATAAGTATTTTAAGTAGTATTTGTATTTATAGTGATAAAATATCTTCCATGCCTCACATATGCACTACGCAGACTTTGGCATCAAAGACAACAGTGGCGTTGACAAATGAATTTACTGCTGGTTCGCCGTGTTCGTTTGCACAGCTCTGATATGGGAGCATGAGATCTCCCTGACTGCACTACTGCGGCCTTTGCATGAGCTCCAGGAATCCATTGTTCCCAATTCTCTTACAGTAGGCTGTCCTTCTTAGTGTAAAGTGCCATTTACAGGTTGGGTAAACTGCTCATTGCACATCAATCACATGGTCCGGCTCTTAAATACGTTATTTTAATGAAATCCCATCTTTTTCATTCTAATTAGTTGCTGAGATTATGCGAGCATAACAGCATCCATTTGGTAATAACAGCGTGTATCATACATGGGACCAGACCATCTTCTCGGGGAACCCCGAATTAGAACAACCAGCTATTTGGGTCTTTTTTTTATATAGATATGTTATTCAACCGACAGCCCACGCCGACTTTAATGCCGAAAACCATTTTAAATTACACTGTGCATTACCAGTTAAAAGTGACGACCTATCGTCCCATCTTTTAGCTTGAGGTAAGTATTCATGAATACAAAACACGTGGCTCCTGAAACCAAATACCGAACCGTATCTTCAAAAAAGACAACCAGCGTGACAGTTAAAATGGTATTGAAATTTTTTACTTTTCAATTCTGATCGATCCCGCTGTACAACTTCAGCCAACTGAATGTTCAGTAGTGCATGTATGTATAAAATATTGCCCCATGAGTTATTAATATATACAGATTAATAGCCTGAGTACCTCAGCATTACTAAGGGGTGATAGGATGTATGCCATCTTCTGGAAGATTGTAGCCATAACACTTACCATTTCTTTGATTAGTCCTTCCACTAATGTTGGCTTAGATGTTCTTTGTTTTGTACCAATATTATATTGTGTTGTCCCAAACAGCTAAACACAATAGAAATGGAAATCGGAGGGGTATTAAATGTCGTGCTATTTTAAAAAAAATAGATATTAAAGTTAGCATCGCGCACCTGCGCACATTCTCAGTAAATTAAAGCTGCAGTTAAATCGCTTTGGGAGACCCTAAGGAATTATACTTTCTGAATATCGCTGCTCTGTATCGTAAAAAAATAATTACGACCTGTAAACTGCCATACATATTTCATTCAAACCAGCATTTCATGTTCAAACGCTCAAAATCACGCATTACATCCGTATTCATAGTTTTAAAATGTTTTCTAATTTGCGTTAAGATAACGTTTACTAAATAATGAAAGGACGTTGCAGGGTATTCGATGTATATATTGCTGTCATTAACTGTTTTACAAAAGTATTATGCAACATATATTGCAGAGAAATTATGTAGGCTACGTCTCCTAAACAGGGCAGATTTCTCGTGCTGATATGTGTCCACTTATAAGCAATATTAAAGCAAAGCACTGGTGGTATCCAATGTATTGCATGGTCATTGCGCGTGCTTTTCCTCGCTGCTTTTCATCACCCCTTTATCCGATCTGCATGCTGTCTAATGTTTATAAAGAGCAGGTAAGCTTGACTCAGCCCCCTTTGGTTTGGGGGAGGGGGTGTCTCTTACTGGCAACACAGAGCAGCGTTGTCATGGTCACACAGCACGCCCGTTTTGCCTTCTGTTTAAGTGACGTGTAGCAGACGGGTTCTTTATGAGCTATATGATACAAGGCGTGCACATTTATATGTATCTCACAGGAACTGTTAAATATGTACAAAATACGTATAAGCCTAAAATTGTGTTTAGCCGTCCCTATCAAATATAAACATAATTAGCATTTTATTATATTTTGAATAAAACATTCCACCTATCCTTTCATGTAGGTAAAAAAAACTGTAAATAAAATACATCACTAAATTAAGTACCGGATAAATCTAATGTCGCCTTATGTGTATGCTACCATCTAGCGGTGAAAACAAAGTAAATCCAATAAAAGCAGCTCAAGCAATCCTCTGATACGGGGGGAGGGGAAATGTATTAGAATATGTAACAGCCTCCCTTTCCTCCGTAAACAGCAAATTGGCTAAGCACATTGAAAGAACTGAATCGTGTCATGATAACACGTTTTCGCTTTCTTTCGAGGAAATTTGATTCCCCATGAGTGTTTAGCAGTTCAATATGTACTTAAACGATGTATTACCCCAATAAACCGCGCTTTACTTCGTCATTATATACTTGAGCGATTTGTGCCTTCCGCAGGCTGAATGTAAATAGGTTTATGTTCATCTCCATGAAAATGGTGAGATCAAGAGGGAGAAATGTAGAAAAGATTCAAAACACGGAGACAAAAATGCACAGGCGTGTGCACGTGTTAAATTTATGTTAGAAGCAGCAGCTTATATTTTCGAATATTGATTCATTTCTTATGAATAAATATCTATATATCATTAGAGGCCATCGCTGCAGTTGACACCTCTAGGATTCAAACACTGTTTGAAAAGTCAAACTGAAACATTCCAGACATCATTCAGCTTCTTCCCGTGGAAACACAGAAGCACGTGGCACCGGTTGTTTTCAGGTACGCGGCAGCTACCATTTGCTGTTTTCCTTTATTTTAGTGTTTTCGTAATATTAATTAAAACAGCCAATGGCAGCAACCATACAGTCTGGTCCGTATTTTTTCATATATTCTGTACATTAAGTGATATACACTACACTAGGCAACAATCAGATCATTGTTAATATCAACTAAACTTCGCTCAACCTCCCCCCCTCTAAAATAATGGAACGTTCCCAGAGTCGTTTCGCAAAACCTCAAGGAGGATAAATAGTGACTCTTCAGAGTCTGGTGAGATCTGCCGCTATCTGCGGAGGTCTGCAAAGACATGACGGGACCAGGCGCTCTGAAAATGGATGCAAATATCGTGGTCTTGGGAACAGACAACGTTGGCAAATCAGGTAAAACCATTATTATTATTATTAATTATTATTATTATTATTATTATTATTATTATTATTATTATTATTATTATTATTATTATTATCGTTGTTGTTTTTCCTTTTAATTCTAAAAGAGTGTAGTTACATGCAAACAATAATTCGTGTGTATAAATATAACTCTTTTTACTCTGTTTACCCGTTGACTATTAGCACTTATAGTCCGTTTCCTAACAAGAAGATTCATCGGAGAATATGGAGATATCGGTAAGTTTATCCAAAAATCCGTTTAATTTAAAATGCCTGCTATAAGACAGTGTGACAGTGTATATTATTGTGTCTTAATACAGTAGGAGATATAGGAGATGTGTAGATTGTTCAATGGGTTGTTTACACGACTAGCCAGATTGAAATGTTAAAGCTTTTACTTGTGGCTAACGTTACTTTTACTTTACTGTCTAGAATCCATTTACAGCCACAATGTAATAGTAGATGGACGGGACATCTCCTTCAACATCTGGGATTCTCCTTTTTCACAGGTAATGCATGTGAGCCTACGTACAAGGCAGGAGAAAGCGTAGCAGTAGGATAATTGCCCCTAAAACGTGCTGTGGGTCCCTCGTTTACTGTTCTGCAATTCATCAAGTCGGATTGCATTTATCATTGCGATGAAAGCTGCTGAGTCTGACCTCGGTATATGGTCTTCTCTTGCTCATAACTTCAAATACCATTTTAGGGACCCTTGTAAAAATTGTACCATTAAATTGTACTATTAAAGAGAGGATCTACATTTGCAGAAGGGAGCCTTTAACTCTGGAAATTCTTGGAAACAAAACGGCAGTGGGCTCATGCCGCTGTGTCCGCTCTCACTTCGGTGAATGCGACGTGCACGGCACGCTGTGTCTCGCGCACAAACTGCAGTCACTCAGCCAGCGGCTGTGACTAAATGAGAAAGGCTGTTAAAAAGCCCTTGAGACGCTTAAGTAATAAGTACTGCAGGTTTATGTCGCATTGTAGGGGTCAGAGATTTTTTTTATGCATATTTACCGGCGCATTATTGATGCATGTTTTTTTATATAGTTCCGGTTCCATGTTTTTTTTTTTTTTTGCTGCTATAGGGTGCTGATTATACTGTGCTGCTGTTAATCTGTTACAGATTAACCACTCAGTTACAGGTGATCTACTTTGTTGCGCTCAGTCAGAGGGAAAGTAGCTGGATTGCGTCTAGAATGACAGTCTGTTATATCCCTTGATTGAAGGACGCATCTCGCGAGAGCTCGACGCAGGACAAGAGGATCCAGTGGGCGGATGGCTTTGTCCTGGTGTACAGCATCTGCGACCGGGTCAGCTTCAACAATGTCGCTAAGCAGCTCCAGCGTATCAAGGGCGCCAAGGACTACCTGGGGGGGGACAAGGTGCCCATCGCCATCGTGGGCAACAAGCGCGACTTGCACCACCGCCGCACCGTGCCCAGCGAGGAGGGCCGCATACTCGCCCTGGCCGCCGGCTGCCAGTTCTACGAGGTGTCGGCGGCTGAGAACTACCACGGCGTGCTCATGGTGTTCCACGGCCTGCTGGAGCGGGTGCGAGAGGCCCGCAGCTCGGCCAAGAAGCCGGCCGGCATCAAGGGCATCGTGAAGAGCGTGTCGGCCGTCTTCAGCAGGAGGAGGACGGACTCAGTGTGAGAGGCCTCACCCCAGGAGCTAACAGCCGGTCTCTAAGGAGCCCGCTTTGAGCGGGATGCGCTCCCTGGACCCGCCAGGGTGCTCTGGGCACTAGACAGAGGGATTAAGGGAGCTCAGGTGAGCTTCAGCTTCCGCCTGGATTGAGAGTGAAAGGTCTGGGACGATCCTGCAAAGAGCAGCTCTCATTTGGTGGACAGCGTTCTGCACAAGTGGCCTGTGATCACACCAGTACTTCACGCCTTTTCATTTTCACACTCAGTACGTTTACATGCACAGCTAAGTCGAGCCACAGTTATAGCTCGACTGCGCCATTCAATCAGACTACTGTCCTTATCCCAGTATACATGCATGGGAGGGGAATCGATTTACTGACCGAAGTATGTTTGACTCCGATACAATAGGTGGCGATATGGCTCCTTTCAGCTTGTTAGTATTGGGCTTTTTCCGGTTGAGCTTGTACATTACAGACAGTAAAAGAATGAAATGCATAACAATGGATGCATGGACATGGGTGACAAGCTTCAGTTCACGCAGTGCTCATGCGCAGCATATGCAGAGCGCCTAGGCCAGTTCGAGTCCGATTGAATGTGCGCGTGCAGTAAATCGATTCCCAATCACATTATCTGGGTGTTTTAGTCTGACTTCAAGAAATTCGATTTAGTACAATTTCAGTCGGACTAGCATGTTTACATGTACTTTAAAAGTCTGGTTTTATTCAGACTAATACAATAATTCGATTTTCTTAGTGTGCATGTAAACATACTGTCTGATTAGAAGGTTTAGGTGCCTCTGTGCCGTCGGCCATTAAAGAGGCTTAAAGACGGTAATTTATATGGTGATAAACCAGCCTGACAAAAAAAAAAGAATGAAAATACTTCACCTAAAATTATGATGGTTTCTATGGATTTTACCACCTGGGAAGACCTCCACCATAACATGCAAAGTGTCCTTTAAAAATTGGGTCAGATAGCAGTCTGGGGACAAGTGACACTCGCCAGAACGACGGCGTTCGTCTTTAAAGAAAACAGTCCCTCCTACTGCTTCTACGCCATCTTGGAGTGAAGGAACAGAGACAGCTACTGGCCCAGTGACTCTATCCACTGTTACCAGGCCACAGAAATATTTAGTCTTTTTATAGCAGTGAGACACCAGCTCCCCACTGCCAGGTCGACACAGACTACGGCATAAATGCAAGTTTAAGTCCCCCTGTCTCCAGGACGTGTTGGCTAAGTGGTAATGGTGGTTTTCAGAAAGTTCTAGAAAAAAATGAAATCAGCAAGCACTTTCTGCTCAGTATTTAACACTTAGGTGGTAGACAAAACAACAAAGAATGTAATTTATATGTCTGTTGTACAGTTTTGACATGCCTTGTGCATTTGAAAATAAATTTAAGTTAAATATGTCACAGTAAAACTGAATAAACATTTGAAACCTCCCTGTGCCGTACTTTATTTATACATCTGCGGTAGGCTCTTGCTCCTGTACATTTTTCCCACCATGTGTACCAGCATGCACAGCCTCTCACAATACAAACCAGTCCTCTTATAAGCTTGTCTCATACCCTATCCTGAATACTTCTAGAATACAGATTCATAACACAAGACTCATTCTGACAGTTTGCTCTGTTACTAGGCTGTCAGTCCAAGTGGGGAAATGGCTTCTTAAAAAAAAAGCCAAACTGTCAAAAATTACTGTGCTGAGAAGTTTGACACATAGTCAAAGAACTCTTCCCTTCTTGGGGTATGGCGGCTCCATGAAGACTGGATGATATTTATGACTTTGGTGAATGTGCACTTGGCCATGAAAAGCCTTTATTAATAGCCTCCAGCGTCTGTTTAAATTAAGACAGAGCACTCATGAACTTGGCTGAAAGAGCTGAGCTTGCCGACAGATCATCAGACACTGTGCACACAACACAGACCTTCTCCTTTCTGGGCAGAGGCATTGTGGGTAAACGGCAGCACAGAATCTCTCCTGGTGTTATTTATGGGTGCAGGATTTTTGTGCGTCAGCACAGAATAATTCAGTTTATTTTTCTGTTGTGCCTTTCCCAATAAAGTGCTCCGAAGTACTTCAGAAAGAATCAAAAATGTTACCAACATAGCAGAGCTGAAGGTAACAATAGTGAAAATGAATAGTGAATAAATAAAACAACCAACAGAAGAGGAAAATATTTAAAAAGAAATTTGTGCTTGTGTGCAGCTTTATTTGCAGGTCAGCTCTTTGTTCAGCCTTCTACCAACCCATAGCACTGCCAGGAGTCTGTCAAGTCAATGACATGAGCTCAGCTGATAAGGAGGGAGAAAGCCAGCGGGTCTGGTCAGATACCGATACCAAGACTAGGTACAGGGGAGGAGGACACGAAGGGCAGTGCAGATGCCAATAGCCAACCCAGGTACTGGGGAGAGGGACACGGGTGGTGATTGTGAATGTCGATAGCTGGCCCAGGGAGAGGGAGAGGGTGGGTCAGTGCGGATGCCATTAGCTGACCTGGGTACAGGGGACCGGGACACAGTGGGTAAGTGCACATGCCGACCGATACCCGAACAGGGTACAGGGGACCGGGACATGGCAGGTGAGTGCGGATGCTGATGATGCCTGACCTGGGTACAGAGTAGTGGGACATGACTGGTGAGTACAGATGCCGATACCCAACCTGGGTACCGGGGAGAGGAACACAATGGGAGAGTGTGCATACCGATCAATATCTTACCCAGGTACAGGATAGTGGGATCTGGCTGGTAAGTGCAGATGCCAACCAATACCCAATGTGGGAATAGGGGACATGACAGGTGAGTGCTATCATTTACCTATGGGACATGGCAGGTGAATGCAGGATTGGGCTGACACCTGACCCAGGTACAAGGGAGAGGGACATGGCGGGAGAGTACAGTATTGGGGCGATACCAGACCCGGGTACAGGGGAGTGGGACATAAGTATAGTAAGGATGCTGATACCTGGCCCGGGTACAGGGAAATGGGACACAAAGGGTGAGTGTGGACACCAAGAGCTGACATGGGTACAGGGCAGAGGGACACAGGGTGAGTGCAGATGCCAATACCCAACCTGGGTTAAGGGGAGTGGGACACAGCAGGTGAGTGTGGATGCAAATTGATACCTGAACTGGGTACAGGAGACTGGGTACAGATGGGTAATTGCAGACACCAAAACCTAACCCGGATACAGGGGAGTGGGATACAGCAGGTGGGTGCCCGTGCTGACTGATACCCAATCCAGGTACAGGGGACCAGGACATGGCAGGTTGAGTACGGATGCAGACTGATTCCTGACCCGAGTCCAGGACACCAAGACATGGTGGGTGAGTGCAGGTGAGTGTGCATGCCAGCTGATACCCGACCCAGGTACAGGGGACCTGGGCACAGCAGGCGAGTGTGAACACCGATACCCAACCCGCGTACAGGGACGAGAAACATGGCAGGGAGTGTGAACACCAACTGATACCCAATCTGGGTACAAGGGGAGCGGGACACGGTGGGTGAGTGCAGACGCCGACTGATACCCGATCCAGGTACAGGGGAGTGGGACATGACGGATGAGTGTGGACGCCAATACCTTACCCGGGTACAGGGGAGTGGGACACAGCAGGTGAGTGTGGTATCGGGCCGATACCCGACCTGGGTACAGGGAACCGGGACATGGCTGGTGAGTGCAGATGCCGATCGATACCCGACCTGGGTACAGGGAACCGGGACATGGCTGGTGAGTGCGGATGCCGATCGATACCCGACCTGGGTACAGGGAAGTGGGACATGGCTGGTGAGTGCAGATGCAGATACTCAACCCATGTGCAGGAGAGCGGGACATGGTGGGCGATTCAGGGCGGATCCTGATACATGAAACAAAAAACAGCAGCATGCACATAACCAGCCACAGACCAAGATAAAATAGTATGTCTGCAGTACAGCTTTAAATACTAAGGTTTAAGGGGCATCCCTCACACGCTGAAGCACTGGAGACCAGCCTTTGATCCCAGTGAATGTTTCAGACTTAAACCTGTTGATCATTTCAGATATGCAGGGTTTGTAAGTCGACAGGATGACTCTTAAGATACACAATTTATTAACTTTTTAAATCCTAAAATGGAAAACCGTATCCAGCTGTAAACCTTTTTTTTATTTTTACAATGAAATGCACATTAAAGAGAAGTGCAATTTAGCCAATCAGTGTAAAACATGTTTTATTTCCCAGATAAACCAATACAGAGTGATTCCGTAAGCCGTGTGTTCGCTTGCCGAATTCACCACCGAAGCGTTAGCGCACGTAGCGGCTCAAGCGGGCTTAGCACCGGACCCCCGCTCACGTTCTGCTTCCATGGAGGCAGCACCTCTACAAAACCAGACACCCCCCCGCCACACTGTGAACACACATCACGCTGATAGTGCAAAAGCCCCCCGACCCCCGGACAGGCCCTCCCCAGGAAAATAAGACCCCATTATTCCAACTCGCAGGTCGTCGTCAGTTTCCTTTAGTTGGTGGCGAGACTGGTGAGAGGTGCACGCTAAATGGCTAATTAACAGCCAAACACAGATTCTTCGTAGTTACATAAGCAATCTTTCATAAATATTTCATCCCTCAGTTCATAAGCATTAACACATTCATTGCCGTGCCTTTGCATGGGTATCGTGCGGCGCTGCAGCTGGCTGGTGCGTCCCTTCATAAGTAACGTTCCCGGTTGCACAGAGCACATCCCCCTTGACGCGTTGCATTTCGCTAACCGTTTAGCGTAGCGGATGCAGAAGCTACCCCGTCAGCTCTCCCCCAGCAGCCAGCACTCCCCCCCCCCCACACCAGGCACTGTAGGGGTGCCCAGAGAGAATCCCAGAGGATCCCTTTTGTTGCCTTAAACCCAACACCATGCCTGCTCCTGTCAGACCTGCAGAACACAGCGCAGCCAGAGCAAAGCCAGGTATAGATGGGTCCCTGTAGCCTCGAGCAGCCACCCCCCCACCCCGGCCCATGCCCCATCCCCCCGGAGGGTCTTCATTCCTTCTTGGCCACGGTGTGCGAGGAAGGGGGGGGCACGCGCACTTGCGAAGAGCCCGGGGAACGCTGTGGGGGCGTGCTGGCAGAGCGGGGCCCACCCTGTGACCCTTTCGACTTGGGCGCCTCCTGCTGGTGGGACTGCCACGTGGCTTCGTAGGGCCTGGCCGGCCCCTCCTCGCCACCTGGGCCTCCTGCGTCATCCTTCTGCTCCTGGGCGCTGCCGTTGGACACCTGATCACGGGGTACGTTGCCCTTGCTGGGGGGGACAGCTTCTGCCCCCTCCTCTGCGCTCGGCCCAGGGAGCTGTGGAACACAAACACTGTGCTGTCGTGACAGGAATGCAAAGGAGTGGGGGGGGGGGGGGGGCTGTTCCCCCCAAGGGCCATCCATCTTCCAAAAATCACAGTAAGCCTGGAACTTTGGCCCAGGAGTGCAGGGGGGCACAGGAAGTTAGGGCACAGGGTGGGGGGCAGAAAGCATACCCACAGCAGTACAAGTGTGAGGCTATAGTGCTGCCCTCCTATATGTGTGTAGCTGTAAAAAGGAGCAAGTTGACAGGAGCAGCAGATAATGGCCAACAGGGCCAGAGCGGGGGCGTGTCCACAGTGTGGGCGGGGCCAAGGCAGGGGTGGTGCCCGTAACCCGTCAGCTCACCCCGAGCGCCCAGACAAATCTGCTGCTCCGTGCACTTCTGCCCACGAACAGCCCCTCCAGATCCAGCGGGTGGTGTTCGGACCAGAACACGGAAAACTCATTTCCGTGGCGGCGAGCCGTGCCTTTGTGATGGAGGATCGCGTTATTAAAGAGCAGCCGAATTCCAGCAGGTAGCTAGGAGACCGAGCGGGCCCGAGGGCGCGACACGTCCGACCGCGGCGTGACCAGACAGCGTGACCCCACATGGGACCTGACGGGCCAGGTCAAGCCCCCCCCCACCAAAGCCCAAGGAGGATCCCGAGCACGACCCGAGTCACTGGGGTCAGAGGTCAAAGCGGGGCATGGGGATGCGTATGTTTAGGGTGCGGGTTCGAGTCTTCCTTAAAGGATCAGCAAGGGGCCTCACTGGTCACACAGGAAAGCCGAACAGAAAAGTGGCTTATTAGCTTATCGAACCCGGACAGGCAGTCCGACCCTGTCGGCTGTATTTATTTGTCATGGAGACGCATGTGGATCCTTTTCTTTGAACTTGTCAGTGTTCACACTCAGACCAAGGCCTCTCTTTACCTCCCCCCCCTGCACAATAAAGAATTAACAAGAACACAAAAGGGTAACATTTGCTTCGGTCAGCCACTTCTTCTCCAAACTGCTTCTTGCCATGCCCCCCCCCCCCCGCCCCCCTCCACCACGCCTTGAGATGCCGTTGGCCCATGTGCGTGTAAAGCAGAGCCCCCCCCCCCCCCCCC
>JAODJW010000019.1:9565357-9579043 GCA_026777045.1 Hyperopisus bebe
GGCTCCTGTTCTTGGCTAAATACTTCAGTTTTTATGCTTTTACTGGTTTGTTCCCTTGATTGAAAGACTCATCCAGCCGTTACAGATTAACGTTAGTAACTCATGCATGATTACTGGAGACTGACCAATCAGCACACAGCAAGAACTCAGTGCTTAAGTGAAATCCAGGTCCTTTTATATGCAATATTAGTTCACACATCCCGTTTTAGCTCTAAGTGTCCTTCCTGACGTGCATTATGTGGCCACCTTTACTCCCACTGTTAGTAGCACTCATTCATTGCTCTAATATTCATTTATTTTTTCACTGATGCATTTAAATGCTGCTGCTGCCATCACTGCCTATTCTAGACATTCCAGCACTGTTTACATTTATATTGTATCTTAATGTTGTCATTCTTTAGGTTTCTCCTGTGCCAGTCCTGTCTACACATGCAGGGCAATGGATCTCTGTACATGGCTGCTGTGCCAAAGCCACACTTGACCACATTCCTCCAGCAACATCTCACTGTATGTTTCTGCACATACAACAGGAAGTTAATAGCCTTTTACATTTACATTGTTTACATGTATTTAACATGGATACCTTTGTCCAAATGGCATACAGCTATGAAGGAGCCAATTAGGTGGTTGGACTAAGCTTGCAGTGAATGACCAGTATTAGTTAGTATTGGAGGAAGAGCTATATAGTATATTACAATAAAAGTGTAAAGACGTAATATGAGGGTGGCAATCACAAGCAAGTGAAAAAATAAGAGTGTTCAGGATACATATTTAGTTAATGACTGGCAGACATACAAAGACAAACAATGAGCTGACCTACTTAAGGCCTGTGGGGGGGGGGCACACACCTCCTGCACTGAAGTTGTGACCTTGACAACAGCACCTAATGCCTGATTGCTAATGTTTATACCGACAGCAGTCCTGAATAAACATGCATAAGTGCACAAAACTGTGGAAATCTGGGAGATGCTATAGAAATGATAATTATAGATCGTGATTAGTGTGATGAACGAGTTCTGAGGAAGAGCACACTGACCCCCACTGAACAGCCCCTTTTTATAGGCAACCTGGGTTTACAATTTATTGCTACAGAACCTTCTACAGGAACAAGACCGTACACAGAGCCCCCGCCCCCCCCCCCCATGTGAGGAATGGCCGAATCCTCAGCACAGCACCAAAGCCTTCTCTAAATACAACAAGCCACTACTTGGCTTTACTGAGCTACTGTATCGGGGAGGGGGGTGTTAGATCACATCGGAACACTTATCTGTGTGCTGGTTCTGTCTTATTCGGTTGTTCTCACTGACATAATCTTTAGAGCTCATTTTAAATTCTTAGCGAAGCGTAACGGACCATTGCTATCCAAATCGAAAATAAAGAGAGGGGAAAAAAAAAAAAAAAACTCACAGGTATAAACTATGCCTATATATCCAAACCAAGTTTCCTTGACACTTCAGAGAGGTTTATATTCATTGCACAGATATCCAAGATGATTAATCATCTTACTAATTAAACAGCTAAACTTGTTCACCCTAATTACAATAAATATTAATGAACATTTGGCCTAGATTAGGTTTGTTTATCAAATCAATTATTCATGCGACATGCTGTGGTAATGTTTAAAAATATTATCAGGCATACTGTTAGCAAGTTTACAGGCTGTTTACCATCTCCTGCCCCACAGAAAGAAAGGATCTGAAACATCCTAGTTGGTATCCAAGACGGCAAAAGACTCTGGTCTGTAAACAAACATGAAGATACTACATGCGAAATGTCTAATTTTGAAAATAAACTGCTGAACTGGCTTCTATTTTGTCTGCATTAAAATGTAAAGGTTACACACTCAGAATAATAACGCTTACACAAGCTCCCAGTAACAGTCTTCAGGCACAATACCGGAAACCAGTCTTTGGTTATTCTGGTCTGTGAAAAGACATGGTTCATCTATCTACTAACTGGTTATCCTGGTTGGGGTAGTAAGGGGGGGGCGGGGCACTCCAGGCAGCAGGGGTATAGCAGTCCACAAGAACAATCACACATGCATGCACGCGCTCACACAGACTGGCAACTCTAAGTATCTCAGTTAGCCCAAGTGTATGTCTAGGGAGAACATGCACACTTCACACACACACACACACACACACACACACACACAGAGCACCAGCAGGATTCATTCCCCCAGGCTTGATGGTGTGAGGTACAGTAACAGCACTACCATCTGAGCTACCACAGTCTTAAATGCGTTACTTCTTGCGACAGTTACCCTAAATCATTGATTCTCAACCCGGTCCTTGGGACCACCAGACAGTCCACATTTTTGCTCCCTCCCAGGACAGATGCGCCATCTACCCAGAGTTCTTGGTGGTTTGGTGCAGGTGCATTGGGAGCAGGGAGGGACCAACAAAGCGGAACGTCTGGGTGTCCGTGGGGTGGGAAACACTGCACTAGATTAACATTCAAAACTTAAAAGAAGCAAAAACCTTCCTTAAATGTTAAATACATAGAAGAGTAAAAAGGACATTTATCCCAAGGAAAGGTTCTGTGTGTTCAAGTCACAGGCCATTACATGAACTTTAACCATGGAGGGGAGACACCTATGACAGGGCAGGACTCACCAATGGGGACACCCCCGGAAGGCTGAGGGCAAGGTCGCGCCCCCGAGCGCCTGTGTGCTGGATCCCCCGTGCCGTCTTGTCATACGTACGCCGGCAGACGACGGCAAAGAGGGAACCTAGCCGCTTGTAGCTGGGTTGGACGGCGTCCCCGTTAGCGTTCGACTCCTGCTGCCAGGACGTGTCCTTCTCTGGAAGGAGAGGGAGCAGGGGGCTGAGGAGGAGCTGAGGAGGAGGTGAGGAGCTCTCCCAAAAATGCAGCGTTTCTGATAGGGTTCTAGAAGGATCCAAGGCCTCCCATGGATACCCCAGCGAGGCAGCCAGCACAGCACCCGCACACCAATACATCAGGTCACCTCATTACAGGAATTTACCCAACAGAATTTGGTCAGCAAGCCCTGGTAGCTCTGAAAACCATATTATTATTGATAAACTGCTTCGATAGGAGCTTTATGGCTGGACAGGGAAAGCTGTGGGGCAGAGGTGGGGCTGGGGCTCTTTCACAGCCTGACGGAGCTGGCAGTGTGACAGAGGGCCAGCCAGCCTGTCCTGGCATGCAGGGCCCCAAAGGAGAGCACGGGTGCCTGGCGTGATGGGGGCAGACAGACACTCGTCTGGCCCCAGATACAATGCAGCCTCTCCTCAGTCACCCTCCTGCTACTAACCCCGGCCTGCCCCCCCCCGTCACCCCTAGCCTGCTGCCCTGGCTTTAAGCTCCTCGTTACAGGGGCAAAATATGTGTTATAACCAAGAAGGCTGAAAGAGTAAATAAAGGGTATTAGGGTAACACCTGGCAAGACCCATTCCCCCCCCCTGCCCACATACATACATCAAGTTACAGGATGGGGGGGTACATGCCACAAATCCCATTTTTAGCTTTAAGAAAGACCTAGAAATCTAGAAAGCGAGATGAGCTTAGACAAGGAGACAGGAGACAGTGCAGCCACACTGTCACACAAAAACAAGGCCCCACACCCTAGAATCCAAGCTCATGGTTAGACTGTGGCTGGGCAGAGCAACAGAGCAGGAATAGAGCCTTTACTATGATCTATGCAGTTTGCCAGAATTCAGGAAAACCCTGCATTAGTGTTCAGGACACGCACAGGACGCCTGTCCCACTTAGAGGGCCGTCAGCGTGAACCCCCAGGGTTAGATCAGCCAGACAAATTCGCTTCCTTCTGTGAAGCGGTGGCAGGCCTGTGCTCTGGAGCGAAAGGCCAACAAGCAAGTGACCACAAAGCACCGTCAAATCAAACTGAGCAGCAGCAGTCTGGACCAGGAGGGAGGTCAGGATCACCTGTACGAAAGACAAACCAGAATCACCTGAAGACTGAACTTTCTGCATTCTGACAAAATTACAAAATCAACCACAATCTTATTTTACTTATATTAGGCTAAATAAATTACCCTATACTAAAAAAAGGCACGTCGCATTCTTTAAAAGTTACATTCATCCTGTTATTTTAGGGCTCAAAATTCTTTAATTAATGTTGAAAAATTGGAAAATGAGAAGGTTAGCGTTATAACCATGCGAAGAACACGCCAGTATGAAGGAGACCTGGGAATGGTGACATACGGAGAATGTTGCCAGGCTGTGTTGTGTCTGAGACGCTTATCAGCTGAACTCCAGCTGGTTGGCAGAGATAAGAGTCGGAGGAGAGAAATGCCATGAGACAAACAGCAGAATTACGGCCCCCGAGGAAGTAGAGTTAAAGCATGTCTGCACCCACTACCTTAGTGCTGATTGGCCCAGTGTTAGGCTAATAGAGGTGAATGGTGACATACCACCTTCATACTTATGTTACCGACTACATACATATTGTATTATGACTGCACCTCTGATAAGCATATTCCACCAGACCAAAAGAAATTCAGATTTAAAATGGCCGAGAATAGGAGACACTGTTTAGGACTTAGACTGTTGTTGTTTGGAGTGTCTGTTTTCTGGAAACAGCCCCCCCCCCACACCTTTGAGGGGAGTGTATGAGGCATGGTTGTATTTCTGGGGAGGACAGTTTACTCAAACTCACATTCACCATTATCAAGTGCCCAGGCCAAACCATTTATCCGGTTCACCCTGGTACTGTGATCTTACAAGCAGGTCTCAGGCCCTGACAGTTTCACTCAGAATAACATTCAATGCTACATGAGACTCTAAAATCTTGCTGAAACTTACTGGGCTTATCAATCTTAGAAACCTTAAAGGCACATTTTCTACTGGAGCTCTGAGATTACATACTAAAAATTAACTTACGAAACTATTAATGGCTATTAACATGCAATAATGTATTAAATTAAATGTGGTGTTACAGGGAAAAGATTTTATGTTATTCAAATATTTCACATCCTTGTACATCACCTGAACAGAACAGGAAAAAGTAGTTATTGACATTAAAATAGTAATAGTGCCCTCTGCTGCTCAAAATGTATATCACAGTCAAGGCAAGAAAACCTACAGAAAGAGCAGCCTAACTACCCAGCACATTTACAGGTATATCTGAAGGTGGAAACTGGTTTGAAGTATGGCAAAAGGTTAAAAGATTAATTAAATGAAATAGTGTTTTTAATGGGTCAGCACACCAGTGAGGCATTTTAAGAGTACAGACTGAGTAAAATGGACACTTGTTTTACCCATTTCCTCTGCAGACACAGGCAGGAGGTAACTGACGAGGTGCTCGGTCAGGGTAAGGGCGGCGTCGGCCCCTTCCCCAGCTAGCCGCACGGGGGCGCTGTTCAGCACGTAATCCATCCCGCCACTCACGGCGCTCCAGGTCAGCTGGTAGCTGCTGGAGGCGACGCCCAAGGCCTTGTCTGAGGTACTGGCGAAGGGTCTGGAGATACCCTCACGGGCAGACTGCACAGTGGAGGTCACCATCTCCGCGATGCCGGCGGCCAGCTGAGAGACGTGAGGGAGGGGCATCAAGTCACCACAGTGCAGACCCCCCCCCCCCCGAAGCAGGACAGAGAAACCGTTTCACGTGGTGTTTAACAGGGCAATAAATAATAAGAGGTTCAGAGTAAAATTAAGATGACAGACAGAATTAAAGCATTGTGTCCGTCTTTTTTCACTGCTGAAATGTGTGGGAGTGCAGTGCCCCCTACCTTATCGGGAGGGTACTGCAGAGCTGGGATCCTCTCCTCCAGCCGATCGAGCCCTTTGCAGGCCAGGACATCGACAGCTGAAACTGAGATGACGACCAACACACCATCAGAGAACATCCTGAAGAACATACAGACATCACCTCTGGGAGGCCGGGCTAGAGAGACTCACCAGGGGAGCGTTTCCCAAAACCATCACTGGAGCTTTTGGGAAACATACCCCAGGGCATTAACGAACACAGCAAGTGTCTTACTGTGCAAGGTGCAAAGAGGTCAGCATCCTCACCCCAGGGCCAGCCCTACAATTCTGAGGAGTATGGGGTCATGGGCAAGGTCACAGGGCGTCTACAAAGCTAGGACTCACACCATCAAAGGAAGGAAAACACATGTCCACCAGCAGGCTTGTGTTTGATGAAAGACCCCCCCCTCGGGACATAAATGCTGCTGCTGAGATCTGGCAGTCACCCTCTCCTTACTGATTACACAAAAATTAGGCAGCCATTCATAATTCTTAACCTTTAGTTCAGTCCCGAATTGTGAAACCTCTGATTAACAATCGCAAGTTTTCCACACATCACCCAGAAATGGAGGCCAAAGTGTTCTGGTGGCCAGAGAAGCGTTTCGCAATGTCCAGCAATGACTTAATCTGCAGCAAAGTTCACGGGAACGATTCTCGGCCTTAGATCAGACTCCTGTGTTTACCGTGCTGATGTGAGGAGGACACAGATTCACCCAGAACGAAGCAGTAATGTGGTAACTTACAATTAAAGCATCTCCATTGTATTTGGAAGATAAACAAGAATAAAAACATCCTCAGTCGACGAGTAAATTGGATCACTACTGGATTTCCTAAAACACCCAGCACCGACATTAGTGATTTCACTGCTCTGCACTGCTGACCTGTGATCCCACCAACCCCTGCTGTCAACCCCGCGTCCTGAAGCCACTATGAAGTGAGAGAAACCTTCTCATCTCCTGCACCACACACTATAACCCACTAAGTATTTAATGAGACACCGCAGCCTGCATTGAGGTGTCAATGTGCGGTCTGGGGCTTCACTATGAATATGAGACAAGAATGGCCATTTAATACATAATGCAATTCACAACTTATTATCACAGTGTTATTGTTATAGTAGAAGCTGTGGATGACCTGAGTGAGATGCAAAGCCCTGCGTTCCTGAGGCCAAGTTTGACACCGTAGCTACGACCCTTATATGCGCGACTCACTGTGCGGCTCCAGCCTGTGGATGGCCGGCTGGATGGTCCACACGGCCAGGCTGCCCGCCTTTCTGGCCCCGCGCTCGTAGACCCCGCAGACGGTGCAGATGAGCGGGTGCGTCTGCTTCGTGCTGCTGTAGGTCTCCTGCAGGACCTGGCGAGTGGCGCTGACCATGGGCAGCTGAAGGAGACGGACGAGCACGCCACCCTGCGGCTTCCAGGAGCGTCGGGGCGACAAACGCCACCCGTGAGAACGGATTATTATTATTGACAACGATAACATCAATAATGATAATCGATTACTGTCATTTATTTTTATTAATAATCCTAATATTAAAATTAATTCCCGCTACAAATAATGTAACAGCAGTACAAAAACAGAACATTGCGAACAATGAATATAGAATAAATATCATTTTAACGGTCAGTCTGTACCTGGGTGGAGTCTTCTGGCCCAGGTGCCATAGTTCAATTAATCTACAAATAAAACCGGAAGTCGGAACGTAGTCAATATTAAGACACTTTGCCTTGTTTATTAAGAACAAACGAGAGACCCATCGGCAAAATGAAAATCGACTCAGATGCACCGACACATCGTCAGCAAACCTACGCAGCCTCTCTTTCAACGGTATTACCTAAGGCACCAAAAGTATCCCATTTAACAAAAATTCATTATACTAAATTTTATATTGCCGTATTTGCTGTTTTGCCTTCAACAGTTAATGAGTCTTTGCCTTTTTAAAATAAATAAATTAATTAGTGACGTGAACACCAACACAATATCATGTAATTGAAAGAAAATATAGTCAGAAGGAATAGTAATCAGTTCTTGTGTAAATGAGCAAAGCGGTACAGTAAAACACATGCGGGAATCACTTGGTGAAACTTAAAAAATGTTATATAACTGATCACTCACCTTTCACCTGAACCTCAGCAGGATGCAGCACGCCTGATTCTTAATTGAGAGAAGATCGGACCGTAAAATCACATTTTTGCACCCCGCCCCTCGACTCCACCCTTAAACCACGCCATGCGGCAGCAGCCCCGCCCACCCCCGCGTTGGGAGTCACGTCCAGCCGGCCGCGATTGCCCACAGGGAAAAGTCTGTTATGTTACCTTAGAAACCGACAGTGTTTCCATCATAAAGGAATAAGCATTTTAGTACAGGGCCAATGTGATTGATGTTACTGTGATTGACAGTATTTAATCCCTACTTGTTTTATTTATCACCATATCGATTTGTAATCCACAAGAGGGCAGAATGTCCTTTCATCAGAGAACGTGGTGCAGACACTTAGTGAATCCTGGGAACTATCGCAGTTTTTCAGGACTACAGGTTGTCGTCGACTTACGACCTATGCAGCTTACAACTGATCGACTTCACGACCGTTCCGAGACCGCAGATATGTGGCCACGACTGCGCCGCGTCTGGGAGCGCCAGTGCTGCCCCGAGTGTATGACAGTGTCCTCCCCACCTGCCGGCAGCAATAACTAAGGAAATGGTGATTAAATGATAAAAACAATGTGACTTAAAGATGACGTAACTTTATTATATAGTATACTATAAATATGATCAGGGGTGCAAATAAGTAGTGCACGCTGTGACAAGAAATCACTGTGCATTTTAACTATTATGTGGATAATTTATACTTGTTTCGCCGTATAAAGGCTAAAATGCACAGTGATTTTCGGCATAACTGCGCGTATACATGCACATAAAATAAATGTGCATATTTTTTTTGCATATACAATAAAGGGCCGAATTACTACTGGTCAATCGGAAACGATCGCGGTTGTATATAGTCGACAACGACCTGTATCGTTTATGAAAAGTACAATGATCAAGAAGATTGTAAACAAGTTTTCCTTCTTATGCCAAAAGACTGAAATACACTATGTGCTAGGGGCACAATTTGACTATATCAAGTGTTATACATAAAGCGGGGGGAGGCACTGAGCCCACTGCCCCATAATCCAAATCATTAATGAACCGGAACAGCGAGAGAACCAGCTCAGGGGTCAAACTCTTGCTTCACCCCCATGGTCTCAAAGGGCTCATCTGAGTTCAGTGACATATGGGTATTTGCTTACGCCTTTTATCTGAGGTCATCGACCAATGTTGAAACCACAGGAAATGTGCAACACTGCACTTGGCCGATCGGTATTGACTTTGCAAACACATGTGTCATTATTAAAATAAGCACCAGGGGGCAGCGTCTCCCCAGTAACCATTTGGAATGCGCGGTATACAACTGGGTATATGAAATTATTAGAATAGAGGTGTCCCGTTACCTCAGACCTTCAGGTCCGTGGGATTCCTGGATGAATAATATTTGGCCCTTGTTCTCCACACAAGTGTAAGTGCCATACTGTCAGAGTTTATCCATTTTAGTAAAGAATAAGTGATACCTGTAAGGGAAGGAAGTCCAAAGCACTATACAATGATTTAGTGTCCAAAGATGATGAAATAGTGGAATTATACCTGCGTGGCTTGTAATTTACTTTGCAGACATCTTAGACAAACCAACTTTCTTTTTGTTTTGAGAAAACACAGTCAGCAATCTTCTGATCACAGACACAGTGGTCTGAATCACTGTCACGCTCTGTTCCCCCAGACAGTCCCATGTGGCAAGGTCGTTTGGCTGTGAATATATCGAACGAGACTTCTAATTTGATCTAACGAACTGCGTTATTTTTTAAAAGGCTAATTACTGTGTACCTCCTGCACAGACTTTAATGTGATGGAAGCTATTTTCCCGTTTTTGTTCTAGTCGGTTTCTGAAAGGTCACTTAATATATTGTCTTTTAATTTCCTGGCTGTCAGTTTGTTCTATGAGCATACAAAACAGCCATCTTTGCTCAATAAACACGCTTCTCTGAGAGATACAGAACGGCAGAGTGATGTAAACGGCCATTCATTCAAAGGGTCACCACTTAATCCCACATTTATGATGGGGTGGGGGGGGGGGGGTAAATAGGCAGGAATCTAATTTGAGTTTCTGCCATCTGAATGAAATAATGTTCACAGTGTCTCCCCGCAGCTGTTGTGTCTGACAGCTTTGTAAACGCAAAATGGATGCATCACCAGAGAAAAAACACTTTGCAAACACAGGCAGCAGGACATGGAGAGATTAATATACATTTCAACTGCCTTTGACTGGCACTCGGTAATTATCATGTTGAACAGAATTTGTTCTTGTATGAATACAGCTTTGGAAATGGGTTGTAATTGAAATGTTATGTTTTCAAATGACTGTTTCTCTTGTGATTTATTACTATAATAGTCCTATTATTGCCTTCATATGACCAACAAAATTCAGTACAATAATGCAAATTGAACTGTGGGAGCACTGGAGAAAAATGCAGCAATTTAATATTGAGGAAAATTAAATGCACTTAACAGCATAATATGAGTACTTCTGTTTTCTTCCTTTTTAATGCTGTTGGCCTGGGGGCCAGGGCAGAGCACACTGGCTTGGTTCTCACTGTGGCTGATCCAGCTGAATATTCTGATCCCGCATGCTGTCCCACACATGCTCCTCGGGGGTGTCTGGGGTGCTGCCTCTCCTGTACACAAGTCTAACAGTCCGCAGATTCCTACAGCTACAACATGCTGTCCAGCTGTGAGCCTCCTCCTCTCTGCGACGGTGGCTGTTGGCAGGCTGGGGTCCCTTAGAGCATCTTGCCGTTATGAACCCATCTGTCATGACTATGTGAAAGATGGCCCCCTGCTGAAAGAGGGGCCGGACCGACAGAGCCGCCCTTGAATTATCGTGAATGATAATGCTCATAAGACTGCCCCACCATTAGCCAAATGATGGCTATTTATCACACGCTCCCCTTTAGCTCCTGTCAGAAAGGACAGAAACACAATGACCGTGATTCTGAGGTGTGGCAATGTTTACTAGTTTCTTTGCTTTTTTTAAGCATATATTGCTTTTTCGTTAACTCATATCTCTCTCTCTCTCTCCCTCTCCACATCTCTCTCTCTCTGATAGGAACAAAGTACCAGATGATGATTTTGAGAAAAACAACGATGAAGATTGAAATTTCTGATTCTTGACAAATCAACTGTAGGGCAGTTGTTCCAGAAAATAAACCTCAGCTAATATCGAAAAAGACAAGGAAAATATTTATTAAAGCATGCATGTAAGACTGTTCTTACAGATAATACTAAAAAAATGAAAATAATAAAAGACAAAGGTAACAAAGGAGGAAGAACATTGATAATGACCTTGATCATAAAGTTGATTGGCCAACTTTTTCAAGGCACAGAGACCCACAGAGCTCCGTCGGAGTGCTGGTGAGGCTCCTGGAGGTCAGAGGAGATCCCCACACTCTCCTTTGCCAAATCATGCACATTTTACTGCAACTGAAGAAGATACTCCATAATCCAGAAGAAGCTCCAAATGCATTTTCAGAGGAATACAGCTAGGTGGCAGTATGTCTCTCAATTTAAGGTGTGTGGTCATGTGATCACATCCCCTGAGGTGATCTGACTTTCTGCTTTGAAGCAGTTTGAGTTCACAGCTGGACAGTTGTTAACCCTGGAAGAGTGTGTCCACTCAAGCAACGATAATAAACATCAAACCATCTACTGAAATCCGGAAAACTCGCATTCCATCCATCCATCTTCCTGCTGCTTATCTTGGACAAACTTATTCCAGGGAGCTCAGGGCAGGGAAAACCTTGGATGGGAAATTCAAAGAACCCTGTTATTGGAAACCAGACGACCTGTAGGAAAACTGGAATGAAGATGCAAACTCCACACTACGCAACAGTGTTAAGAACATTGCGGTCCCATATTGAATCACACTTAACTTAAATGGTGTGGATCTGTGTTCATTGCATATGGGTGTAAAAAGATTTTATTAATGAGAAAAGATTTTACTACTTGAACTCAGCTGTGTCATGCAAAGCATTTTGTGATCTTTTGAATTAATGGTGCAAAACCCCAAAGACCCTGCTTTAGTTGGCATCCTGTGAATGTGAAGCATCTCAGCTTTCAGCAGTAACTGGATAATATGGACTTTGAGCCTGTTTGTTTGTGATGCAGCCATTTCCATTCTGAATCATACTGAATTCCCTGGATGCCTGACTTCTCCTTCAGCCAGAGGAACTTTTATTTTAATCACAGTGGAAATAAACACTAATCAGAAAAAAGCTAAGAAAGCGAGAATGTGTCAGTCTCACAGTCATTGTTTCACAGCTGTGAAGGACACATCAGCAAAAGAAGGCTCATTTAAATAGGGTCTGTTCAGAGCTCCGGAGAGCTCTGAGTTAGTCAGATTGCCTGAAAGGCTGGATGAAAATGCCACACGCTGGTTTCCATGGGAACCGAAAGTAAACTTTAATTTGGTAACCAAAGAATAAATTTACTAGTAAATTGAATATGTGACGATATCAAATTCAATTTGAGGAGTTTTGGATGCTGGACACAGGAGCTACAGGTAGATCTTAGAATAAGAAAAGGTTTGGCTCCTCTCAGCATGCAAAAAGCTCACGAATGATACGGCCTCAAAATGTGAAATCCTTCAGAGTTTCCCAGAAGCAGCCTCAAGGTGGCACCACTGAACCCTGAGAACTAGGATTTGGCAGCAGAAGCAGTGGGTAGCTAGTAGTGACCATGTTAAAAGTTTTGAGTCTCTCATATAAACCTTGTTCATCCTACAGAGGTGGTCTGGCCTGGTGACATGGGGAGAAGTTCTTCAGTTCCCAAATCTCTGAATCTGACAGCTGTGCACAGAGTAACAGTTAATTACTGCATCAGATGTTTGAGTTGCTGCCCAGTGCTGCGTCTGCTTAAAGAGGCTTCACAAAGCATTAGAGTGTTTACACCAGAGACCTTCTGAGCTCCTGCAAGCAGACTGGCTGGTTAAGGTGTAAATTTAGAGGCGAGACATCATGGTAGTTATAACGAACCTGTAGTGTGTTGATGTGATGCAAAAAAAAAAAAGAGTAAAAAGGTGGATTAGACAGTCAAACATGAAATGACACTTTTAATACAAATATTTTAATGTAAATTCTGCCATGGCAGCACATTTCAGGTGTTACCAAGGAGACTCTTTTCTCACTAATAATTTCTCGAAAAGTACAGCAACACCTGAGCTGAATTTTGTCAAGAAATATTTCATTCTGTGCTACAAAACAGCTCTGACTTGCACAAGCTTCTCATAGTGGTTTATGGCTACAGTGGTTGAGAACAAAAATGCGATGCCACATGTCAGGTGTGAGTTTAAAGCGTGTTTGTGTAGAATATCAACATAATATTGATATGACTGCTGGATACGAGTGATCTGCAATTATATATACAGGCTTATTGGATGGTGTGCTGGTGGGTGCACTGTTTCTAGGATAATGTATAACCTGGTTGCATCTGTGCCCATGTACAGGGGGCTGTGAGATCGAATCCCATAGCGCCCAGAGATCATGTCAACACAGCACATGTTTAGTTCAGCGGCATCAATCTGCATGTCTGGTTGTAAGTTCATGTCCCATAACTGGCAGAGTAATCCAATCGCTTCTGGGTGCTTGAACGAGGTCTTAATTAACCACAACTGCTCCTGCCGTGCTGGTTGACCCTGCTCGTACATCACTTTGCACAAAAGTGTCTTCTAAATTAATAAATGTACATGCCTCATGTGTCTGGGGTTGGCAGTTTGGGTCCCATTTCTGCAGTGTGTGTGTGTGTGTGTGTGTGCAGCTTCCTCCAGCTGTCTAAAGTGAGGCAGATCAGTGCCTGGTGGTAGACTGG
>JAODJW010000019.1:9584839-9603807 GCA_026777045.1 Hyperopisus bebe
TGCTAACAGTGGAGGGCAGGGAGGTCCCAGTGATCTTCTCAACTGTTGCCTCTGAAGGGACCGAGGCCTTAGTATTGGCATGAATTGAAGGAATATTGTTTACATGGCATCTGATTCATTAAAAAGCCTAAAAAGTAATGGCTGCCATGTTCCGAAAGCTGTTTTTCAGTTTTAATGCGGTTTGTGAAACCTAAAAGTACCCTCTCTAATATGGATTATCTGGTGTCCCTTGTGTCACCTAATTATGTACAATCGTCCCTCCAGATCCGCAGGCTCAACCAACCATGGATTGAAAATATTTGGGGAAAAAAATCCAGAAAATTCCTAAAAGCAAAACTTGCATTTGCTGTGCACTGAGGACTACACTGAGTTCATGTGAATGAGAAAGAAAATGTTCCATTGTTGCTGACCTGTGCTGTATGTGTAGTTAGGCTCACGATGGCTGCATCTGTACTGAACATGAACAGACTTTTTCGTCATCATTCGCTAAACAATACAGTATAACAACTATTTACATAGCATTCACATTGTATTAGGGTATTATAAATAATCCAAATATGATTTAAAACATAGAAGGATGTGTGAAGGCTATTTGTAAATACCACACCATTTTATATAAGGGACGAAGCACCTGCACATTTTGGTTTCCATGGGGGGGGCTTGGAACCATTGCAGGGGATAAAAATCAGACGATCAGCTTATATTTTTAGATGTACATCAATACATGATTTGAATGCATGGTATAAACAGACAGACTTTAACAAGACACTAAAAATGAGAGAAACATTTTTATAGAAATGACTGGGGTGTTACTGAATTTTATTGATTTGAATCTCAATAATGAAAAATTGAACGGGTATAAAGTAACATACATATTATTACAAATAAATCTGCTATAGAAAAAAATCTAATTGTAAATATTTGTTCTAGGACCTGTTAGGATACCAGTAACGTATAGTTTGTCTTTTAACCTTGAGTGTGATCTTTTTTAGAAGCTTAGATTTTTATGGATTGTCTACATGCTGTGTGGGTTTATCTGCTTGTGGATGATGTCATCTAACAGCAGAGAACCCAGAAAGGGATTCTGGGGTCATTCAGAGACTCGTATTCCTCACCAAAAAGCAAACAAACAAATGAATTAAAATCCCAGTCTTTTAATCTCCATCCAGTCACTTTACACAATTTGTCCATCCATTGTCAGGAACCAATTATCCCATGAAGCACATTACATTGAACACATCAGACCGACGCCTGTCCAGTGCAGGTAATGCCACCACAGCGCTGGGTCAGCATGCAAATTGACCGTACAAAAGACCTTAAAGGTTTTCGGCTACAGTGATAATTACTGAGCCACCTTTAGAATGTATAGCTACAAAATACTACGGCTTTGGAAGTGACTTAATGTCATGTCAGATGAACATCACTGTTTGTTTTTCTCTCTGTGACTTTGTGTCAGAGATTAAGTCGAACCATCTTAGATCTAAAGCTCCACCGCACAGTCCAACGATGATAACATCCACCAAAGGGAGAACTCCCCCCAAAACCTGTCGTGCCTTCTGAGATACCACAGTAATCACAGCATCCTGGGGTATTTTGTACTCTCCTTATCTACGCTAAGCTAATCAAGCACCTTCACAAGACCACATATAACCATGAATCTCACTGCTGCAGCTCATAGCTCAAGCGTACTATTTGAAATAGAACGCCGTCGTTCCTGACATCTTCTCTAAAAATGCATTTCCTGTCAAACTGTATGTCCAAAACTGTCTGTTCATTGTAAAAGTGAAAGACTCAACATGAGACAAAATAAAAATATGCTTTTTGGAGTATGCTCATGTCAGTATATGTTCTGTGCGCTTTTACAGTGCAGTATCACTTATTGTGAAATTTAAAAACACTTTAAATATAATGTAAATTGGCTGTGACAAAACTGAACAGCTGAGATGTTACTCTGCTGCATGATACCAAGAAGCAAATTAGAAACATTAGCATTTGGTCCATGGAGGAAAATCCACGTGGAAAAAGGGATCCACACTGAAAGAAATAACTCACTTACTTAAAAAAATCTTAGTAACAATTTGCACTCAATTTTTTTGAGTAAATTTTAATGCTGTAACCTTGAGTGCAACTTACGTATGAGAATCAAGTAAAAATTACCTTAACATATATATAAACATATATATGAGCAGTCAGAAATATTGAGTAAATGTTAATGAATTATTTTCATATTGGAATATCACTATTAAATATTAATTAACTTCTATGTGTCTGTAATGCTTAATGTTGTGACTATCAAGTATTATTCATTTCTTTTTAAAAAAAATATATTTTAAGGTAGGCTGCTTATTTGTTTGAGACTTGTTTTACTACATTTACGTAAATGTTGCTTAATTCTCTGTGATTAATGTTAATTGTACCACAAAGCACAATAAGATTCTTAACCATTTATTTTTTTAGGTCATCTTTAGCAAAATAACGTTTTACTACCCAAATAATAATAAAAGTGACAAATAATGATAATGAATAAAAAGAAACTTGTAGCAAGCCATTACAGCGTAAATAAAAATGCATTGTCGTTGAAAGAGATAATAAACGACAGCCAGTATCAGGCGTGAAAAACTCCTAAAGCTAAGCTGTTTCACCGGACCAAAGAGATGATGCAGTTACATCCTTTGTTATTGAGGCTAACTACGAACAATTGCTTACTCTGTATATTGTAAGTACACAGCAAGCCATAAATGAACTCAAACCTAGAAAATCGAAAGGGAATACTTAAGCGTAACAACATTTGCCAAAATGGCGATTCCCGCTTTCGACTCCAAACTTAACGTCATCTTGTCTGTTGCCTCAACATGCCTTCTGACTTACTGCGCATGTTCAAATTAATTTTTCTAAATGAAGGTTACTTAGTATTTTCAGGTGTAGTGCCTTGAGAGAAATACATTTAAATAACGTTTGAGAATCTATTGTAAGATTTATTTGTCATACTCAGTAAATTGATTACACAAATTAATTGTGTAATTTTCTTTGTCTTTATTGAGTTCCCTCCAAAATTAATATTACAGTGTAAACATTATTACTTTTCAAGGAATACATATTACTATACCCCAGAGTCATTTCTTTCAGTGCATGCACCTCCCCTAGAAACTTTGACCAGTAAAAAGTTAAAATAGTTAGAGATGTAGGACTGAACGTTCAAAAGCAGTATCTGAGAGGTAAGTTCCAGACTGTGGTGGTATTGAATAGAGCTGAATAGGCCTGAAGTCAGCCCTTTGTGGTCTGTGCATGGTGCCACAGGGGCTGTTTTAGGGGGACTTTATGAATAAATGTACACTAGCTTAAATAATGTAGTTTCATTCAATTTAAGTAAAGTCGGACCCCCAGTAACGCTGCTGGACCAGTTTTCCCCTGCAAATGACACATTTCCCTTATCAAGCTGGAAGCAGAATGGCACAGCTGGTGGGGTCCGGAGCTGCTCACTGCTGGGATTTGGGGAGCCAGGAGGCAGGACAAGCACCACGTAAGGCTGGATTACCACAGGCCAGTGTGTTTAGCAGAGGGGATCGATGACTGATGGACACAATTTGGCTAAAACCTATGAATATTTTATGACTACAGTTTATTCAGCAGTGGCCTGAACATGGCTGTTCAGGTAAATTGATGCCTGCATTTCCCTTCTATTGTGTAAATGCTGCATAAAAAACCCAGAACATACCCTGCCTTACACTCAATTCTTCCTGTGACAAGTACTCAATCTCTGTGCCATCGAAAATAGATGGTCTTTCATTTATGAAATATCAGACTTTATGAACGTGTGTTTTTTTCACCCTGAACAGGGGTATATTTTACACAAGGGGTCAGACTGAGGTTTTTGTGCAGTAAGATGAAAAGACAGAAAAATTAGTCTAAAAATGCGTAATCCTGAAAACATCCAGGCCATTCTCTGTTCATCATAGTCTACCCTAAGTGTATAACCTGAGCAGACTCATTGGTGCCATTTGTATGCCCTCTTTCACTTGATATTCTCATTTTGACTCTCCTTAATTACTAAAGCAGCTGATTATAACTATTTCCTTGTACCTGACATCCCTACCGTTGCTGGGGATTGCATGATGTAAAAATGATGCTGTCCTTTGGATGAGATGCAAAACTGAGGTTCTGACTCTCTGAGGTCATAAAAGGTCCCGAAGTGTCTTTCAAAAGAGTAGGGGTCGTACGTGATGCCCACTATGGCCCTATCAGATGTAGCCTCTTAATCATCCCCTATATCTAATTGGTGCATTCTTTCCTGCCCTTCACCATGTTAGCTACTGTGCAATGAACATACTGGCCTAGAATGGCTGCCGTCACGTCATTCAGGTGGGTGCTACACAGTGGGGCAGTTTCAGGTGGCTCCCTATTGGTTCTGCAAAGTGCTTTGGTGTCAGGAAAAGCGCTACATAAACATGGTGGATAAATGAATAGATTTTGACTGACATCTTCATCACTGATTGAAGTCTTGTTCCTGTGCTAAGAAAGGTGTCACAATACTGCTCTTCATTTGGGATCAGCTCATCTTGCACAATTATTACTTTTTACTTTGCATTTTTGTCGCAGTGTAAAAGCCAATCCGTCATTTATTTAACCCAGATCTGAAATGCAATCAATGCAGTTTGATACAAATTTTATTTCAGTGGTCTGCTAGCAAATTGCTTCTTTCTTTCCAGGCAACCTTTTATTAACCTGATTTTCAGAGGCAAGGTTAACAAATTCTACTTGTATGAAGTAAATGAGCTTCATGGCCAAGAGGCCCAATCAGAGTAAAAACAATAAGAAAATGAGACAGAGCAAAACTAAAATGCATTAAAACTCACAAACACACAATCAGCCAGTGATTTAGGAGGAGCAGCTGCGGGGAGCCGTACAGAGATAGATGATAAATCGCTAAAAAACAAAGCACTAGTGGGAGGTCAGAGTGGAGTGAGTTAGGGGGTGAAATGTAGGATCTAATTTGGATTGATGGAAGCTTGCGGACCAGTCAGTTCTGGTCGCAGTATGTAATGTGGGCCTGTTTATGGAGTAGTACGGAGGGCAGCAGTGTGTTTTGTAGGGACAACTGGTGACAAACCAGATGGTTGAGTGATGAAGGACATCTATTACAGGCCTCTTTGCACTATTCTCTGTCAATGATGCCGTCTACAGTAGGAAGGTCACCTGTGGGCTAAAATGTGGTGTGTTGTCCTGTAAGTGAAATCTAAAACACAGTGGATCTGGGCAGAGGCCCACCGGCGACAGGGTGGGATCCCTCCACAAGTGATGCAGAAATGATGCACGGTCATTGGGCTCAACAATGCTTAATATGACACCATGATCCAGCAAAATGGCAGCAGAGTTTTCAGACTGGCCTCGGCTCCCTGAGGGAGCAGGGAGGTGACTTCTGGAAGTTTCCTGCAATTAGGCACTTCATTAATTGTTTGTTTGTTTCATTAGGACAAATTCAAGGGCTTCCAATTATAGATTCCTGTCACCCCGGCTTCCTGTGAGAGCATGGAAGAGAGTTCTGGAAGTTTCCTCCAATTAAACACTGCATTAATTGTTTGTTCATTTAATTAAAATATCTTAAAGGCCTGCTAATTATAGTTTCCTGTAATTACACACAGCATTATTGATTTGTTCACGGAATCTAAAGCAGCACTTCCAACATATTGTTCAAGGCTCTTTCACTTACTTGATTATGTAGTTCACTTTATTATGCAACATTAGATATTTACTGTATGTACTACAGTATAATCCCGTTAAAATGGACTCGCTTATAAAGGAATATCATCTATAACGGAGGAGGTCCGCTAGTCCAGGCCGCGCGCCTTTAAGAACATGCAGAAAAAGCATCGGATATAGCGGACTCACATATAACGGAATTTCGCTTATAACAGACAAGCAATTTGGTCCCCAGGGCCGCTTTTAGCTGTAGTTTTGTTCAGCTATAATGGACATGCAGCTCCGCCTACAAGGCGCGTGGCGTGCCGGTGATATCCAGCGCAGATACGGAGTCGGGATTATTAATAGTCATGCATCTGGTCAGGTGAAGTTGGATTACTACATGTACAATATAATAATCTATACCANNNGTGTGTCTGCTGGGGTGTGGCATGAGTAAATGGTGTCCTGTAGTTGTGTTCTGGGCATACAGCAACTCTGGATATAAGGGACTGTTTTGCCAGATCCCTTAAAGTCCGTTATAACGGGACTGTACTGTATAAGTTAAGCCACTCAGTCCGGGGAATAGTATTGGCTATTCTCTAGGGATATGAACCCATTGTCTTATGATTTCTTATACATTTAGTCACAAATCTGACCTTTTAAAAGAAACATGTAGTGTGTGTGTGCGCGCGGGCACGCATGTGTGTAAGTGCATGCATTTCCACATGATTTATGACGTCAATTGATATCTTTCCATTTACTTTGTCTTTGAGAATGATTATGGATGACCCTAAAACCTGCCTTTTAAATATTTAAATAGAAGATAAAATAATTGCTTCAAGCAATCTGTTTATATATCTGTCCCACCAGATACACCCCAATATCTGCATTTTCTTCATAACACCTCCCAGTTCCATCTGAGAGTTATTTTTATCCGTTTATTAAATTTGAACTGTTTTGGAGCTTAGTATAATATATTTATATGCTATTATTTTGGCATTTTAAAAAGGCTTTTGAATTGTTTACCTATTTATACTTATCCTAATCTTATTACTGCGTCAGTTCAAAGTTGCTACGGTAACAAACATGTAGTACATATTTCTGTGTTTGCTGAATTATTTAATTCGAACTCGGGAGAGAGGGAGATACTTGTGAATCGCCTGGGATAGGTCCCGGAGGACGGAGGCAGGGCGCTGCAAGTGAGGCGCCCGGAGAATCTTCGCGGTCGCCATTAGCCGCCGGTAGGGGATTAACTGCGGAGCGCGTGCAGGCTGTGTGTCAGAGACGAGGGAGGAGCGCGCGCGGCGGGATGCGCTGCTGCTCTGCAGCAGCCGGCTCTTCGGACTTAACCCGGACTTCAAAGTGAACGCATTCATTATCATCATCATCATCATTCTTCTTCTTCTTTTTCTTCCTCTTCTTCTTCTTATTATCATCATCCCTATTGCCAACAATTCACAAAATCTCTGCTTTAATGCATAGTTAACAGGTGTAACCGCAACAAGAATTCAACCAATGGAAACGGTTTGGTGAAGCTTTTATTCTGCGCTTCAAGAAAACAGTAGGACCAGAGACGAGAATACAGTTTTTTAACTGGCAGACGAGTTTTTTAATAAATAGTAAAAAGTATATTCTTTAGGACTTTTTTTCTCAATTGCAGCCATCTCTCGTTCTGAGGTGCTCCATGGTCAACACAAATCAATTGTCTGAATATCCTGAAGTCTTCTAGCAATTCTCAAGGTAAGCTTGAAGGTTAGTTAAGTCATTATGTAATTTGGCATCCAACGCTTTTGTGTTTAATGAATGAATGAAAGAATAAATAAGTAAGCAGATAACTTGTTTGCTTGAATGATTGCATGAATGCGAGAACATTAGCAGCTGCAAGTCTGTATTTACTCATACACGTGCTTTGCATGGAATATAGATTTAACCCAACTAAAGATAGCATTTAGTTCCTGGGGTATTATTAATGTTTATTGCTTCCAAGTTTTAACTTATTTTTTGTGAAATGTTGTGTAAGGGTTGATGGCATACAAGGGTTAATTAATTAGCCTACCCTAAAAACACCAGCAAGGATTGCACAAATACCAGAACCCTTAAGATTTTTTCAGGTTATGTTGAAGTGTACGTTGATGTAAATTCTTTTATTATGGTACAGACACAGTCTTGCATATCCCACTTTGCAAGTAAAAGGTTTCTTTTACGCTTATAAACTTTGTGAGTATAAAATCATCATCATGTCTTACTTCACTGAATATTTCAATGTTATTGTTTTGTATTATGAACGATGTCACCATCGTAATGACATTTGTGGAATGTCATTGTGTTTAGTAGATCAGTTATATGCATCGCCATATGTTAGAGCCCAAATAAATCATATTGGTAGCACTTTACTTAAAGTAGTGATCATAATACATTTTATATGCCTTTATAATGCATTCATGAAGTATTATGAACAAGACTATAACTATTTATGAAAAGGCATAACACATTATATGTTCGTTATGCATTATGAATGCTCTATGAAACTCTCAACTATAATGCACTATAGATACCTTCATAATGCATTATATCGGCCAGTATAAGAATTAAAGATACATTGTACTGGATTGAAAGTTATTTATAGGACTTTAAAGATGAGAGCTTTGTAGAGCATTCATAATGCTCAATAAACATGGCTATAACGTGGTATACCTTTATAGATAGTTATAGCCATGTTTATAATACTTTATAAATGCTTTATAATGCATTATGGAGGTATCTTCAATGCATTATACATGAGTGCTTATTATATTTTTAGGATATTAGGATTCCATATAATATTCATTTGAGTTTCATCCTTTGTTTGGGATTTTGCTATTGAAGTGTTTTTGTTGACAGATTTAATATAAGCTGGTGTTTGCTTACACTTCATTTTTAATATTAAAGAAATATATATAAAAATCACACAGAACAGAACTCCTACCAGCATTTTTTTTTCTTTTTCCTTTAGGTCAGTACTAAGGCTAGGGCTAACACCTGGCCTCAGTACAAACGGCGAATTCCCCTTGACATTCCGGCTGGCATCTTGGCAATCTACAGGAAGCTGCAGCGATGGGAGGCTAGAGAACGTGTTTCTCCGTATGCACATCCCAGACATGAATGTCTCCTCCCAGGGGCCTGAGATGCTGATGTTTCTCCAGATGACTGGGTCTCAGCTAAACTCTAGCTGCAAAATGGAGGCCGCTCCCTGCAACACGAGCGTGGAGAGCGACCTGCTGCGGCTTCCCACATTCTCCATGGCCGCCAAGGTGCGTGTGATCCTCACTTTCATTCTCTGCACCATCTCCGCCGTGTGCAACCTGGCCGTGCTCTGGGCCGCCAGTGCCGACAAGCGCAAGTCACACGTGCGGACGCTGGTGATGCACCTGAGCGCCGCCGACCTGCTGGTGACATTCATTGTGATGCCGCTGGACGCTGTGTGGAACATCACCGTCCAGTGGCTGGCTGGGGATGCCGCCTGCCGCCTCCTCATGTTCCTCAAGCTGCTGGCCATGTACTCCAGCGCCTTTGTCACCGTCGTCATCAGCCTGGACCGCCAGGCCGCTATCCTCAACCCCCTGGCCATCAGCGAGGCCCGCAGAAAGTGCAAGATCATGCTGGGCATCGCCTGGCTGATGAGCGCCGTACTCTCCGTCCCACAGGTAGGGGGCGCTCTAACCCACATTGTGTCTGGGGGCAGCAGTTAACCACCAGATGTCCAGTATGTGGGTAGTATGTGAGATAGGTCAGGGGGGAAAAATAGCACATTCCAGAAGACTGATTGTTTTGGGGTGAGATCTGTGCACTTTCTACCATTTTAAGATAGAAATGTGATCTGAGCAATCCCCAGATGGCATTTACTACTTGGGATTCGATTTCTCAGAAATCATGCCCATAAGTCTGGGATGGATATGAAAATTGATCTTGGAAGAGTGCAGAATTCTTACTTTATGTCTGTTATGTCATGACATGAATGAGATCGCTGTGAGATCCCAGCAGCTCCTCCCACCCTCCTCTGAGCCTATGTCTCAGTCCAATATACCTCACATGGTTCCCTGATATCCAATTTTTCAATCTCTTTTATAGATACTTCTGTGTTTTTACTGAATAGATTTGCTCATCGTCGTCAGGGCTCTTCCTGAGGTACAGTTTTGAAAGTCTAAAACAGCTTAAGAGTAATATCTTAATCATACATAAATGAGTGAATCATACATGAACTAGCTTTGTACATGAGTGTCTTGGGGTATGACAGCTGTATAATTAGCATGACGTTATGAACTCTCCGCATCTTTCTTGCTCTGTAGAGCATCAGCAGGAGCTCACTGAGTGAGCAGGTGCCACAGGGAGAATCTCTAGACCTGCTGCTCCATTTGACAAGCTAACATAGTTGAGTCGTTGTATAAGATGTGCTTCCCAGCTGTGTCTGCAGTATATATGCAACAGTAAATCAGGGTTAGGCAGCCCTGATCCTGGACCGCTGGTATCCATCAGGTTTTCTATCCTACCTGGTCTCTGATGAATCACACCTGATCTCAAGCAGATAGTAACTCATCACATAGGAGAGAAAACCTACCTACTCCTATGCTATATTAGCTATTTACTTTATAGCAGAAAGTATGGAAACTATCCATCTGCTTAACTTTTATCCGTTGCTGGGACATGACAATGTCAGGCAGCACAGGGAACACCTTAGATGGGATACCAGTCCATCAGAGGGCATACAGAAAGCTTTGCAAACACAAGGAGAGCATGCAAACGTCACACACACAGCATGGGGAGGCAAACTGGCCGCACTGGAGGTGAACGCCCACTGTGCTTATATGGAGACTCAATGAATATCTGATCATCCATGTGTAGATGATAACTCCTGCCTATAAAAATCGCATCTTTCATAACTGAATGACGGCCTTAGCTAATCAATTATCTTATTAACAGATAGTACACCTGTCAAACACCTGTGGCCTGCATACTGAGCTCTGCTTATTCAAATAACATTCCAGCATTTTGATAATTAATGCTCTTATAACTAGACTCATATAGATATGCACATCATGACTATAAGTATATGAACACCCACAAGTGCATAATTAAGCACACAGGCATGTAGTCTCCAGCACTGACAGCAGAATGCACAGAAGAGCTTAAGGACTTTCAACTTGGCACCATCTTAGGATTCCATCTTTCCAACAAGTCAATTAGCCAGATTTCTGCCCTGCTAGAAATGCCCTGATTAGCAGCAAGTGAAGTAATTATACAGTGGAAACATCTAGGAGCAAGTTCAGTTGTGAAATTTTGTGCCACACAAGCGCACACAAAGGGACCTAGTAGCCCAACAGCAATACCAGTGGACACGGAATATTTAGTGGAGTATGTGCTGTTATATTTACATTGCTGTTACAAAGAGCATGCTAGAACATGTTCAAAGATAAGATAAGATAAGATAAGATAAGATTGACTTTATTAATCCCACAATGGGGAAATTCTTTCGACTTCATGGATGCTTCATTCAGGATCAGCAATAATTTCTTGCATATCGTCTAATGTGACTTTTTTCTCATATATTACATTCCTGTGGCTGCACAATCCAGTAAAACCCACTGAAGTGCAACTTCACTGGACTTCAATGGCACTTGTGTTTTCGGTGTTTATTGGACGAATGCTTCAAAGCGACATTTCCATGGAAGCTCAATATCTCTGCCAGTGAATGGGGCAGTGGTCTGGCCAGGACACTCGGCTGCCACATGATGATTGGAGGGACTGTCAAAGTGTCTGCACATCTTTGTCTTTGACAGCATTTTGAAATTGTACTTTGGCATCCGAGCATTTCAAGTTCAATCCCATGAGGATTTTCGGCAGGTGAAGTCATTTGATTTTTTCGGTTTTCATTTGTACAAATTCTACTGTAAATAAAAACATAAATGTGACATTCTTGAGTTTGCTCCTTGTCCTATTAGTAAGGTTTGTTTGTTAGTAGGTTAGCAAAGTTTGCTTATTATTGTTTATTACTTTGTAATTCATTCGGTGGGGGGGGGGGGGGGGGGGGGCTTCCCCTGTTCGAAAGACTGAAAGACTGTCAGCCGCCACTGATCAATACCCAACCTGAATGGCAGCAAATCCCACCAGCAATGTTTCAGCATCTAATGAAAAGCCGTCCCTGAAGTGCAGAGGCTATTATAGCAAATAAGAGTGAACCAACTTCATACTCATACCCTTGGTTTCAGAATGAGATTGAAAGTGTATTTCAGCACCTTAATGATAGTAGCTGAAAGAAAATTACATAGAAATGTCCTTGAATGATTTCAATATATATTAATATTTTATAGAATGATGTGTTGATTGAAAAAATATCTTTAAGCAATTGCTCTTTTCATATACCCCTTTAGGCATATTATTACTAATCTGAGCTCCTGAAATTAACTGTCTGAGGTCTTCAAATCACCACGCTGTCCAAAACATCACTAAGGACTTATCAAACGACAAAGAAGACTTCTAAATGGCTTCGGCCTCAAATTGTTTATAGTAGCATCTGTACAAGAAGCGATTCTTCTGTGTCAATTTACTGCAATTTTGATTGTCAATAAGCTGGATATGATGGACTGGCATCCTGTCCAGGGTGGGCCCATGCCTTGTGCTCTGTGCTGCCTGGGTGGGTTCCAGGATGGATGGATGGATGGATGGATGAAGTTAATAGGTGAGCTGGTATGCCAGGAGACCTCTGGTGTTCTGTCTTCCCAGATCTTCATCTTCCACAACGTGACCATTACGGTTCCACAGAAGTTCACACAGTGCACTACGCGGGGCAGCTTCCAGAGGCACTGGCAAGAAACCCTTTACAACATGTTCACCTTCACCTGTCTCTTCCTCCTGCCCCTGGTCATCATGATCTTCTGCTACACCAGGATCCTTGTGGAAATCTCCAAGGGAATGAGGAAGGGCAACGGTATGCTAATCCACAGATCTTCTGAGCATCCAGTGGGTATAAAGTCATATCTGGTCTATATGCTGACTGGTTAAAAAATATGACTAAAGTCAGTTCATGGTTAGTATGCTCACACCTCAGACCTAGCAGCTAGATAACTCTTTACAATGCTAATCAACTAGGTAGTTCAGCTAACATTTCATCTATTTCTGGCTAAAAATGTTTAGCTAGACCAGTGTTCCTCAGTAATCTCTCCTGAGATCCTCTGTTTACATGGATTTTTATTCCGGCTGAGTCCTTAAGCTTCATTTAACTACTGGTTGCATTCTGTCTCAAATTTATATTATAGTGTTTCTGAGAATTTGTTATTTCTTGTGGCATTCATAGTAGTACAAAATAGTGTGGTTTCATTTTTTCCTAGACTTTGAACTATAAAGAAGCTATCTGATTTTGACTCTAGCTATAGTGACTTGATTAGTATCTTTTGTTACATCCACAACAAGCCCTACTCATGAGGCTGGATGAAGCTGAAACTTATCCATCTGTCTGCCGAGACCGAGAGGCGCTTTGTTAGCCTGCAGTTTGTTTAGGACAGAATACTTGAAGAACACCAAGGAACCTTTCGCACTCGCAGGGCATGCTGGGTAAATTTTCTTAGACTGACTACGGGGTGGAACTCACTGTGTATATCGGTTATACGAATCCAGCTGAAGTGAGCACTGTATGGTCCTGGATGTGTAAAAAGAAGACTCTGGATATGCTCTGTGTTTCAGTGTCTTCTGCGGAGGTCCATCTTCGCCGCTCGAAGAACAACATACCAAAAGCACGAATGAGGACTTTAAAAATGAGCATCGTCATAGTGTTGACCTTCATCATCTGCTGGACCCCTTACTACCTGCTGGGTCTGTGGTACTGGTTCTCCCCCGATGACCTGGAGGAGACCGTCTCACACTCGATGAGCCACATGCTCTTTATCTTCGGCCTCTTCAACGCCTGTCTGGATCCCATCATCTATGGACTCTTCACCATTCACTTCCGCAAAGGCCTCAAGGGATGCTGTCGCGGTGCGGCCGGCGTGGTCGGCTCGGAGGTGCCCTCGCCCGTAACGGGCTCCGTCAGGCGCTCGCCCTCCCTCCCTATGAAGAGACGACCCCCTGGAGGCCTCACCCAGGTGGGGGACAGCCGGAAGCGAAACGAGAAGGCCTGCCATCAGGGGGCGTGCGGTAGAGAGCAGGAGCGATGATGGCACAGAGCTGGGCTACCTTACAGTAAGGATGGATGGAAACTAGTATGGAAACCAGTTCCAGCCTAGATCTCAGTCTGGGACTCGTGACAGTCAGAGTGCAACCAAGTATTCGGCGGCTGGATCCTTTCTGCTGCATTCCTGTGGCTCTACTCAGCCGCTACTGATTCAGCACAAATGTATATGATGAAAACCCAGAACATTCTAAGAAATATTGTTATGTTGACTGTCAAGGTTAAACGTGGGCTGGTCTCTCTGGGATAAAGAAAGACCAAAAAAGACATTTGCGTCATCCATGAAACGGCTGCAGGAGGATGAAGGATTTGTCACCCGATTTTGGGTCTCCGTGGGTCATCCTTGCCCTCCCCTCTCTTAAAAATAAAAAGAAAATTTCATTTTGAGAAGACAAAAACATTATGTATGACATATAAAGTAACCCAACAAAATGGGATTGACAGGAGGTGCTATTCTGTTGAGTACAATCTTGTGTTTTAGCACCTGAATGTGTCCGTTGCCCATCACTGAGCATAGTACTTCCACAAACTGTTTCTTTGTAAGGAGAGTGGCATGCTGGGGTAAGGTGATGCGCTTCATCGGATCCTGCGTCATGTGGCACGTGGGTGGCAGCGAGATGGCGTTAGTCTCAGGGAAATTACTGTGCATGAGCGGTGCTGTAGCTGGAGACTGTAACTGTAAAGCGTGACTCCCACGTCTCCCGGGACCATCCTCCTTCCGTCGGGCCGAGCCGGTACGGCAGCCCTTCCTCTCTCTGGTTCCAGGCCCATCCCACATGGCAGGACTTCCTATGGTGTGCAGGCACTTTGATTCTGAAGACTTGGCAGGTTGGCAGTAATAATGAGGTCAAGCTTATGTGAAAAGTAGCAGAGTGTGATGATTACGGGGGGGGGGGGGGGCATACTGAGCCCCTTTCGCAGAACCCCTCGAAACGGGCGGGCCTGATGTAGCACCCAGCACATACATTATCATGATGAGCCAGGCCTGCTTTACTCGTACTTAGAACACGTCCCTTTGGCTGCCATGCCTGCAACCACTAGGATAACTGGTACAGATCAGCACTAGGTATGAGCTTGACAAGGACTTTCCTGGAAGCCTCATTTATGCCATCCTTAGGAGGGATGGCCACCAGGCGCTGTGAGGATAGTCCAGATGCCATTGTAATTGTGTCAGCACTCGACATCAGTGTTGTGTTAAATGTTTAGGTACTCCTACACCCAATGCACAAGTGAAATGAACATTTACAGATTCTTACTTACTGCATCCTATAATAAGTTATTCAGTTCTATTTTGCATGTGCTGGTGTTTCAAGTAACAGTGTATAATAAAAACAATGTGAAATATACATAGTATCATTTTAAGCGATTGAACATTATTATTGTGTAATAAATTACATGAAAATTATTTTTTTATGGATTTATTTCAGATGACCTCAAAAGCAGGCAAAATCTCAGCTTATATATTTATGCATTTATAATGAACAGTTATTTATGACCATATGCGGTTATAAAAAGCACAGGATCATGTCAGAGACACGCAGCTGTCGTTCTAAACCACAATTTTCCTATGCTCACAGGACTCAGCTGTAAAAGAGAAACACATTTCTTACATCAAAAATTTAACTGCAACAACTTTTCCATAATTTGCATTAAAATATCAATAATACAATTCAGTCCATTGGCACAGGTTATCAGGCCCGATCAGCTCTTAATAGGACTTTGCCGATTCAAAATGCGAAAAGACGAACAGATATTCCACATCAAAAGGATACGATCTCCCCAAAAATAACAAGTAAGGTAAAAGTGGGAAAGTATGTGGCTCGGTGGATTAACCCTCTGTGCTGGTGATTTGAAGCTTGTGGGCTCCTGCCCAGCTTTGGTAAACTAGTCACGTTTCTGGGTCCTTGAGCAAGGCCCTTAACCCCCAGTCCATGGGTGCTGCATTGGGTGGCTGCCCTTCACTGCCCAGCTTGCTCTCACCCACGTAAGTGTTTGTGTGTCATAGAGACCAAGATGAGGTAGGCAAAAAGAGAATTTCCCCAAGGGGATCAATAAAGTGTCATTATTATTATAAAGAAGGAGTCATTCTCACCTGACACAAAGGCAAAATGGTCACTCATCACGTTGCGGTGGGAAACACCTCTTACTGTACCTCATCACCACTCTCGCAGGCACTTCCCCTTTTCCGGATCATTCTTCCTTTAACTTACAGCAATAGCTCTTCGCCTCCTTGAATTTCCTGCCTCCCTCTTTTCATGTTTCTGGCATTTTAGGACTCTCCACAAATGTGTCCCCATCCCATCGGCCTGTTTTCATCAAATCAAATGCATTTCATTACACAGCATGTTGCATAACATCTCCCCCATTTACATTAATAAATGTGACACTGTTACACATTTATATTGCTATCATACTGTATTTCCATACTTCAGTACAGGACATTTCCACTCACCCACTATTTTATTGAATTTTTATTCAATAGCCCATTCAGTGTCCTTTCATTCAAATCACTTAATATTAATTGACAAGTTCTGCGTCTTGGAAATCAACTGGTTCAGTGAACTTGGAGGAAGCAGCTTCAGAAGCTGGCAGGATGTTCGTGTATCGGCTTGGAATCTCAGGCGTCCCTGTAAGGTCCTTTCCGGTCATCCAAGTTGCATCCAAGTTCCGCACTTTGGATCAAAGTCAGCCTTCATCATCATATATTTCATGGATTTTCAGGGTTGCTGCTTAACCACCTTTCCTTATATACTTTTTTTCTGTTTTTCAAGGTCTCTTTTTCCATTTTTTTTTGACTGGCAAACACTGATAATTAATTCAGCACCATGTCACTATGAACTTCGGACATTAATCCCAGGTGTTGCGTAAACATTTTACTGTTAGAGGGATTATGGTCACATTGCTCTCTCACAGCAGCTCGACTCGATGATTATCAGTCACGAGGCTTTCGATTCCTTTTGACAGCTCGTTCCACATCAGGAGGCTTGGCTTGGAGGTAGGGTGGAGTGAAGTAAGATAACATGAAGGGGAGCAGGTATGGGGTGAGGATCACACAAAGGCTTGGGGGTGAGATGACAGTGAGCTGACCGAAAGCAGGGAGTAGGGTATGATGATTGGGCCGGTGGGCAGCCAATCAGAGCAGGGGACCCAGGCAGCACCGTCGGTCAGGCCCCAGTCATAGCAGCTGGGTGAAATCAGCAACAATCCAGAACAGGGTCAACAAGGAAAAACATCAAAGGCAGCAGCCACCTGGAAAATAAATAAATACAATCAAATGTTTAGCTATTCAGCCACTCTTTTATATAATGGAAAGAGATAAAGACTATTCTCTGTGTTTTTACAGAAGAACATGGGTAATTGGCAGCTCTTCTAAGCAGTTGCTATATTGACTTTCCTTTGAAGGAATGAGACTTTGAAACACTTTTTGCGAAAGGCTGCTAAGCTGGACACCTCCCATACAATCAAACTGGGACACCCCCAAGCAGATAAGATCACCATATCTGGGAGCCCCAGACTGATATCAGAATGAACACTCAGGTGCTGCAGATTTAGCAAACCCAGGGGTCTCAAACTTAAACCTGGGGACTGCTGGCCAGGAAAGTCTTCTTCCCAAGTGGGCTACCAAAAGATAAACAAGAAAAAATAAAAATTACATATTATCAATAATTTGCCAGCGGTAAAGCTTGCCGAGCTTGTTTATCGCAGTATTAACTTGTCCAAGCAGACTTCACCAACTAAGAACAAAAGCAAATTCTTTTGGCAGTGAAGAGATGAGATGATTTCAGAAGGAGAATAAAGTTTAAGATGCAATTTTGGGGAGTGTTGAAATCATATTGTAGCTGAACCATAAAGCATGATATCTTCCACCCTCAGAATCTGTTTGACGGATTGGGCAATGGTGAGGTAGCTCTGATGAGGCCCTTTAAATGATACGTGTCCAAATAGTCATTTTATACACTATTAACTGGCTAAATAGGTCCATGGGTGAATATCTGCAGGATCCAACCAGGCTGCTGACAAAGCAAATCACCGCATGGCTGCCCGTAGCATTCGCCCACATCATTACCACTTCATTTGCAGAGCACCCCCCACCCCTACCACCTAATAGAGCAGAAAAAATAGTCAATTCATTTTTATTAAAATATTTCAGTAGCACAGTTACCTAGCCAGCTCACCTCTGTTTCACAAGAAAAATAGTGAAATACTAAAACTAATGTAAATAACTGCACTGGAATGCAACAAGCAACAGGCCAAAGCAAAGCAAAGAACGGCTTGAGGCAGAGACCCAAGGAGGTGGCCCAAGGTGGTGGCCCGAAGCAGAGTCCGAGACGGAGGCTCGAGGTGGAATCCGAGGTGACAGCCCAAAGCGATGGCCTGAGGCGGCAGCCTGAAGCAGAGTGCGAGGCGGAGGCCCGACGTCTAGGCCCCAGGTGACGACCCAAAGCGATGGCCTGAAGTCACGGCCCGAAGAGATGGCCTGAGACAGCTGCCCGAGGCAATACGAGGTGATACGAGGAGGCAGCCCAAAGCGGCAGCCTGAGGTGCAGGCTTGAGGTGACGACCCAAAGCAATGGCCAGTCTTGTAAGGGGTAAGGGGAGGGGGCTTCTGTTAGGGGAAAGGGGTATAATTCATTAATCTCCATCTCTGTCTTCCTCCATCTCAATTTTATTTGATTTGTATGGTTATTAAAAAATGTGCCCGGTATATCTTGCCAAAGCCATGCAGTTCTAAACTATAAAATAAACTATAAAATAAATATAGTAAGTATGACAAATGTTGAATAATTTAAGGTGGCGCAGTGGCTTCACACTTCCAAGGTTGAAGGTTCGATTACCCGCTGGGCTCCGCGTGTGGAATTCCCATGTCCTCCATGTTACGCCAAGTTAGGGCAGTCAGGGTCCCTAAATGACCCTTTGTGTGTGCAGGTCGTGGAAAACTTATAATCATTAAACCATCCTTATACACTGCTCCTCCAAAAAAAGCCTGCCATTTATATCAGCAAATACTTAAGAGTCAATGACTGGATCATTATTACAGCTCAGCAACATTATGCAGCAATAAAGTGAAGTCAGCTGAGTACCTGAATCTACT
>JAODJW010000019.1:9604859-9622332 GCA_026777045.1 Hyperopisus bebe
CCATCATCAGTGGGTTTTTTTTCCCTGTTGGCATGGGCATATTCCAGGACAAGAATGCCAAGATTCATTGGGTTTGAATTGTCATGCGCGGAAGTGTGATTCTCCTTCAGAGAATGCATTTCTTATGCAGATTACATCTGTATGAAGTTGAACAAAAAAAATCATGTTACTGTTTTATCAGGCTGTCTTAGGGAATGTCATTAGGTACAGAATGACCGCACATTTGGGGAGCTTCCCACTACATTAAAAGCAAAGTTAATGCATCTGTTACAGACTGTTGTGAAGATAATTGGACAGAAGGATCAATATAATCTTCAGTCAATTTTTGAACAATATGTACTCAAACAGGTAGACAGAATCCTTAGAGATTCATCCCATATTCTGTACTCCCAGTATAAGCTGTAACCGTCAGGCAGACAGTATTGAGTCCATTGGTGCAGACTAAGAACCTCTTTCGTTCCTGAGTCTGTCAGTATTTGGAGCAATAGCCTAAAACGGCAGAAGTAGTTATGGGCAATTATATATATATCGGGCTGGGTAGGGGTTAATCATGATTTACCGCATTAAAAAACAAATGGCAAACACTGTGAGCCTGCAGGAGAGGCGGCAAAGGCCCATGGCTGGATGATTTGTACGCTGCCAGCTGGCTAAGGTTGGATTAGCTGCTTTATTAGGGATCACGTTGGGTCAGCTGGGTAGATCTGAGACATGGTGAAGCACGGAGGAATGTGCAGGTGCAGGCACAGGTGCAGCCTACCTCTGTTTTGCAATTGTAGTGTTGCTTTATAGTTTAGATTTAGAGTTACTTTCTCATGGTTTTCTGCCTTTTCCTAGAGGAGCTTAGACCCTCTGTCTTCATCCTTGGCTTCAAGTCATGTTTAAGTTCAAACCATACCCTCCAGTAGTGATGGCCAAATGAAGCTTCATGAACCATTTGCTGTTCTTTTTTGACTTCACTAGATGGTGATCTTAGTTTACCTTGAGACATGCTTTAAACCCTTTTCTGTACAGAGAGCGCCATCTAGTGGGGTCAGAAAATACAGCAAGTGGTTCATGAAATTTCATTTGGCCATCAGTACTGCCCAGTGTTTCTATCCTGCTCATCTGCCACACCTTCATCCAGCACCCTGTACCCCATCATTCAAGTTAAAAAGTAGCATTGGCATTCTTCTGAAGCAATGAATGACCAGTAACTGGCCATTTATTTGGGCGTTTGTAACTGGTTTGACAGTACAAAGAAGTCGGCATTTATTACTATTACTGACATTGTCTAGGGGCGGCATGGTGGTGCAGTGATTAGCACTGATTCCTGACACCTTTGGGACCTGGATTCCGGTCTCCACTGTGGTTCCGTGTGTAGAGTTTGCATGTTTGTCCTGTGTCATCATAGGGTTTTCCCCCACACAGTCCCGAAACACGATGAAGCTAATTGGAGTTCCCAAATTATGTGTGTGTCCCTGCATTGTGCCTATAGACTCCAGACCCCCCTCAACCATGAATAGCTTAAGTGGTTTCAGAAAATGTACTTCATCCGTGTTATTCTCAGGTAAATGCAGTCACTGTGGCAGAGACACATTCCCTTTCTCTGGAGATAGGCTTAGTGTAAAAGCATTTTGTGATATTTAGGCATGTGTGTGTCCGGGGTGCAGTATTTGCTGTGTCTGTGGTACACTGCTCTTCACTGCGAATGCCCATGGTCGGCTCCAGATTCTTTAGTTGAGTGTTATGTGAATGAAATGAAATATACTCTATTTGCCATTTGTCCAAGTACAGCTACTGTACCTGGGAATCCTTTGGTTTTCATCCAGTCATCTTATTCTCCATGTGAGATACAAATGTATGTCCAGGTGGGATCAAGTTTAGGGGTCAGAGTGGATTAGCTAGTATTCATGGGTCCAGGGGCAGTTGGGGTTAAGGTCCTGTTCAAGGGTCCAGCGGTGACATGATTACTCTGCCGGCCACAGTATTCAAACCCATGACCTTTTGGACATGGAGAAAATTTCAGACAACCTGATATACTAAACACCAACCCAAAAGGACACATTTAATAGGCAATAATGAAATTAATCTCCGTCTCTGTCTGCCTCCTTCACAATTTTACTTTTAACCCCCAGAGCTACATGCTTCCCAAAAGAGGACACGTCCGATAGGTGATTTTCTTTGGCCGACTCAAACCACAGGCCTTCAGGTTAAGCACCCAGGGCCTCCCGAAAACATGCCCTTCTGCCCCATCCTGTATTTCACCTTTGTCCTGCTTCCTAATGATCGATGCAGCTTGTGTGGCATCATGCAGGTCTCCAGAAGGTACAGTACATGCAGACTATAAAGTAGCTGAGTGCAGCGTTGCCTTGGTTCCCTAGAGCTGAAAGGCAGCTTTTAACTGTGGTGTGGAAACTGCAGAGCCCCTCCTGTGCCTTGGCCCAGTGGGGGACGGTCACGCGAAACACTTCCCCTCACTAGTAAGAGATGGTGTGAAATCCAGCCTAAATCTGGCGCAGGGTCCCACCCAGGAATTCCAGCTTTTTATATTTAAACATCGTATGATGTCGGAACTGCGTCAGTGATGGGAAGTCCATTTATACTTAGAATGGCAAGGTGTGTGTCTGTATGTGTGTGTGCTTGTGTGTGTGTGTGTCTGTGTGTGGGTTAGGTACAGTATATATTACATTGTGGGGACCAGATGTACATTTCTGTGAATGCAGTCAAAAGAATAAAACAGCCAAGAACTTTTATTTTGTTTGGTTACTTATGGTTAAGGTTAGGGCTCGGTAGGGGTTAAGGTTGTCATTGTTGGGATTAGAGTCATGCCCATATATAGAAATGAATGGACAGACCCCACAAAAATATGACTAGAAACGTGTGTGTATGTGTGTGCACGCAAGTGTGTGTGTGTGTGTTTGTGTGTGTACGCACGTGTATATGCACACACGCTTGGAAGCATCGGATTATCTGAGTGGCCCCCTGACATCATATCCTGTGTAAACAGGTTACATATAGACTTTTGCCACAAACCCATAAATGCGTAAAATACAGAGAGTCATGTGACTAACTGGCATTAAGAGTAGCCATGATGTGGTGCTAGCACAGGAAGCAGGACATGCAACACCGGTCCAGACATTTCACGCTCGTGATGATGCCGTTTATGCTCAAATCTGTGGTATCACCCACGGTCTGTATGAAAATAAACACACATCACCCACTTGTAATGACATTAACGTGTGACATGACCAAATTTGCCTAAAGTCCTATTCAGCAGCCTGCCTGTTTTCTGTTGATATGACAGGCAATGGGGAGATTTTATGCATGCAAGTTTTTTTTTATTACATTCTGATTTGCGGATAATGGCTATAATGTTGACGTGACCAGTACAGAGCCAAAAATGCCTCTAGTATAAACCGGAACACAGATCTAGGGCAAGGCCGAGGTGCTTCCCTTCAGGAGTGCAAGTTGCCCTGCTGTATCGGAAGATCGTCGCGTCTCCAGCTTTTCGTTAACGAGCTACTCGAAACTCTGCATAGACTCACTGTAGTGGTTGATAACAAGCAGCACATTTCTGCATACAGTATGTAACAGCGAAGATTATCTGTAAGATTCACCTCAACTTGGGTCTTGTATTAGTTTACAGTCTTTGTACCTGTGGTGTATTCTGCACGCTATTGGACACCTGTTACCTGTTGTATTAGCTGTGCAGTGTAATCAAGGGCAGGTTTTCTCCACCAGTAGGCTGATGACTTTGATGTGTGAGCGGCAAGTGACAAGTATGTGTGCCTGAGTGAGGTTTTTGGTTAAAACTGGGTGTATGTGGTTTTCAATGGGGACTTGTTTCTGCTGGTTACACCTCATCCACTGTCTCACTGAGATAAACTTTTGTGTAATAGGATCATTTTTCCTTTAGAGGGCGTACCTGGCATCCTCAGAGTACATACCTAGGGCTCAATATGAGCATCGTGAAGGAAGAATGTAGGTACCCAATAGTGTAATAATGCATTTTAAAAAACAGGATGTGGGACATAGAGTGGCTAACAAAGGGAAGCAGAACCAGCATAGACTCTCTCTATGACTCTCACTCTGACTCTTTCACTATGAGAATACTTGACAAATGACTCATCCGGCACTCCTCTAGCAACCGCTCATTCAACACAAAGTCAAGCCAGCGGTACCCAAGGATTCTTCAAAGAGACACAGTACCGAAGGAGTCCAATCTTCATCTCAGGTCACTGGATAGTGTCCATGTCTCACAGCCATACAGCAAGACAGGGAGAACCAGGACTCCAAGGACTTGGACCTCCATCCTCTTACAACACCCCTCTCCAGCGACCTCGTGACCCCCCCTGCTCTCCCAATCCATCTACTGACTTCACAGGAAGAGTCACCAGAGACATGAGATCAAGGTACAAGTTGAAAAAAATTCAACAGACCCATTCAACGTCCAAATATGTCGAGTTTGAGTTTCAGGGTTCTACTGTATATCTTTAAGTGACTCTCAATCCATTCTAGGTATTTATTGAAATGACTCCCAACCCACTTTCAGTATATCTACAAATGACCACCCTCTCCCATCCTGCCCTCTCCAGGTCCCAAACAGTCACACAGAAAGAAACCAGAGAACATAGGAGGGTGAGTGCATGTAAACTCCACACAGAAAGGTCCTCAGGGACTGAACCCAGGACCTTCTTGCTAGAAGGCAGCAGCACTAGCCACTGCCCTGCCATACTTGAGATTAATATAGTAAGCATTTTTATTATTTAGTGCATTAGAGAAATCTTACCTCATTGGAAGGCTCTGCCACCTCAGTGGACTGTGTTCAATTATCTTCCTGTGTTTGATTATCTTCCTGTGTTCAATTATCTTCCTGTGTTTGATTATCTTCCTGTGTTTGATTATCTTCCTGTGTTCAATTATCTTCCTGTATTTGATTATCTTCCTGTGTTTGATTATCTTCTTGTGTTGGATTATCTCGCTTTATGCCCCTGGTTAAGGATTTGATTACTATTGTCTGGTAATTACCCTTACCATGTCTGTGGTTGTGTCTTTTTTTGGGAGGGGGGGTGCAAAGCTTTGGCCCTCTACATGCTCTGCTGGAGGCCACTGTTGTGGGCTCTGCAAAGTTCTTATGACTGAAGCCCAATCAGCAATGTACATTTGTGAATAACAAAAGAGAAGAGCCCCCACCCCTGAGAAAATGAGTCCAATTGGTCGGTTTCTTTTCCCTCACAAACACACAGATGTCCCTTTTCACACGGTGTCAGTAACAATACACTTTCAGCTTTAAACACCTCCAACCCTAAAATTAATTCATTAAAATTAAAAATTTTGTCCCTTACTCATTGCCCCCTCCAAAGGGGCCCTATTCACAGGCTGCTGTGATTAAGCTGCTCCCCCACCACGGTCCACCAGCGGAACCATCCTGCAGTCCTGGTGCACGCCAGCGGGGGGAGGGGGGCATACACACTCAGACAGTGGCACTTATATAACCGTCCTCCAATCCAGACAGCTAGAAGGATGCTGGCCCTGATATTTCCCATAAATTTCTGTGCTCTGGTTCTGCTCTGTGACGTGGTTCACAGGATCTTAGTTCACTGATTCAGTGCCATGGCTGTTTCGTGCCGTATGTGAGTTTAAGGCGTGCTTCAACCACACATTTGGTTTACACATTTTTTTACACTTTATTCTCATGTTTACAAACTGAAAACATTTATTAGTAGAACTACTTTCTTCTGCCAGTGATCAACCATTTCCTTTAGTCTCCGTTAATTTTAAATCACGTTCTACTTCTGGAATTTTCTGTAACATTTATTAGAATTAAAAAAACTTTATAGCACATTGATTTACAGTACTACTATGATTCGCTTGACTGGCACTATGTGTGCAGGTAGCAAATTAATCAAAACCGTTCTGAAATCCTGTTTTTACACATTTAGGCATATTACCCAATTTGCTTAATGGAGACAAATTAATATAGCAGGTCAGTCATGTACGACATCCATCCACCCTCCAACCACTCATCTAGTAGGGGGTTGTAGGAGTATATCCAGGTAGGAGAATATCCAGGGCTACACCACTGTATAACCATGCTAACAATGCTAACCACCTACGAAAAATATAATCTTGCTGTATGATTACTATTAAATAAAAATGATGAAGATCAAAATGTGTAAACCACCTGCTTCACTGGACGGATTACTGTGTTGATATACATGTACGTATGTTATTTCAACTGGAGGCTTAAAAAACAAACAAATTTCCAAATAAGCATCTAGTAACACAGACTCCGACATCAGTCTGAGTCATACATTTTTCTTTTAGTTTACATTAACTACAGAAAAACATACAGGGAAGCATCTGTAGATTACAACCCTGCTTTCACTGGAGATCTTGATATCCATTCTGTTTTCTTAGTCATTTATGTCATGTTTGCCTCTCTCAGGATTTGCAGTACAAAATGAGGTAACTCAAGCTGATAACATCGTACAGGGTTTCCCCTTCAGCCCCCCCCCACAGACCCATGATTCTTAATTAAAAGGATGAATGCGAAGTTGCTTTCTTGGATACAGGAATTGCTTTAAGGTAAATCGATGCCTGTTTCCCTGGCGGGAGCATAAAAGTATAAAAGGACAAATAAGCATCAGCTTGGCATGTCTGCCGCCAGCGTCCACATTACGACTCGGGTGAGGAGGCGTCAGCTGCGGCCCTGTGCGGACAGACCTACCCGGCTCGCTTTAAACCGCTAACGAGCTCAGTCGGTTAGGGACGTGATTAGGTCAACGGAGCGTGCCATCGCTTGGAACAAACAAGAAGCCGCATATTCACTGACTCCCTAGGACTCGAAGACCCTGATTTAGATGCTTCACAAACATTTCAAACATTATACAGACAGATAAAGTTTCGAAGGCTGAGATAGACAACAGCATCTCTCAGGACTTAAGCTCATAACCGTTTGATTACAAAGTCAGCCACTGGATCACAGTGCTACCTACTGCCTTGGCGGAGATTAAAACTCCCAGCAGCATTTCTACTCTAATGCCTGAGTGGTATCTAGCTTTTCTAACATCTAACATTTCTTCTGACGTTCCTCCCTGCTAAGCTATGGGGTGTTAGTCTTTCTATGCCGAAGTTATGAGAACACGTTATAAATATTCTCTACTCTGCATTCTGCATTAGCTAGTACACTAAACACCCTTTGGCACATTCACTCCTTTTGCCCCAAATGTTTCCTTAGACTTGGATATATCCAATTAAAATGTAAAGATTTCTGCCCTCCCACCCACATTTCTTGGATCCTGCTGTAAATATTTGTCTCATGGGCATGAATTTTCAGTCCCCCGTGATCATGCTACGTGAAAAGTGCCAAAAACGCCGAAGAAGCAGCAGCTGATCACGATCCAACCAGAGAGGGCTGTCTCACGTGCACGGGGACGGATGGCCACCATCGACACTGACGTCAGCACCTTACAGCTTCTCTGTAAGTGATAATCGCCTCCAAGATCCCGCAAGGGGCTGCAACTACTCCGATTTCAAAAGCCTCGTGTGTCGCCTTTATTCACTGTGTGAAAAAAAAATATGGTGCTTTTCTGGACCTTTGTCTGCTTCTAAATGTGTCCGTGCCCATTGAGACACCCAGAGACCATTGTTATGACAGGTCACGTCAAACCTGGGAGTAACACAGAGACGAGGAGACGTGACGTTTCACGGTCCATCGGCTAATGGCTCTTCTGATTTCCCCGCAGGCATCCGCTCGAGGGCAGTGGCGTCTGATGTTGGGCCCAAAGTTCTGCTTTTGCAGGCCTCTAGCCTGTGCAGATGTCGTGATGGTAGTTTTTGTGGTCCATGTGTTTCTGGTTGCCTTGGAAATGTTCACGAAGGAAGGTTTTTTAGGACCAGAATAGATATTTCTGCTGTCAATAGGAACACCGTGGTTTAAATGTTAAATATGTACAGCAGGGTATAGGAGACGCGACCTGCCCCAGCTGATGACCGTCACTGTCACTCTCGGCCACGCTCACTGGCCGAAACTCTGCCATGTGCATACTGTGAACTCAACACATTTAGCTTAGGAAAACACTCTGACTAGGTAACAGGACGAGCCATGAATTTGACAGATCACATAATTAACCCCATCATAGTGTTAAATTGCTAAACACTGTTTAAGCACCCAGATTACAGACCCATAATTGGGGAGGGTGTTCTTCATTTACATTTAGATAATGCCTTTCTCAACACAGTTGTCCCATAGAGTAGCAGGAACAGCATAAGGCTGACTAGAAAAGCCAGAAGACAATGAAGGATAGGACGGAAATGGTATCGTGGTAGTGATGGCCAAAAGAAGCTTCATGAACCATTTGCTGTTTTTTTTGACCACACTAGATGGTGCTCTTGGGTTGCTTTGGGTCTTGCTTTGAGCCCTCTTTTGAACAGAGATCACCATCTGCTGGGCTCAGAAAATACAGCAAGTGGTTCACGAAGCTTCATTAGGCAATCATTATATTATGGTCGTTCGGAGAAAAAGCGGAAGAGGGAGCCACCCCCCCCCCCATCACACACCACAAGTCCCAATAAAATGGCATGTGTCTAATCAGCCTCGCTTAGGCGTGGGGTGTCGCTGATGCAGGCAGTGGGTCGGATTCCTATCCCACATGTGCAGTGTCTCTGTGTTTTTGTGGGTTTCCTTGAGGTGCCCTGGATTCCTGCTACATTCCAAAAAACATGGATGTGCTAGTATCTCCAAAATGGTGAGCATTAAACACTAACATCATGTCATCCACGGAGCCCCCTGCCTCATGGCCCGTGATTCTGCGGATGGGCTCCAGGCTCTCCGTGACCCAACATGAGTGGGAAGATGGATGGATGGATGGATGGATGGATTCATTAAGACTGAAAATGTATTTTGTGATTTGGCCAAAACTAGCAGATCTAAACAAAAATACCAAAAAACAATAACATTAAAAACATATCAAAAAATGTTGAAATTTCCATTTTGAAATTATACCAAAGTAATCTTTCACAACCTGCGCCGTGAATCGCACCAACTCCCCGTGGGGTCATCCAGGTCTGCTGAAATTTCACAATAAATTGAGAAAAGCGTCTGATGGAGATTCGCTGCGAGTCTGTTCCATGAAAATCTGTCAGAACCAATCAGTTCTGATTCATTACTTGCGTTTAAAAAAAAAACAAGTCTATCCAACCATACATTCTTTAAACAAAAGTCATACTACTTAAACAATTCCTTTACATTTAACTCAGTACAGAATAAAATGTTTTCATTCTGCATTTGTACAAGGATGCAGCTGTTTTTGAAAGGGTAAACACTCACCCTGTTTGCATGGGTTATATCTGGTGTTTTGTGAAATTATACCCAACCTTTTATAATGTCACAGTGACTCAGTGTGTATCACTGTCCCCTCACACCTCCTGGGTTGTGAGGTCGCCTCCGCTCTGTGCCCTTGGAATTGGCACAGTCTCCCTGAGTCTCAGACATTTCCTCAGCCCTCCAAAACACATTATTTAGTCCGACTGGGTTCACTATGTGGGCATATTGCATATGCAACAGACTGGAACGCCAGCCTTGTGCTTTTGGGGATTCAAACCCCCAACACTGTGGGTTTGGGGCAAGCCACAGAGGTACCATGCTGTCAGAAAGGTGTCTCCTGCTTTCCAACAGTTATTACCTGAACACATCAGCATTAACATTATGTATGGATGCACATATATACCAGTTATTGTAAACCTATTGTAAAAATTCTACATCGCCGAAAACTGACATGATAGGTATATATTGAATATAATGCGTCTTTCTTACCATTTAGAATTATTAAACATGCAGCGATCGTTATTACTACAGTCATCCTAGACTGTCAAGGGTTAAGAAAATCTCAAAACAAAATGTAAAAAACATCTTTCCAGCAGATTAATAAATTCGTTTGCATACCTCCCAGCAACCAGTTTTCTTAAACGGACCATGCAGACATTATCCCTAATGTAATGTGATCTGTTATGAATGTAACCAGAGATTTTATGCATTACCATTAAAAACATTATGAGACACAATTTAAAACACACACACACAGGGTTGCAATTATATCTTTGTGGAGACTCTCCATTTATTTTTATGGGGGAAAACTGTAATCCAAAAATGACCTTAACCGCTACCCAGCCCTGACCTTAACCATAAGTAATTAAACAAAATACAAAACTTTTGGCATTTTTTTGTTTTTTGATTGCATTCACAGATCTTTGTGGGGACCTGAAAAACACAAAGTCAAAAAAAGTCAAACAGTTTTTTTTACATTGTGGAGTACATTTTGTCCCTACAATGCAATCAATATAAACATAATACACACACACACACACACACACAATGTAAAACATATCTGTGATCCAAGAAAACAACAAGGTTGGGTTTGTGTGTGAAATCTGAACATTAAACCAGGCAATCAAAGACATAATCAGGTCTTCAATCATCACTGACATTTAGGCTGGCATATAATTTTCTTCTAATTAAATTCCTTTTTGTATTGAAATATTACAGCAGAGCTGCACTCTATTCATCCTGGACTAAATCCATTGTGAGCCGTAACATTTATGGATATGATGCTGTGGTTTTTTGTTGTAGCCCATAATGCATTAGGGTCTCACAGTTGTCCATTGTGTGTGTGTGATATGCATCATTCTCACCTGCCTTTAATGGATTAGGTAAAAGCCTTAAAAAAATACAATTTTAAGGTAAATTTTTGAAGCTATAATATATGTTTTTTATGATATAATGCAGAAAGAAGAAAGATTAGATAATGTACTAGTATTAGAATGATACTAAAAAAAATGTGAATCTTCATAATGCGATTGAGCCATTCTCAAGAGTGCAGGGAATTTTAGTACATCTCAATTTTAACAAAAGGATCCATCCATCTTCCAGCCTATTTTTTGGGAAAATTGTCAGGGACGTGTTGATTTGTGGTGGGGGCTGGGGGTGCCTGGGCACTGGCCCCTTTTTGCCTGACCCTTTTGAGGTCCTGAGTGCAACTTAGCGAAATGCAAATTTTATGGAAGGGGACTCCCCCTCGTGGGGGTCCTGGTCAAGCACCTGCCCCTCAAAGTCTCTGCATGGTCCTGAAAACTGTAATACATTTACAACAGAAATGCATTTTCTTTGTTGAACTTAAATATTCAGCTTAAATGAGATTTATTTTAGAAGATAAACATGGTTTGCAAATGAGCAAACTTTAAGTATAATTTATTTGCATATTAAATGTATTTTCCCCCGTTTCCCCCAGGTCCGTCCATTTGGCCGGGGGGGGGGGGGCTGTGGGCTGAGCAGAGCTGACAGCCAGGGGGTGACTATATCACTGCGGCTTCAGTGCAGCTTCCCAAAATCGCTGCTGTATACGCAGCATTCTGGCTCTATACGTCATTTCCATTTTGTTTTATAGATCACAGACTTTTAGACAATCCATACGGCATTTACATTTTGATTCCTCAGCTATCTCTTTGGCACTTATCTACAAGCTGGCTTTGTATTATAGAATGAGCTTAGCAGACCAACTATTACAGATATTACCTAACTGGATTTCTACATCACCAATGCGTCATGAAGCCTGTCTTTGTCATTGGCCTGTACAACTGGAATCACGGGGTGTTCTGGTGATGCCCTGTACCATTGAATTCATGGGGTATCTTGTTGATGGCCTGTTCCATTGAAGCCATGAGGTGTCCTGGTGCTGGTCTGTACCACTGAAACCTCAGGGTGCACCGGTGATAGCGGGTAATACTTTAATTGACTCTCTTACTGTTTTTTTCCTCCTCCCAGCTCCATGGTGACTGTTTGTTACCCACCAGTATGTGGTTAAACGGGAGCCACAACTGGTTATGACATGACTCCCCCTCAGTTTCAAAGGCAGGGGTTTGAATCTCATCCCTGTGCATGTGAAGCTTACAGTGTCGCCCTGTGATGTGTGAGCATTCTCCTTTTGCCCACAGCCATGAGGTTAAGCTGATTGGTGCTGCTTACAGGGTGTGGGTGTTCCCTATACTGCAGGGCCCCAGGCAATCCAGTGGATCCAATAACATACGTTTGCTTAATCGTAGACAAAAAGAAGCACACTGAGTAAATGATAATTACTAGATTCTGTTTGGGTGAAATGTTCTGCATCTACCCAAACAGGTGTGTTGTCAAAACTATAAATGTAATTCCAAGTAAAGTTAATGACTGATAATCCTGTAGATTCTTTCCCTTCTGGAATCTTGTCCTCTCTGTGTTTTCTTGGATATGTTGGATATGCTATACCCCATAATATTCCACACGCTGTCAGGCTTCCATGCAGCAGTAAAAGAATTTCCTCTAGAACGGCAGTTCATGGTTCTGCTCTCCTATCTGCAGACCTGCAGCACGGACCTGTATATAACCCAATTTTTTATACCTGTCTCAAGTCAGTGAGAAGACAGGCACCTGAAATGGTGACCCTAAAACTGTTCTTAGGTCAAAAAATAGTGCATATAACTCAATAAATCTTTGTATATATTCTTTGCTGCCCGGAGGGGTGGGGGGAAGGGCCACCTCAATTATTATGGCAAGATATATTTAAACTACTCCTGCTCTCATTCATATCTGAGTGTTAAACCTCTCTTATGGATTGGTAATAAACAGCAAGTCAGAACATAGAAAGAAAAGCACCAGGGACTTAAGATAATCCACCTACCCTATTCCATGGCCACTCATTTAATGCTCTGTCACTGTAGGGATTTAAGTGCTTTCTGAATATCACATATACAGCTTTTACTTCACTTATTCTGACTTTTAGGCCATACTTTACACCTTATATATCTTTCTATAACATACATATAATGCATTTGAATTTAGTACTCCTTAATATAACTATCCTCAGTAACATTGAAAATAACTGACAGACTGTCACGCACAGCGACGCACGGAGCGCAGTAAAGGCGCTGGAAGCCAGTAGTTTGGGCAAACACGGAGTTTTAATGAATGCAGCAACACCAGGAGCAGGCAACACTAGGGCTGACATAACAATGACCGGACTGGGGAAAGAAACGGAAATGCAGACTAAATACAACAGACTAATGAGAACGATCAGGAACAGCTGGTAAACACGGGGAATCCACATGGGGTTAATGAGGGGGCGTGGCACACAAGAGGAGCGGACAATTGGGGCAGGACACAGACAGTATGTTTCACTAGGGTGGACAGGAATTTCAAACAGCTAAAGCCCATTTTAATTTATTTAATTAGTTGCTACTGTCTGGATGAACATCATAACATCATAAAAGTTTTCAATTTCAGGTCAACCTTTAATAAGACAAAGTTCTCAGATGTAACACATCCATAAAAAATGGATTGGGCTGGGATATCTGGCTCTCTAATGTCAAGTTTCAATTAGTTACCCACAAGTATGTAGGTTTAAAAATTCATATCCGGATCCAATGAACTCACTTTGGACTCACTTTGGGCTCACTTTCCACATGAACAATGTTAACAAGCCTTAAGTCCTGATTCAAATGAGTAAGCAAATTAATACCTTTTAAAGTTAACTACTACGCAATGCTAATCTCAATTTTACTGTTACCATAATGCACTGTAGTAAATGATAACCAATAAACAATTTCAGAACATGTTTGGGTCAAATGTTCCTGAGACTCAGAAGGAGGCTTGTGTTTCTTTCCTGCTCTGCAGTTGATCTGTTTTGTCTGCCGATCAGTCAGTTTCAGTTAGTCTGTTTTGTGTATCTGTTGGTCAGTTCTGATTCGTGTCCCTTAGGATTGTGTGGAAAAAGGGGGGGAGGAGACACACAAAACTGGAAACTGCCAGGTATAGTTTAACTGAAAAGCAGAACAGAATGAACCCCCCCCCCCAAAAACAAAGATCCTTCAAACCAATGTGTGATTAAGATATGATGAGCCTCGACGGATTGGATTGCTTTTAAACCCACTGTGAGAAACTGCTGGAATCCATTCCCCACTCTCCAAAGGTAGAGATAATTTCTTTTGAAGGGAAACACATCCTTACACTTTACTACATAATAGCAATGCAACCTTATTCAGAGCCATTCAGTGCTATAACTTCCCTCCATACTGAAGCACTGCAGTAGCTGACAATACCCACACAGTTACCCACAATGCACTAGGCTCAAAGATTTTAATTGGCTTGTTGAAGTTTAAATGTGTTGTAATAGAACTGTCATTACAAGAAATAATATTATTAATTCACTCAGCAACAATACAAATTACTATTCTGTGGCTGCAGCACTGTGCTTCTCCTTGAGCTGAAGACAAACACCTTGCGTACAAAACACTGCATCTAATAGACAGCTGTATTTACAAATGCTCTGGCTTACTCAGTCTCCAGTTCTGTATGTGTGTGCAGCTTGCAGACTAAACCATTTGGTAATGCTTTCCATTAGTCACACTTACACATCACATATAATGCATTCATGGAACATTCAGTGCACCTTCGTAATGTATTTATAATGCATTCATAGAAAATTAAGTGTACCTTCATAATACATTTATAATGTATCCATAGAAAATCCAGTGCACCTTTATAATGCATTCATAGAACATTCAGTACACCTTCATAATGCATTCACTGAGCATTCAGTGCACCTTAATAATGTATTTATAAAGCATTCATAGAACATTAAGTGTACCTTCATAATGCATTTATAGAATATTCATAAGGAGCATGCATGTATACCTTAACCTCCAAACATAATTTAACAGCTTTCACGTGCATTAATAAGAAACATTTTTTGCTTCCTAGGGTGGTATGCTGGTGCAGTGGGATGCACTCTTCCTTCACAGCTCCTGGGCTGTCCCTGTTCCATGTGTGTGGAGTTTGCATGTTCTACTCATTTCATGCTATTGCCTCTGGCAGTCTAAAGACGAATATGCAGACTAGTGTCTCCAAATTACCTGTGTGCAATGGACTGGCATCCCACCATCTGCCTTGTGCCCTATGCTGCTTGGAATAGAGGCTCCAGGCCCTGCATGACCCTGTCCAGGATGTGGAACTGGACGATGGATGGATTTCTCCAGCTGACCTACCTGAGGTTACTCAGCTGTCTCAAAATTCACAAAGCTATTTTCATTTTTGATTGTATGAGAAATCTCCTTAATGTATGACCAATAAAAATGATCAATAAAGAGTGCTGGCAAATATATGCTTTACTCTCCAAATGTATGTCTTTACTATCTAAATTTATGATAGAAAAATATGCAGTTTCCTCTGCATTCATAAAGTGAAACGCAGTGTTGAAATCTATATTATATAAAGCATTCTGGATTCACTGGTGCAAAGCTTTTAGTTCTTTCAATATGTGGCACATACTGTTCTAATAGTTTTATTAAAATCCCCTAAAACTTTTTTTTTCTTTTAGAAAGTTTCAGACTAGATGAATTATAAATCCTGTAAAAAGGTGTAAAACTTCCAGGTTTCAAGGTTACTTTATTGTCATAAAATGGCAGCTTTATACATGTGCAAAGTGTTATGAGACAACATTCCTTTATGACCCCGGAGTAACATATTGTAACATGTAGTAACACTGAACATCACAACACCACAAGGTGCAAATAGGCAGTAAGATGAATAGACAGTGCAGAGATTCAACAATGGTGAGAAGGTTATATAAACTTTTGCATGTTTTGATATTAAATCAGTTTGCAGCATTTACTCCAACATACAGCAGCATACAACACAACAAAGGAACAGATTCAATATAATACAATGCAATAGACAGGACAATAAATAGACAGCACACCAATTGCAATAAAGGATGTAAATCTTAATGGCTGACATTGCACATGGTTATTATATTGCACAGGTCAGTTTTATCATTAAATCCACAGTGGGAGAATTGACAATACTGAACTTGATACCTGATTTGGCAGTAAACAATGAACAATAAAGTGCAGCTGCAATTTCAAGGTAGTTTTAGCATATGCAGTTTAGAAGTGCTTAAACAGTATAGATGTTACTGTGCGTTCAGATTTCTGATGACTTGCAGTATGAAGCTGTTGCATAGTCTAGTAGAGATAGAGTGGTAGCTTCGATAGTCTTTTCCAGATGGTAAAAGAGAAAAGAGTTCATGTAGCGGGTGGGAATGGTCGTTTACAATGTTTATGGCTCTGCTGTAGCAGCGGGTCTGGTAAATGTCTTTTAGGGGGGGTATGTACAGACCAATGATCTTCTCAGCTGCTCCCACTATCTGTTGTAGTGTGTTACAGTTCCTGTACCGGACAGTGATGCAGCTAGAGAGCAGACTTTCGATGGTGCTGGCTTTGCCATCCGATCATACTGTCTGCGAAGAATCAATGTTGTGTGGGGCTGACAAACATGAGGTGTAGTGTTCAGTGTTGGGGAGTAAACATGAGGTGTAGTGTTCAGTGTTGGAGAGTAAACATGAGGTGTAGTGTTCAGTGTTGGGGAGTAAATACTTACATGTAGAAATTCCTTCTTTTGGCATATTCCCAGACAACCCAGCAAAACCACTGGAACCTTTCAGCTTACGACATATGCTAGAAAGGTAATCAAATGTAATGTTCCATTACTATGTTGAAGTAATCAAAATAGTTAAATTACATATTACATTTTTAACAGGGTAACTAGTAAAGTGAAACCTTTTACATTTAGGTGACTTTTCCTACACTGGAAGTGTAGTAATGGCAAGACACAGAGAGGTCTGGGAGCTGATGGAGCTCCTGGGAGCTGATGGAGCAGGAGAAGCCCATTTATCCCTGGATCGTGGTCCACAGCCAGACAGAGAGTCAAAACCAGGAAGGAGCAAATGGAGAAAAAGTAAAGTGTGAAGAGAGGCAGAAGCCCATACAATGAGTACAGGGAAAATAACCAAATCTAAGACAGTCAGCACAAGGCAAGTAGACCAGGAAATCAAGCAGGAGTCACACACAAGCTGTTGTAAATGACAACAATGATTTTTATAGCCTACAGGGGTGCCTTTAGTATTCAGGGGAGATGATATGAGGACCTAGTGGGCATGACTTGCTGCTCTCTAGGCACCCTAACCCTGAACAAGGTCAAGATAGTGAACATATCTATGTAACATGGCAATAGGAGGACTGAAGAGGGTCTGGGGGTTTAATAAAACCTTATAAAGGGAAAAAAGCAGGGAAGACAGCACAGGCCACTAGGTCTGGGGTGTGTGCTCTGTCTGTTTGGGGCAGATCAGTAAAACATTTGATGATGGTGCAAATAGGGCTGGTAGGAGGACACCCACACCCTCCCCCACCTTAATTCAAACAGGTTTGTTCACCAATGTAGGTTTAAATAAAGTGAAGAGAGCAGGTGCCTGTCAGATAAGGGTGAGCAGAATAGGTGCCTTTCAGATCAGAGTAAGGAGAGGAGGTGCCTGTCAGATCGAGGTGAGGAGAACAGGTGCCTTTCAGATCAGAGTAAGGAGAGGAGGTGCCTGTCAGATCGAGGTGAGGAGAACAGGTGCCTTTCAGATCA
>JAODJW010000019.1:9631206-9644675 GCA_026777045.1 Hyperopisus bebe
AGTCAGTAGTCTGCAACTGTAACGTGATGAGTTTTTTAATGAAATACTGCTCTTTTTCCGGAGAGAAGTGCTACCTGATTGGCCAGTTCGGGGAGGCTTATTAATATTCATGAGAAAGTGCTATCTGATTGGTCGGTGAACGTGCACCCATCCACATGTGCTACCCGTTTTTTGCTGTCAAAAGGTTGGTTGATCCTATGAGGTAGCACTTCTCATGAATATTAATGACGTTTCCCGAAACGCCCCGTAAAACGCAAATTGGCTACCGGCGCAGAGTAATCGCAGTCTGTACAGGAAGTGTCTGTCCATCTGGTTCGCCCTGGACAAACTTCCCCACTACAACCTGTGCTTATCATCTTATTACTCATCACTTATTTATTCTAACTTTTAATTAATACATTTAATTTCAACGCATAAGCCAGGAGAGTGATGTTTTATTTCAGAAGCCAGGTCATTGGAATACTAATAAGAGTTCTTGGGAATGTGACAGCACCGTTTTAAAACTTAATAAGGTCTGCTGAACATATATCCCGAATAGATCATGAGCCTGCGGTGAAATGCAAGACATGGCAAGCAAATAAACTCCGTCATCTTCATACAGTTTTTATGAGACGTGAGTTGCAGACAGACGGAGCGAATAGGTTGGTTTATGAGAGGGCAGGTTTTTTCTCTATCTACTGTAATGTACGTGTGTGAAGGGGTTAAAGGGCTTCTTAATGCCAGATAGCCGGCAGTGCAGCTCGTCCTGCACAGTTCATTACCCCGATGATCGTGAGATAACCACGCCACACCACCTGCAAAAACAGATACCCAAATTTGTACAGCACAAAACTTTGCTTTCGCCCCTGCAACTACAATGGAGTCCTATATTAAGTTCACAAACCAAACCCAAGGAAGGGATCGCATTTTCAGGTGAGTCTGATGCCGTCACACAACTATCACGATCAGTGCTTCATCTTATCGTCAAGATTTAGTTTCTGAAGCGTGACAATATTCCTGCTAGACATTCTTACAATGACATTTTTGTTTTCTATCGATGCCATAATGTAGTTAGAGTGGGGTCCTATTTAAAAAGTAACTACCCGGTTACTTAAAAACTTGTTGCTAGGTTTTCCCATTGCAAAAAGTACATGCCCTTCCTGGAAATGCTCTTTGGATCTGTTTTGGAGTTGTCTTGTTTGTGCATGTTTTTGAAGAAATTGTAATTACACGTGCCTCTTTCCAGGGCAGCGCAGTACGCATGCGCATGCGTTAAGTACTTGATACGAAATAATGCTGCAAAGAAAGAATTAGCAGAGAAACTGCGAAATCTGGAGTCCAACTTGAGCGCCGGGAGGAAGCGTAAGTATGTTTACGTAGGCAGGGTGTCGAAGGGGCAAGGACACTCTGGCACATTCGGGGAGCCAGTACTTTTGAGGGCCCTTGAATACGCCAAAATATAAATTACAACATCACCGTGACGGACCCCCCCTCCACCACCACCCCCACCCCTGCTCAGCAAATTCTACCGTATTCCGAATTTCTTAAGATTGAAAGTGATAGCCCCAGCGGGGTTACGCTTCTGTACATAGGATATAGGCAAAGGGTAACGTAGTGTAGACGATCTAGGCGTGTATGGCCGTTGGACCTTGAAGGGATCTACATGACCGAGCTTAAGGTGATGGATGAAGTCCAGTAGTGTAGGTGTGGTTAGGGTGCTTCAGCACCCCCTCTGTTTGTTGCTGGTAATGCAGTGTTAGTATTGTATGGCAGCGTGGGCATGAATACGGTTTAAAACTAAAATAGCTACCCTGTTTCCGTGCCTGTTATCTTGACAGTTGTTGATAGCTGATGATGATACAAAATAACTTAAATAAAGTTTATTGCTCGTTCTGACTTTCCACACCCAAAGGTTTTGCTGCGTCTATGAGACATTGTTTAAGCCAGTCAGTAACTGACAGTGAGGGCTGTCTTTTGTGGGTTTCTGAAACTTTTTTGTTCCCATTTGTAGTCTGAGGCTTTAAAAGCATGCCGAGTGAAAACTTTAAATGAAGTAAAATTAATGTTCCGAGTACGGTAGCGTATGCTGCCAGTTACAACAGTTGCAACAAGTATTATTGTGCCCTCATGGTAATCAGTGATCATAAAAGCTGTTCATTTCTTGGTCTTTGGCTTATGGTAGGAATGTTTTTGGCGGACAATCAAGCAAGGGTGTAAAATGAGACGTACAGTGGAGAAATATTTCAGAGCTAGTTACACATAAAATAATCAGCAACTTTTGGAACTGTTTCAATCTCTGCCACTGTTGTTTTATGGTTGGTACAGAGAACTCTGTATTATAGCCATAAAGATGACTTGCCAGCACATTTGACAAGGTATGTCAAGACAAGGCAGCCAAAATGCTGTTGTGTAACACGTTTAAAACTCATCCAGGCAGAAATAGCAGATTAAAGCAGGGAGTTGGGAAAGAAAGATGTTTAAACATGCTGAACAATTTCTCTGTGTCTTGAAAAGAGGAACAAATGAATATTCAGCTTTATCTGGGCGATTGCCGTGATTGTGCTTTGATTGGCCGGCTGCCCGCCTGCCTCCTGCCCTCGTACACATGGCATCCCATGTGTCAGAGTAGCCGTGTCCGCGTCGGGGTTCTCCATGCGTGCTATCATCACGTTTCCCAGCATCCCCCTCTTCCCCTTCAGTGTTCAGGCTGGGGAACACCGTGAGCTCGGTGGACGCGGCGGCCCATGCACTGCAGCTGACGGACCCGGTATTGCAGCTCTGCCTGACCGGCGCCCACCTCAGCCGTGCCCTGTACTTCATGTGTGACAACCTGCTGTGGGCCCGGGCCGTGGGCTTGGCCCCTGGGTTCGACAAGGAGCGGTGGGGCCTTCGCGCCTCCTCCTGCTACCTCCTGAGCCTGCTGCTCAGCCTGCTGCGGGACGTCTACGTCCTGGCCCGGCTGGCGGCCTACTACGCCCGGGAGCGGCAGGGCTGCCGTCAGGCCCCCCCACCTCCCGGCAGCACCGACAACGGCTCGGCCTGCTGCCACCCCCCAGGGGACGTGCTTCCGTCCGACCTGATGGAGGCACTGTGGGCCAGCCCAGCGGTGGCCCTGGATCTGGTGAAAAACGCGTGTGACGTCTTCATCCCGCTGGACCGGCTGGGCGTGTACCAGAGCGGCGCCGGCGTGGTGGGCCTGTGTGGCCTGCTGTCCTCTCTCATAGGAATATTAACACTGCTGGAGCCTCGTCTGAAGCTGACGCCGTGATGGTGCAGAACTCCGGAGGTCGGCTCTGCTCCGATCGTACCTTCTCACGGCAGTGTGTTCAGCCGGCGGCTCTATTACTGGTGCAAGAGGTCGATCTTCTTATTCACGAGGGATTTCTATCCAGTGTTTGTCTAGGGCTAATGTCAATAAATCTAACAAAAGTCAGATAATCACACTGATCTGGCAGTGGCAGTGTTGTTAGAAACCTGAATAAAATGAGCTGCTGTGTTTCGGCGCCTCAGATAATGACCAGACGGGAAAACAAGTATAGGGAGCAATAAAACTGGTATTATTTCTTTGATAAAATACTGTGTGGCTAAAATGGTGAAGATCCCCTATCTAGCATATAGGGAGATATTCAGTGATGTGATAAAGATGAAGCACTTTTTCATGGAAATGTGCAGCAGCACAGATTCGCAGGCAAATTACAATATTAACCGGGAAAGGAAATAAATCTTGAATCTTTTACAGAGGAAGCCAAACTAAAGCCTGCAGGTGGCCTTATGGATTAACTTACAGGCAGGTACATGGTGCTTCAAACAAAAAACTACTGTATGGAAAGTGACTTTAACTGTGGCTGCTTTGCTGGGAGCATTTGATTTATGCAAGCCTCAACGCACATATCTACACATTTTGGGGTGTCCCGTTTTCTACAGTACACTGGTAACTGTAACTGGTTCTGCACTGCCTATGGTTCTACCTCACATACAGCCAGTCTTTTATGCATCAGTCTGCAGTCGGATCACTTTTCTCACTTGATTTGTTGGGAGATTTTTTTTTTTTTTTGATTTATATTTTGTGTCATAAAAAATTAAAAGTGCAAAGATTCAGCCCATTTAGCTGTTTGCATGTTATGGTGACTCTGCAGTTTCAAAAAGGTAAAGAACGGTCTACGTGGCTCTGAGACTGAGCAGTGACTTGGTAAAGAATGTTTAATGAACTAGAATCCTGCTGTGAGTAGTCAATATTTTCATGTGATCCAAATGCTAAGTTTATCTATCTTTCTGAGGATGGATGTGTATGTGTCATGATATAGATTATTCAGTTAAGAAAATTTAAATAACTAATAAAATTTCTAAATTGATTCATCTTTCATCTGGAAATGTTTTGTACGTCTAGATAAACGCCCCCCCCTCCAGAAATCAAAATTTAGCTGCACATAGTTGCAGTTCAGATTTTGGATGTTTAATGAAAACTACTACCTGCCGACCATCATTAATCCCCACTAACACAGGTATATATTGTGTTTATGTATTTTTGGATACTGAATTCTGAACATACTGAACATTTTCTCAATCACATAACATTTTTCATAATACACATTTTTTAGTTGTCAATTACAGGCAGACTTTTGGATAGTATAGGGTTTTTTTTTTAATTTATTTAAAAAATTATAAATTTCAATATTTTATTTTAATGATGAATAGTTTGAATTCATTTTTTTCTAGTACAGTGGTACCTCAGTTCTCAAACTGAACTCGAATTTCTTAAAATTCGAATTTCAATTTCTTAAAAGTCGAACCAACCAGTAAAAAAAAAAAAAGACCTAGAATCTGAATCTCAGAAGTTGAACCATGAATGCTGACCTAAGATAACTTGTACGCGCGGGGAAATGAGTTACACGGCATGTCTCTCAGTGGAAACAAAGGGTAACGCTTCAGTCTCAGCTTTGCATTCGCTGTGATAGCATCATGCATGTTTACACTAGCTGAATCCATATAGACAGTAAAAATACATTTAGACAATGATAGACAGTAACAGTAATTATTATTATATAATAAAGTACATTTAAAAATAAAGATTTCTTTATTTTAATATAATTAATAATAAACCATTAATACATTTAATTATAATAATATTGTCATGCTGGGAGGGGACGGAATGGAGACAAAGGCGCAGACGCCAGGGTAGCTGGGAATACGAGGTTTAATTACAGGTAAGGCAGGCAAAACGCAGATGGACAATACAATGACCGGACTGGGGAAACAAACTGAAACGTGGATGAAAAACAGAGGACTAATGGCAAGAACCAGAAACAGCTAATCACACTGGGATTCCACATGGGGTTAACGAGGGGGCGTGGCACACGAAAGGAGTGGACGGTCGGGGCAGGACGCATTGGGTTTTTTTTTAACTTTACATATTGTTTGGATACATTTATCTTCTTTACAAATTACTGTTTTGATAAATGTCCTTAGTTGTGTTTAGTACAGTATATGCTCTAGAACTTTTTAAAATTTGAACCAGAGTTCTGAACGGATTAAGTTCAAGTTCTGAGGTACCACTGTATTTATTATATTATTATAAGAGAATATGCTTCAGCTTGGTGCCAAAAGCATCATCAGGTCTAGCCTGGTGGATCAAAAGTCCTGACATTACCACTTCACATTGAGCTTGGTTTAAAGAAGCAGTTTGTCAAATCTCTATCAGAAAATGGACCCTGGTTAATCTGTTTGTGTTGGAAGCTCCCAGTTTTTTCTCAAGTTAAACTCAAAGCATTTTTGTTGGATCTGGTTGCACTGAAAGATCTGGAAAATGCTTGGGTACAGTTGAAATAAGTTATTTATACATTTTAGGTAACAATAAAGATTCAATTTATAATGAAACTGTGAAAATGTATTATTTAACTTAAAGGAATTGGGTTGCAATGAGTCTCAAAGTAGACTTTTTGGATTTGCATTTGTAATTTTTCCCTGAATACCTTGGCGTGGTGAATGAAGAGCAGAGTGAAAGATTTCATCAGGACTTGGAGAGAAGGCACCAGGGAGGCTGGGATGCTGGTATAATGGCCGCGTACTGCTGCATGCTTCCTCCAGGAAAAGCACACACACATCGGGCCACAAAACCAAGCTGTGGAGCAAAAGAAAAACTAAAGCATCAAATAGTTTCATGCTAAATTTATTTAGAACGATAGTTACATTAATAAATAGTGTCATTNNNNAAAGAAAAACTAAAGCATCAAATAGTTTCATGCTAAATTTATTTAGAACGATAGTTACATTAATAAATAGTGTCATTTGTTTAATTAAATTTCATATGTAAATGTGCCATAATGGAAACACGTGATGTTTGTGATTAAACTTTACAAACCTGTGTAATATTTTGACTGCCCCATGCAATGAATACTCATTGAGAACCAGGCTTATCTGGTTGTTTGCCAGAGTCACCCATTCTTTTAAACATACTGACAATCCTCATGGATTCAGTGAATCTTATAGGAGCCTCAGGTGCCTTAAGCTACGTCAAAACAGTTTGATTATTCCAAGTTAGCAGGCTAAAATGTATAGACCCATACCTCCTTCACACACTGGGATACCATTAGAGGGGACGTACCCCAAAAAAGGTAGAGCAGTAAGGAGTCTGAAGGCAGGCAGGTCAGCTTCTGAGCCTGAAGGACAATGCACGCCCCCTTCCAGGATCAGCTGAGGAACCTGTAGAGCAGGGGTTTCAGATTCTGTCTGTAGGGAGAGGTGTGTCAGTCACATAGCACCCTCACCCCTGGGTAAATGCTGTTTTAGTGCAGTGCTTCTGAATCCGATCCCCGGGGATCCCCAGACGGTCCATGTTTTTGATTGTTCCCAGGTCCCGGCAGGGAAAGAGTAAAAACATGGACTGCTGGGTGTCTGTCCACAAGGACCAGGTCGAGAAGCACTGCTGTGGAGTATTCCAGCGGCCATACCTGTCAAGTTGTGCATTGTGTGAATTAGACTCCATTTCTTAGGAAAAAATTGTTTGTTTTTCATCTCTCTCCAAATTGAACAAATGCTTAGTGTTAATTTCAAAACTGTCATCCATTTCAAATGTATCCTTTGTAGGATTGTGGTGAGCCAAGAGCATTTCCCAGCATGCAATGGCCACAAGGCAGAGGGCTTCCCAGAAATGATGAGTCCTTCATAGAGCATAGACTCACACACAGAATCACATCCTACCAGCAAACCAAGGACACCAATTTATCCAACTACATATTTTTGGACTGCAGGAGGAAAGATGCACACTTTTTATGTTCTACAAAAACATTGAACTGAAAAATAACCTAAGCATCAGAGTGGAAGTTGGGCATGATGCCCAAGTGATACGATTGGTGAGGCCTCAGATCCCTGGTGGGTGGGATTATCATGCTCTGGCCAATCAACATGCAGTTTTCTGATGGCTTACGTTAATTTCCATTGAGTTAAAAAGAGAAGGTGACCATCAGCACATTAATAATCTCACCACCATTGCATAGTAAGCATCAATGCTCCCATTACAATCTAGCTGTCAGAGATCAGGGCCCTGCATCATGTGTAGCCAGAAACTCCTCAGATTTAAGGAACCCCAGTTTAAATGACTATCTTCACTTACATTTTGCCCAGACTACCTTAAATCCGACAAGTCATCTGGCTAAACAAATGATACAGCCCCCAGGCTTCCTCACCCTTGGATAATTAGGTATTATGATTAATGATAGGATTGGCATTTGCTGCTTTTAGCTGGGCTGGGTTTTCATTTCCCCATTTCTCTCTCAATTGTCTAATCACACTTTGTTTCTTTTTCGGTTCTCTAACGAGTTATCAGAATCGGACGTTTTTATGCTGTGATACCTGCATGCTTCATGTGAGTCTGCCCACTTAATGGCAAGTAATAGCACATCTGATCACAAACCTGAGGTTTTTAAAATCAGGGTTTGTGATACTCTTTTGCCTCACAATGACCTTTACACACCTTATACATGCTTCTGGTCAATCACTGGAAGCTCAGCCTAGAAGTATTTCTGCCTCAGTTGGCACCTTGACAGCTCAGCATTTATTACAGGCAAAACAACGGCTGTCAAGTAAACAAACAGGGACGTAAGCATGCCCACTTTATGCCAGGGGTCATCAGGAATCAGCCAGTGACCGGTTTCGCTTGCAGAAAGTTGCTCAAACAGGCACCCGCCACCCAAATTGTGAAACATTCAGGGACATTTTGGCGACCTGCGGCTCTTCATCGATTTGTAAAGTTCATCTCCCGGGCAACAGGAGAAGTTGGCATGCAGTAAATCTCAGGTCCAAAGCCCGAAAAAGGGCAGAGGCTCACAGATTAACACTGTTTAATTAGCCATTTTTTCTTATTTTTCCAGATTCCATGTACTGAAGTGATTCTAAAGGTTAATGAATTAAAAAGCAAACGCCTTTCTACAGACTGAACATGAAATCCAATTTAAGGTGGCTGCCCTCTGTCCTTAATAGACTCCTTACTGCCATCTGGTGGAGTCACCCAATAACAAGAAAAACAACAGCTGATGAAAAGACGTTTATTTTATTGAGACATTAAATACACTGTATTTTTCCCCCAAACTTAGAGTGGTTGGTAATACATGGCCTTTGAATGAGATGTTTGCAAAAATAAATATCCCATTTCCCTCTATACAGGGAAGTCTGGTCAGTTTTGAAAATTTTTGAAAAGGTTGTGCAAAGGGAAAACGGGAAAGAAAGCAACTTAGACAATAAATTATTTCTTACACAAATCTTTCCTACAAATAGGACAAAACACAGAGACATATACCAGATTTTTTTTTCACATTTCTAAGACATTTACTTACATCAGAAGAAAACGAAACCACAAAAAAGATTAAACAGAAAATTCCCTAAACGATAGATTTGTTTTGTTCGCGCAGTTTCAATTCATTAAAAGTGACTCTTTTGCATTGGAAAAAGTACAGACACGCTCAACAGTTCTGCAGCGAGATTCCACGGATCACCTTTCTGTAAAAGCTGCAGGTTTGCACAAGTATCAGGCATTTGTAAAATGCAATTTAGAGACATGATGCATTTGAGTGCATACATTTTGTTCCGTATATGACACGCATTCAAATGCATTTCACTAGGTCCCACTTAACAGGTAAAATCCGAGTTATTAACACTCCTGCACCCCACCCCACCCCACCCCACCCCACAGAAGGCACATTCACCCAAAACCAGCGAGTAACTAATGGGCGGTTTTTAAATTTCTCCATTTATTTTCTGGACTACAGCTCCCCACTGCCCACTATTGGCAGGCTCTATGACGACAGGTGGCTGAAACGGTACAAGGTACCATAGTACCGGTGCACCGTCACCCAAAGCCAGTGACCCGAGTCGCTTTGGCGGAGGTCGGCAAAGGTGCCACCGCGGACCTGACACCTACACGCGGATCCGACTCCACCGATCGGTGGCACCGGCCATCTATATCTAAAAAGGAAATAAATTAAGATGAAGATAAACAGCAGATTTTGTCGATGGAGTCAAATCTACAATTTTCTAAGACTGCTGCTATCGGCTATGTTACACATTGCAGTACACAAGCCCCAAACGCCCAGCGAATCTGGCAGACGCCCTACTGGAAGAGAGAAGCAACATCATCTACCTAATACTCCACAGAAAGACCTCGAAAAACATTTTTTTTTAGTTACACTTTTTTGATTCTGGAATCCTTTTCAGGCAGAAATCAGATGAATCGAAGCATTTAAAGCACATTTACAGGAGCAAAATGAACCCATTCTACTGCAGAAACCACAGTCTATATGAGGAACACATTACACATGCATAAAACTCAGGGGGCAAAAAAAATCCCAGGCCTTTCCCCTCTCCCATTAAAAGAATAGAAAAGTGCCCACACTGATTGATAGTGTGGCTGAGACTAAGACACAGCAGTATAGAGGAGGACACTGGCATTTAAGACTGAACTAGAGCACATTCAAGTGGTGAGCTGTAGCCAAGTACAGTAATAGTAGTAGTTTCATGTGGTCTGCTTTATTTAAGGCATCTAAATGGACAGACAATAGCACACGGGGAGAAACTTTACTCCACTGGCTTCAGGATGGAAACCACGTCCTTTTGGCAAATCCATCAGCCCCGACTCTGCTGCCATTTCAGACATGAACCAGTCTAGGCCTGACACTCCCCCCTCCAACATCGGAAGCCCAGGGGCAGAAAGCCTGAGCATTGAGAGAGCTGAATGCCAAAGGGACACTACATCTGGATGGCGGGGGGGGGGGGCGGCTGCAGACCAGTGGCCAGCTGCAGTAAATCAATAACACAGGGATGACAGAAAATGACAGCCTGTCACATTCAGGATGGGGGTGAGCTGGGCTTCATCAGGCAGGGGGTAGCAAGCCCCACAGTAGCCCCCCCACATAAAACCCTCGCCACTGGCCTGACCAAATGTATCCCTATTAGTGTTACAATGAATGAATCACAGCAGAAACACATAGGTGTTTGAGATGAACAGCGACCCGGAAGTAAAAAAATTCAAAATCTGCCCGGAAAATAATGCTTGTATATGCGTTTATGTGAAATGATAAGCGAAACCCTGGAATTTGGAGGCTCAGACAGTGAGACGCGCGTGTGGGTCTCCAATTCAGGCTTCCACGCTAACTGATTCAGCCTTGCTACCTTGCAAGTTCGGCCTATCACTGATAAAATGAAGAAGCACCATCAAAAACCCCAGCCAGCTATTGGTTCCTTCTGATGTCCATTACTCTAAGCATGGCCAATGAGCGGTTTGGCAGTGGGTGAAACAAGGCAGCAGACTGTATGCATCCCCATACGTCAGAGATCTGAGTCACCTTCATTATCGCTGGCCTCAGCATCAGGGCTTCCGGATAAATACATGTGAATAACAGAACCACGTCTGGCCAGCAGAGCCCTAGGCACGGCGGCTCCGACACTCCCGTCAGCGTGACGTTCCGCGCACGGTCTGTAACCGCCAACAGTAGCCTGCAGAAGCGTTTTATTTTCCAGCTAGAGGAGGAAAAATTTGGCCAAGAACGAGACTTCACATGGTAACCAATCCACATACTACACAAAGGGTCAATACATGAGCGGAGGTCCTTGAAAATCACAGGTCGGTGGTCAGTGTCCGTGGCTAGGAGGCAGCGCGCGAGCGGTCGTACTCCGAGATGAGCACCTTGATGTGCGACAGCTTCCGGTGCAGGTACTCGCAGCGCTTCTTCTCCTCCCGGTAGTCGGGGAACTTCTGCGGAGCAGCACAGAGCCAGCAAAGGTCACCGGGGGAAAACGGCAAGGACCGCGTGCGGCTCAGACGGCTCGGCTTAACGAACACGTTACGTGTGGAAGCATCTGGAAATGATTTCGTTTGTCACCTAAAACCGCATGCAGTGATATTTACGCACTACAAGCCCTGACTCATCCTACCCACAATGCCTCACCTTCTTATACTTCCTGTACTTGTCCAGGATCTGATCCTCCATAACCTGCAAGAGACACAGCAGTGTGTTGAGAGAGACACCAGGTGGCAGCAGCCACACAACCCCCCCCCCCCCCCCCTACCTCCACCATAGATGACGTACCTTGTACTCCTTTGTGCCGGGCGACAGACTCTTCATCTTGGAGCCCAGCTGGATGAACATCTGCGTGATGCTGCCAATTCGCGAGTGCAGGTTCCTGTACTCCTCATACTCAGCGCAGAAATCATCACTGTACTTCTGCCGCTGCTCCAACTCCGTGATGGCGATGTAATTTCTGACGGGAAAGGGGAGGGTGGCGTTAGCTACCAAGCCAGATGAGTCATCTGCAAGCCTTTCTTTGGAGTAGGGAGGCAGCAATGATTCATGAGAAGCAGCAGAACCATGCGACTCACGAAGCTAAAGGGGCGTGATGGCATTTGCTCTCTATCCTGAACTCTCTTGCCGTTGGGCAAGTGCGCAGGCAGCCTGAGCCAATTCCTCAGAAAATACGCTCCAAAATCAGAAATATGTAAGCCCCCACTTTGATTTCACCATGATAAATATTAAAAAAATTAATAAGCTTCCAGACCAAGATTCACAGCCTGACAAAAAAAAAAAAATGGTGTATAATTATCATTATTGGGAATTAATCCTAATGTATTTCATTCAATAGCTAAAGAAATACAATAGTAATTACACAAATTCTGCATTCAAATATTGTTATTTTATTTTATTGAGCAGATGGCTTTTATCTGAAGCGACACAGAATTGAGAAAGCAGGGTCAGACAGTTCCTGGGGGGTCAAGAGCCTTTGTCAGGGGGGCCCAAAGGGTAAAATGACTGCTGACTGCGGCACTTCATTTGGCACCCTTCCGATCGCGGAGAGAGTCCCAACCTGCAGAGCTACACGCTGCGTGGAAAATATACACTTAGCCCTACACAATGTCACGGAAGCAGATTGTTTTGAGATATGTTCCATGTTTGTTTTTGATTCAAGCTTTCACTCAGCTTTTAAAGCGAGACGGAATGTAAATACATGTAAGGGCACATGAATGATGAATTGTAATTTCCAAATTTTACTTTACAACAGTGATATGAGACAAAAATGAGTTGTTTACTTATGTGTGACCAGAATTGGGGAGGGGGGGGGTTATATTCAGCTGTCATTCAGTCACCATATCAGCTTTGAAATCGAGAGCTATTCAATGACAGCGCAATGACTTTTCTGGTCTGTAGGTGGCAGTAGTGATGGGGCACATAAGAGCCCTATACTGTCCACAGCACAGCTCTGACAGACAGATGGATTCTCAGGGCTCAGGATACTGAGAGACTGCAGCACGTGCTTTCTTTCTCTGAATGGGTCTTTCTCAAGACATATATGCCAACCTCTTTGCTATTTCTATGGATTGACATCCAAGTATTAATATCGCCAATAGCAAAGTGAATTCTTGGGTGCGGTTCCATTTAAAAACAGAGACAGCAGCATTTTAAACAATGAGATGCCCTGGTAGAGGCTGACAGCACATGGGGATATTACAGAAAGTGGTCAGTCCTTCTTGGTTAGGTAGGCATGAACAGGAATTGTGCGATGTGACACACATCTGTTTGATCAGATGGAGAAATGGGGATTTCTCTTCCCACAGGCATTTATAAAAGCAGAACTGTGTATTATACATTCTTTGCTTGAGTTAATCAGAGACACCACCTAGGAAGCTCAACAACAGACTGGATCTCTATCATGCACATGTGCATGAACACATCATTCAGGGTACTGCGAGATGCCTGTTTTGTGCGGACATTGTATGTGACAGTAACACAATGGTGACAGCAGACAGCCCCGCCCACACACTGGCCCCGCCCACACATCAGGCCCACTCACATCAGGTAGTCTGGGATCTCTGTGGGGGTGTCTGGGGAAGCCGGTTCGCTGGCCCCTTCATGGCCTGGAGGCAGAGACAGATAAAAAAAAAAAGGAGTATATCTGAGCTGTCAAGGCAAATGTGACGCGCTGATAAGGGCGGGTGGGCGGACTCATCC
>JAODJW010000019.1:9650820-9666770 GCA_026777045.1 Hyperopisus bebe
GGGGGCTGAATGTGCGTAATCTGCCAAGTGCACAAATGTTAGCCTGGTGAACTAAAAAGCTTTCCATATCCAGAACTACCACTTTCAATATGGCCTCAAAAACTCCAGACAATAATGTCAGGCCGAGAGACTAACACGTTTCGCTCCAATAAGGTACATCTAAAATTGAACAAAAATGCATTTTAATTCACACATTTTCATTGCAACAATGTTCAGGTAATGACAGTAATGCTGAAAAAGTTATAACTGTTCCTTTTTTAAAGGACACGGGTGCGTCCTGTTCTCACTGTACTTGCGGTTAAATCGCGGGCAGCGCTGCTGGCTCATTATGAAAGATGGTTTCTTTGTTTACAATCATCCAATTGCTCTTGATGTAGCATCAAGGGGTTTTTCCCGGTAAACCGTAACACCGTGGTCAAATGCAGGCGGCCCACTGAGTGCAGAGCCCAGCGCAGAGCGGCGCCCCACTTACAGAAAACCGCGGCGAGTGCTCCGCGCGGCTCCCACTGTGTAAACACGCGCGAGTGTCAGCTAGGGTTCACCTTATTTTTGCTTTCACTTCATTCATGGTAAATTCTCACTCTGCTAATGGTATCGTGTAGGGGGGGTCACATGTACATGGCCTTCACTTTGTTCACATGCTCTGGGAAGGGGGGGGGGCTGTATTCTCAGGACAGAGCGTGTTTTCCCCCACCTGACTGAGTCACAGGTTGGTCAGGGAATCACGTTATTACGTAGCTAATCAGGCAAAGAGATGCAGAGCATTTAACGTAAACCTATGCCCACCTGGCGTAGGGCACCCTCCAGCACCGCAGACCCCAAACCAATATTACAGAATCAGGACTGGAAGACAGCTTACTGGGATGTGTGGAGCCAGGCTTGATCTCGATGGCCGACCGGCTCCAGATGTCCTTCTCAACTTGTGACATTCGCTCGCGCGTAACCTGGTACGAGTCGTCGGTGGCACACACCGTGATCTTGTCCTGGATGCTGCCCTGGCCCTCCAGCTGCTCCCGACCCTCTCTGTGCACCGAAAACAAGGTCAGTTGGCCGCGCCAGTCTGAAGCTGCTCTAAATCTCCTTCCTTTATTAAGCGGGATCTCCCCACAACTACACAGCCCTGTTTTTACAGAGGAGATTTATTTTAAGCAGTGTACTGAAGCAGGGCTTCTCTTGGGATTTAAACCAACAACCTTCAGGTTATGAAATGGTGCCCTTAACCACTAGATTATCAGCTAGTTTGCTGCCTCCCTCCAGTCACGAAAGGCAGAGAAACCACGATTTGGTGCCCAGCAGAGTGTTCTCGCCCGACCTGGATGGATCAATGATAGAACGTCCAGGAGTAATCAGAAGGTGGCTGGGACACGTCCACCAGGGAGGCAATTAATGAGTAATGACGTATCCCATCTGAGGTGGCGCTTTAACGAGGGCCCACGCGTTGGCTAAGCAATGGATAACCGGACCTGTGAAATATTTAACCGGCGGTATCCAGTGGCAGTCCGCCGGAAGGTTCCATCGCCTGACGTCTGGAGTAGCAGCGCTCCAGTCTGTGTACACCATCCGCAGGTCACTAGCAGATTGATTGGAGGTGCCAAAATTCCTTGGGTCTATTGCAGCACAGGCTAAATACTAGGACTGCCTGTGATGATGGTGTTTTCTACAATATAATGAAGGGAATTCATCTGTCCTGATTAAATACGCACCGCGCTAGCTATGTGGAGTTTATGGAAGCGCTGAGCATGCTAACACACAATGGAGTGGGGGGGGGAGGGCTTTTTACAGCCCTCACAGCAGGTGCTGTGGTGAGCTCTGGACATTTGTGTGCGTGCGGTTGGCTCGATACCATGAGGGAAGCTTAATGCCCTCCTCACCCACATGGGGGCGTTAACCACGGCGTCACCGACAGAGAAGAGCGAATACTGGAGAAGGGTGATAACAGCCATTAAAGACCCATTACAGTATGGAGGAAGAACACAGGCCACAGCAGTGCCACGTTTAAGCAGAGACATCCTATACTGGTGTGTGTTGGATAAACTGGGCTGGGGTTCTGGTACTGCTTACCCAGAGACATACTGATGAATGCAATCCAAGCTGGCTTGTGGTTTGTCCTTGCTGTCGCTGGACAGGTAGAAGGAGAAGAGTCTGAATCCATCCGCAGAGTCTGCACACGGGGCCGGGATCTTGATGTACTGCAGAGTGGGGAATCAGGGACTACAGTCAGAGCTCAGCCTGGGACCCTTGGAACATGACGTGTCCGCGGCATGTGACCATCGCCAGCTGCCACATCTGACGACTATGGTGTTCTCCATCTTAAGCCAGCCTTCACACAGACGGGTCTCTGCCCTCCAGCTCGCCCTCCTGCTCCAGGTCACACACTCAAGCCTCTTTCTCATTACCAATGCTGGGGCATGTGACTAGCAAACCAGTCCATGTTCATATGAGAAAGTAAAAACACCTGTTTAATTGGACCAGGGATTAAATTAACAGGAAGCGCAGCCGCACATCAGACGTAATTTAATCCTGACACCTCTCACCTGGAGAGAGAGTGGGGGGTGGGGTCAGAGGCTGCGCTGGGCTCCTGGCTCTGGGCCGGGCCAACGGGAACGTGACACAGTGCGGCCTGGAACACAGAGTATCTGGACAGACGCCATGTACCCCTGGCGTCCTGTAGCAGGCATGATGTTCCCAGACGGCAACTAAGGTCATGCAGACATGCAGACACACATGCACGCGCACGCACATACGCAGGTGGAGATTCTTGGAGATCTTTCTGCTACAGCCAGCTGTTAAAGTGCATTTGAGGGGAGGGTGTGTGCAACAGAACAGGCACCCACAGCCCCTGGAAAGAGAGACGAGACAGACCGGTCTCACAGGCACGTGGTTTGAGCCCCAGGCTGGACCGTCCACTCCCAGCTGAGGGCTCCGAGCTCCAAAGGGTAAATACAATCCCACAGAGGTCCGTCAGCCAGCCAGCCAGAGCCTCACTCACGGTCATTCACCGTCACGCACGGGCATGTGCGACAGCCCAGGCAGAAGGCATCATGAAGAATGATCAAATCCTCCACCATCACAGCCCCTGGAGACATGGGGTGCTGGCATCTCCTCTCCACAGCCTGTTAGTGAACCCCGAGACGCGGCTGCAGAGTGTCAAAGCCACCAGGCCGAAAGATGCAGTCAGGTCTGGGTCCGACATCCGTCCACATGGCCATGACAGCCGTCACCCTCTCCATTGCTCTTTGGCTCATTTTTGGGAAGGGAAACTTCACACTGATAGTGATAAACACTCTCGAGGGAAGTGTCAGGTTCCTTGTGCGGCATCTTGGACTTCGTGTGTGTTCCCAGCGGCCTCGCCAGCACGGAGCTGCGGCGGTGCAAAGACCATGGACTGGAGCAGACCGGATTGGGCCAGACAATGTGGTCACCGGTAACTGCAACATTACCCGGCCTGCTGTGGGCTGCTTCTGGGAAAGTCTCACCAGCAGAGGACAGATGGGAAAGCAGACAGACACACACAAACACAACCCACACAGCACACACACACACACTATAGACACATAGCACCAGACTAACAGACCCTCCACATTACAAACATTGGCCGTCAGAGCCAAGACAGTTTCCCCCACTGGCAGATTCCCTTACAGCTGATCACTCTGCAGAGGCCAGAAGGTCGTTTGCTTTGCGCATATCCACACAAGCAGGCCTTTGCTTGCGTAACCAGCAGAGACGGCGCCCCTCCTGGCCAAACCTCAAACCTCTTGCTGGCTGTACACCCAAGCTGAGTTCCTGGCTTCTCCGTCACTTACAGAGCAGCCCAACAGATGCTGTGAGACTCAAAGGCTTATCAGGCTTACAGCTGGATGCTGTGATCAGCAAGGTCCATCCAAACAGTATTGACTTTTAAGACAGCAGCTATTGAGACAGAGCCAGAGACTAAGGGGACAGGGCATCCTCTGGGACACAGACCACGTGGATGGGCCATCCTCGGGGACACTGACCATGGGGATAGCCCATCCTCAGGGACAAGGACAAACAGCAGAGATGGCCCATCCTTGGGGACAGAGACAGAGACCGAGAGAACAGCCCTTCCTCAGTGGCACAGACTAAGACCACAGAGACGGCCTGTCCTTTGAGACAGAGATGGCCCATCCTCAGGCTCACAGACCATGGGGACGGCCCATCCTCGGGGACAAAAAAAACTGTTGGGAGGGCCCATCCTCGGAACCAGAGAGGGAGAATGTAGGAACAGCCCATCCACGGGGAGAGAGACCACGGGGATGGCTCGTCCTCAGGGATAGAGACTGAGACCATGGAGATGGCTCAGGAACAGAGACCAAGACCACAAAGATCTTTGGGGACAAAGACTGCTGAGACAGCCTCTCTTTAGGAACAGAGACAGAGACGGCAGGGATGGCCTATCCTTAGGGACAGAAACCAAGACCTCGGGGATGACGTGTTCTCCGGGAGAGAGACCGAGACCATGGAAATGACTTGTCCTCAGATAGAGGGACAGAGAACACAGGGATGGCCCACATCCCATCCTCAGGCCTGAGAGTCTCCTGAAACTTACCTCTGTACAGCAGCTTTATCATCACACCATTCACACAGAGGTATTAAGGGAGAAGCCAGGTCCGCAGTGCAACATACAGACAGATAGGGAGTCTATTGTGGTTGTGTGAGACAATATCAATATCGCATGTTATGCACAAGCAATTGTCACATCGCAAGGACTGCAGTAGCTCGGCTAAGATCAGGCTTTTTCATACCTTCATACTGTCATGACGGACATTATACATACAGTAAGTTCCCTGGTTAAGAATGTCTGACTTACAGACAACTCGTACTTAGGAACCGACTGGCATGGAGCCTATTATACTAAAAATGTGAGTCAAATGCAATGGAAAACATTGTATAGTTTCAGCGGTTTGTCAGCTCAAGGAAAGAGAATACCATCTACTGTTTTAAGATGGATTGTGCACTGTTCTGACTTGCCTACAAATTCGACTTAAAGATTAGAAACACATCTCATTCCTAACCCAGGGACTGCCTGTGTATGCCAATATTTTTAAATCTTATGATAAAATTCATCAGGCAGGGAAAGGGTACACCATGATAAGATTTGCCAAACAGAGACCATCAATAAGTTTCCCCAAAACAAATTTTAGCAACCTTAGCAATTTTTACTGATTGAAAAAGAACAATATTACCTACTGTATGTTAAAAAGGGTCTCTACAGTTTACCCCCTGCTTTTGCAGAAGCTCTGCATGCACTCTCCAGGACAGTCATAAGCATTCTCATCCTTGCTGTGACTCGCTCATAAATATTGAGGCACGTTTGTGAGAAATTTAACAAAAATGAGTGAGAAAGACAATAGTGAAAACGAACTGGTCATGAAAAAGCATTCGTCTTTCGCCCAACAGAAATATTTTGCACTCCACAGAGACTGTATTGAGCAAAAGCAAATGATTTCTTGGCGCAACTTGCAGCGACGCCAACTTATGAGACAGACTCCATTGGTAGATAATAACTCAAGTTATTATCTACCAATAAGTTCCCTTTCGCTTTATTTTGGGTACATTTTCAGCTCCTTTTTTGCTTTATAAATATAAGGTGATGTCACTCCTCGCAGTGCTGGAGAGATGGGGGGGGGGGTGGTACCCCATAGGTATTCCTCAGAGGGGCAGGTCCTTCAGTTTCACACCCAACTGCAGTGCCCAGCTCCTGGCATCCTTTCAGAAAGCTTTGTATTAACCTTCTCACCTATGCCCTTTGACCTTGTTTTGACCCCGGTTCATAGAAGCGAGGAGGAACAAAGCTTCTTCACCTTCCTGACAGCTACTCAGCTGCACTCAGGAAAGGAATGCTGGACAGTACTGAGAATCAGCAATTCACCCGCCCTATGTCACAGCCAACCCTACCAAAGCCCTTTCCAACTCTATCCGACCCTTTCCAGCTCTATTCAGCCTTTTCCAGCTTTTTCTATGCCATTTAGAGCTCTATCCAGCCCTTTCCAGCGCTATCCAGCCCTTTTCAGCTTCTTCCAGCAGTATTTGACCTTTTCCAGATCTATGGATCTATCCAGATCGTTTAGAGCTCTATCCAGCCCTTTCCGGAGGCCTCACTAAGGTCCCCCATTAAGTGTTTATGGTAAATGTATGCTTTTGGGTCGAGTTCCTTCGGTCTTATCAAAATGCAAAAGGCTGTACTGTTGAACACTGTTACTACAGGCAACGAAGTATTCAGGAGAAAAACAGCCTGCCCATCACGGAACATCTCCCTGCTACCTTCAAATACCATAGACCTTCACAGGCAAATAAAACTATAAAAACAGACATATGTGGGCAGACAGTAGCATGTGAAATAAACATTAATATCAATTAAGTGCAGCTCTTTCAGGCTTCCTAAGGGAATCAAGTAACAAATTAACAAGCATGGTAGAAGCTGGAGATTTTCTGTTTGCTTTGGAGGCTGGGTCCACCACATAACACAACTTCATTACATGAAACATGAGCAGAGATTGCTAAAAAACTAAAAGGACAGGCAACCATGGGGGGGCATCATACTGACAGTTTCCAGGAACACCAAGGCGGGGGTCCCATCTGCCTCTGAGCCTCTTTACGGGAGGGTCAGTGATGCAAAGGACCAACTAAAAGTTACCAACAGAGGCAGAGACATTACCCCTGCAGCACTGCTGGCCCTGCCCCCAACAGACAGCACACCCTGAACCCCCACCAATCCCAGCCACTCGACCTCACAAAACCCCACGCCCCTCCCGACCCCACACAGTACGAAACGCATAACCCCCCCCCCCAACCAAGAAACAACAGAAACATGTCACACTAAGCATAAGCAATGAAATATCTATGTTCTCCTTTCACTGTGGTTGGCTTCCCGTCATCTTTCTGTGCAGGGGGACCCTAATTCTTTAAGGGTGGGGGGGAGCTGTGCATGTGTAGGAGCAACAGGCCCCTGGACAGAGTCCCCACATGCACAATTAGCCCCCCCCCCCACACACACACACACACACACACACACACACACACACACACACACACACACTTCACCTTCTCATTATAATCTGCATCAGTCAGCCCCACCCACTGTGGCTCCGCCCACTGGAGCTCCATCCACCCCCCCCCCCCCCCCTTCTTCCTACATCTTCATCAGCACACATCGCTTAACTCAGTGGCGCCTGCCTGTGGCTGGCTGCCGTCCCTGCAGATGTGGGGGGCTCCACAAAGCTGTTGAAAGACCCGGGGTCATTGAAACTGCTCAGAAAAGTGACCAAACACTGGAGGGGGAGGGAGGCCAAGAGAAGAGGGGGGCATACCAGGGGAACAGCTAGTTATACGATTCTAACTGCTGCTTGGGCGGTTTGGCCAATCACTGGCCTGAACCAGTGAACCAGTGGTGAACCAGTGGTGGCCAGATAAACCCACTCTCACTGGTCATTTGGTTAAAGGGTTAACGCTCACTATCCAAAGTCCCCCATCCCCTTAAAGTCACTCCTCCCATTATGCCAGAATAGGGGGCTCACGTCAGTGCATGGGCTTGTCTAGACAAAAAGCCAGGGTCACATGACCCCATGTGGCAGTTAGGATGGGGCAGCGGGGGAGGGGTGATTAACGTTACCCCCCTGAGGACAAAACACAGTTTCTTTCCTATCCTTTGGATGAGTTTTCCCCACAGATTTTACAATACTGGAATGAACAAAATGAACAAGTTTACAAAATACACAGTGTATCAGCCACTAGCTGCAGAAATGTGGTAGGGTGCGCGCGCACACACACACACACACACACACACACACACACACACACACACACACGCCTCTCACCTGTCACTGACCCATATTACTGGAGCTCGCTCCAAGCCACCCCAGCAAAACTCAAAAGCTGGCGGAAAACGACAGCAGATAGTTGTGCCATTTAATTTCCCCAAACTAAAGTGGCAAGTGTCACCCCCACAGCAGGCATGTTTACGGTGCACTCATCCACAGAAAAGCCACCGCTGCTGCCTATTCGTCCACTCCGGCCCCGCCGTGTTGACACTAGTAAAAATAGACTGACCACACAAACATCCTGTCACCTTTTTCACATCTGCCTGCCAGAAGAGCCCCCCCCCAACCCCTGCACGGTAAAAGAACTCGTTGTTTTTTTTCTGCCAGGAGTAGTGCATGCTGGGTAAGTGTATGGTGGAGGGGTGTTGGGTGTTGGACTCTGCCAGGCTGGACCAGCAACCGGACTGGGGCAGCAGTGGAGATGGACTTCCTGAGTGAATGCCAAAGTGTACTGGGGGGGGTTTCCCGCTGAGAACCCCAGCAGGGCTCAGTCGCCCAGCATTCCCGGCCGCCGCTGTACCTCTCCCCGACGGCGGGATCTTACTGATAAAGGGACGGTGACGATTGCTTGGAAGTCCACCAAGCTGCAGCAAAGCGAGCTCTCTGCCGTAACCCTGCGATCTGCTCCATGGTCACCAAGGACTCTGCCAAATGCCAAGAGCCCGGGGGCACATCTGCCAGCCCCCTCCCCCACCACCAATGAGGCAAGGACAAACAGAGGCTTTACTGATTGGCCGAGACTGGTGTTCCCTTCCCTCACATCACAGAGCCGAGTAAGAGAATAACATTCACCAATGGGTAAAAATAAAAGGACCGGGGCATATGGCCGGCATACTCCTATGAGGGGGCGACGATGATAAGGGAGCTAGAAAGAGCTCACGTCAAACAAGCTCTTTTTCCATTCCACTGGGGCCAGTCCTGGCACTGGGGCTGGTGCTCGGGCCCAGCAAGAGCCAGCCTGCATTTCCACAGCCTTGAGAGCCCAGTGGGCACTGGGTGACAACACTCCGCCCACCTCTCATGACGACATGGATGCTTCATCCAGACCAGCAAAGGTTTGATGCAGTTCGGAGCCGATTTTGCGGCACCGGCACCATTTTTTCTCCTGTGGAAAAACGTGACACTTGTTCCAAATTCAGGATCGGCACCAGTACGGCACCGGCACCTTTGCAGTGGAAAAGGGGTAACAGTGTCTCTCGTGAGGGGCTCCCAGGCTTCCAGTGCTGAGACTGAGCAAGGCCACAAGTAGCAAAACAGGGTGAAATCTGGGGGAATGATAGCAGCCCCCAGAGGGAGGGGGATGGGAGGGGGCACATGGTGCAGGTGGCCACAGGGATGCCTCCCTCGCTCACCCCGTCTCCCCAGCTCCACATATGGCTGTACTTGAGGGCATTTATGTAATATCTTTATGTAAACAGGTCAGGTCCCACTCGAACCATCAAGCTGCTCTCATCCTCAATGGGGGGGGGCCTAATGGTGGGGGGGGGGGGTTTCACTACAGGTGTTTTCCAGGGCTCACACACTAACCACAGTGAGGCCCAAACCATGCAGGAGCGTCAGCCCAGAGGGGAATCGGGGGTAAAATATACAGCAGAGCTCTCACTAAGGAGGGATTGCTGACAGAAGCAGGAGCACTGACAGCCAAGGGGAAATGCAGACCCCTCCTCCCCCACCCAACCATGACATGCCTGACGTGTCCCACTGAACCCTTAAAAACCTTTTGGAAATAAATGCTTAAATACAAGTTAACCATTAGCACTGGGCCAGGGGGGGGGAACATTCGGTCTTTTGATGACCAGCCAGAACCTGATTAGCCCCACACAGACACAGGAATACCAACAACGTGGTACACGCCCCTCCTCCCAGCCGACAGGCAGCCGGGGCCCCCGCAGTGCACGACCCAGGGTCCCCCCCGCATTCCCTGGGTACGAGCTGCAGCCCACAGCAGGCTGACACTGGCCGGAACCGGCCAATCTCGCACTGAAATGCTCGGCAGGGGGGCGGAGGCCGCATCAGAATGCGCAGAGGAGACGCCCTGCAAGGGTGCATGTTGCAGGAAGGGGAAAATCCCAGCAGGCAGTGCATCGCTGCCGTCAGGGACGCTCCGAGGCACGCGGCGGCATAACGGCAACAGTGTTAACTCTCAGTATTCAGGTGAGAATTAACACAGAGTTGGGAGTTGGGGGTTCTGATTAGCAAACCACAACATCTGCTGGCCAGAGGAACATTCTGTGCAATCAAGTGGACAAAAAAAAAAGGATTTCTAAAAGTAGCATTCTGGAAAAGCAACATGATTAAAGACTGGCGAACAGGTAATGAGTTATCACTTAGGAAGATTAACAGAGACAGCACTAAGGTAGGAGCATAAGCTAGTAGGTCACATGACCACTGGTGGGTCACATGACCGGTGTGTCCAGCAGCTCGGACCCCGCTCATCTGCTTGCTGACCTTGTGCCCTAGTTATCGGCCTCCTAAATGACACTGTCACACTCCCCTTCTCTCCAGAATTGCTACCCACTTACATAATGACCCTTCTGGCTGTTGTGTTTGGGAGGAGGGTCAAACCAACACCTCTGCCCTGCCCCGAATGGTCCGTTTAAGGGGTGTTGCTGCAGATCTCAGGAGAGGTGTGTCTGACAGGCAGTATACCGCCACCACCCCCAACAACACAAACATTAGCAGCACTGATTCATGCAAACGGAGTTGGCTGGTCCACCTTCACGAAGCAGGGGAAATATAGGAACCTGCGTCAAAAAAATGGAGAAGCCCATCCTTAGCTCCAGCTGCCAGGCTCTGGAGGGCCGCCAGAAAAAGTGCCTCCGAGGCCCCTCTGGAAGCCCCTCAGGGGCCCAGCAGCAGGCTGAGGGGACGCCGGCATGAGGAAATGGTTCACACTGGAAGCTTACACTCCATTACCAAAAATAGAGGAAGCCTTTGTATTATTCATCACAGAGCTGCTCAGAAGGAGGAGGACCTCGTCCGCCATGGGGACCTCGCCTCTCCTCCCGCCTGGAGAGCTCCCCGCTGTCACTGACTACACCCCCCCCCCCCACCCCTACACTCGCTCGCTAGGGAGATAGCCATTGAGGAGGGGGAGCTCAGGAAATGCATCACTGGGAACACGGCTGCCCGGGTTAACCACGGACACGCCGGCAGATTCACGGCTTTTGCTGCTAATTCTTGCCTGAGCCGCGTTTTTCATACCATGTACGAAATGTACCTTAAAACGACAGCCTCTGGGAAGGCCTGTTCCCTGGACAGTCACCATGGATTTCCTTATAAACTCGTCTGTTTAGGATCAGCATGGCACATATGCACACACGTACACCCATACGCACACATACACTCCCGTCGTCTCCACAGTGACCCAGTCACCTGGCTCGCAGCATGAAGGGAGCAGGGTGTCGATTCCAAGGTCTCTGGACCTCAAGCAAACATGGGGGTGGGGGTCTGTGCACTGATTGAAGCCACTTTCACCCACGCAGTTAGGTCTCAACGGGGGGGGGGGGGGGGGATTACCAGTATGTGAAAAGAACACAGGCAGCCACACAAAGGCTACAGCGCACAACCACTGTTGGCGAATCGGGATTCTACACAGAGCACATACACACACACAAACAGATACGCACACAACAATTTAATGTGATTTAGATTCATCCGGCAGTTTCACCAGAGTTAATAAACCGGTGGCCTGGTGCGGGATTCCAGTGTACAGTTTATGCACGGCATTGACGTTATGATGATTTATCTGCTATGGTTTAATTTTATGGGAGTTACTAAAAGAAAAAAAAAACACAAGGCTGCTCACTCATAAAGCACATTGGTAGCCTATATATTAAGCAGCAGAACAGCTCAATCATACATAATGACACAACAGCTCTCACAACATCACTGAATGCTTCCTCAAAACAATGAAAAAAGCTCGCCAAAAGAAAAACAAAAAAATTAGGGGATGGACACTGACAAGGATCCAACATGCTTCATGAGCTTCGAACTTAATCCTGGATCTCTCTCAACAGTAGGAACCAGCAGCAACCACAAAGCGCCACAACGAGCCCATCTCAGCACTGTTAGTCTGGACTGGGCGGCTCACGATCCCAGGAATAGGCAAAGATGGGAGATCAGCTTCCTGGCACCAGTTGGCAAAATCCGGCAGTTAAAGCAGGAACGGCAAAGGCTTGCCGTCAACGGGCCTTACTTACCCCTTGGTTCCCGGTGAAGCAGATAGTAGGCTGATTCGGTAAGGACCCCTGCAGGAACAAAAAGGAAAGACACTGTCACCGAAGGTGACACCAGCCATGACAGTGACTGGGGAGTGCTCCAGTCCAGCTGGACCGTCACACCTCTGACACACGTGCCCAAGGCCGATGAAGCGCTGCTGGAGAAGGCGTCACACTGTACTATAAAACAATGTCATTGCAGCCGGGCGGAACTTTTACAAAACCCGGTGAAGGTCACAACTGTCAGCAAATACGGTGCACTATCACGGAATTTCTGCATCGCTAAGCAATTAACTGTGTGACATTTAGCCCAAAATCCAGCAAGTAAAACACAAGATGCACTGAGCTATGGATATTCCCTATAAGAACACCATTTACAGTATCATTGATGTAAACTCCAAATTCACCGAAGCTTTATTTGCTGAAACGAATAACCAAGGTCAGCTCTCATACGTCACACCACATCATGTGACTTCCAGTGAGTTTTCTTACTAAGGGTGTACGACTCCAGGTCTGCATAGCAAAAAGCTCCCACGTTAACCTAAACTGCACCATGCTAGACTAATGAGTACTGACACAAAGCCTGTCCAGGTAATTCTCCTCAAACAGGCTGAAATCATCACACCAAACCACACACCTCCACTGGCCCATGGTTACACGTGGCTGTTTGTCCAGGCCAGACGTGCAAACCGTGTCCGATCCACCCGCCTCTCGAATTCACGTCATCTTCTCCGGCTTGGCCATTTATGAGGAACACAGCCAGTAGGTTTATGTCTTTATTGCACTTTATTGCCTCGATCGCTTTATTGTCAGTCGTTTCATTAAAGAAACCGAGAGAAGAGAGGAGAAATCGTTAAAATCGGGACTGTAGTACGAGCCTTCGTGCCGCCTGATGCGGCCTGCCTTTTCGTGACATGTGCCAGAAACCTTAGACATGATTTTTCTCTGAGTAAACAAGATCAGCTCATCACAAAATGAAGGTGGCATTAGAGCCCCAGGGGGCAGCTTAGACTGAGGTAAGGGCATGACCAAAGTACACCACTGACTGCCAGGGGCAAATGGAGAGCAGTGGCTTTGGTCGTGCCCCAGGATGCCGACGCCAATCTGAAATCACACAGGAGCGTCGCCCTTTACTTGCCAGAAATCAGGCGTGTGGAGCGATTTCTTCACAGAAGTGAGGGATGTGTGGATGCTCATATGGGCTGCTTATTACCCAGGGGAAGCATACAGGGCCCTTACTGGCACCTCAGCTGGCTGCGCTGTGCACATACATTATCTTGCTTGGTAAAAAAAAAAAAAAAAACCCAAATCAGAGCTAACGGCCCATTTTCACATGCAGGAATCCAAACCCCGGAGTGCCGTGTGGGGGATGGGCCTGCCCCGTCTGCACGAGGCTCCTTTTCTTTGAGTGGAAAATTGGATTCGAAAGTGCTGCAACAAGGTGTTCGAAATCCGGTAAAAGTAGCAGCAACCTGACCCTAATACCGGTACATGTAATTCTCCTGCACTATAAATAACGCCACTGAAGTCCACACAACAACAGCAGCTTATACGACGTCACGAGATTTTTATATACTTTACACAACTGGATTTGCTACTTAGCGGAATTATTAATTTTAATTGTTTTTATTGGTACTTTCCATAAATACTATTTTGCTGGCATACAACACTGTATTCTTTGATGGCTTCATGAATTGGTTCATATCATTTCACAAATATTGCTTTTTAAAAATTATTCCCCAAAAAAATCCATTTGAAAATTACCTTAAATCACTGTAAAGCACTTTGCAACAAGCTTGCTTGCAAAGTTCGCAGTATCTAATAAACTAGATAAATATAAACAACATTCAGAAATCAATTCTGAAGTCCGAATTAAGATTGCTTTTGTAACCTTTTACTGTAGGATTTAAGATCTTCAGAGAAACATAATACCTGCTAGTGGAAGCGTGTCAACAGAAATTATCTCATGAGATTAGGGAAGTGAACGGCCTTGTTCCTATTGGTAAGCAGTTGGCAGTCGAGCCAATAAGACCCCTCCTCTTCCACTAACTGGACCAATAGGAGTTGAGATGGGGCGGGCGCCCCCCCTCAACTCGTTTAAAGGGCAGCGTAATGCAGAAAGAAGCATGGTAACAAAAACTACACCGCAGACAGCCAATCGTACAGCGGGGGTGACTGACCTGGCTCCCCGGCCAGCTGCCTTCAGGAGGTCCCAACACTCCAGTAAATTGATTGTGGCGGAATTTAAATTATGACTGCTTCTCCAGCAGTAAGTAGCGTGTGTTCACCTCCACACCACAAAGCCACCATATCAACGACAGCTCTGTAAAGGGGACCCGATGGCTCGCCGAAGCACATCGTGTTTCATTTCTTGGCAAACAGATTTGCTCCTTTTATAACACAAAGGAAACACGATCTTCTGTTAACACAAATCAGTATTATATGAATGATAAACACAATGGCATAAAATATCCCCAATAGAACGTATTCGGACATTTTAAACGTATAACTCTTGCTTCTAATCACTTAGCATAAGTAACTAAATAGTCTTAACAAGATATTCAGAAATTAATTCATGGACATATGACATGCTCACTCTAAAACATGTATGTCTAAGTATCACGGCACTCGGACCATATGCGAGCAACGAATGACTAAAATAAAACTGCACGCACCGGAAAATGTGTTTAGGGACTTTCATGTCTGTTCTACAATCCCAACGCGAAAAGCAATTCGCATCGATCGTTCTGAGTAACCAGTAACTGGCAAAAAACCTGTTTTCCCCAAACGGCCAGCGCTGAAAGCGTATGGTGCCTTTACTAACTTCGCCATGCAGACATACCTCTCGGCACGGCACTCAATAAGGACACTTACAGGCACGAAGCAAAAGTTGAAAGCTCTGTCTCTTCTCTTTAAAACTTAAGATATTTTTATAAACATAGATGTGTATTAGTATGTACTTGAGTGTGTGCGTCTATACACACACACACACACTATGTCTATTCACCTCCTTCGGATTTAAACGAATATTAAGCAATTCGCCTCGTCAAAAATAAAATCCCACAGGAGAATATAAAACTTCACCCATTAAAATGCAAAATGCATCGTCGAAGCTTTAGGAGAAGTAATGACATTTTATACTTTTCGCGGTTACTTATATCTGGGGGAAAAAACAGTGCAAAACACTTACTGGTTTGCAGTTTGGCCATATTTCAGCCAACGTTGTACCTGCTGGACAGCCAGCTGGTGAAAATCCAGTCTGCCCCGAGTAAAGTGACAGCATAAATAAGTCATAATGCTACTTATTTCTATATTCATTCCCACAGAAGGAACCACTGAAATCGAGTCCAACTTGTTAATACAACTACAACGCACGAAGAGAAGACACATTAAAAAACTATTGTAAAAGTGTGAGGTAAAACTGACAATCATGCGTTACCTTGTGGTTCTGGTAGGCTTCCAACGCTCGAATGGCAGTGTCGGTGAGCTTGACATGATAAAGTGTTTTATTGTGAGTGTTCTTGCTAATTTTTCCGCAGGAAAGACCATAACGATGCTCCTGCTTCAGCGCTGCCATGTCTAGAAGTGAAATAAATCGGAGACATTCCCATTGAAACGTCACGAGGGCGGAGCTTTCAGCGCGTTCCTTCAAGCTCGTTCCCGAAACGCCCGAGGGAGGGCGTGCGCGTACGCGCACACGCCGTGAGCACGTAAGACAATAAAGCGCACGTGCCCATCTTAATCTTTTGTGTATGGTATAACTTAGAATGAGCATGTACACGGTTGGTTTCTTCCTTCACATGTAAAGGAAATATAACCAACCTCCTGGTACACTGCATTGCACTATGCACATTATCTGCGCATAGCACATTTAACATACATCATGCATATA